>CM035804.1:21134881-21734881 GCA_020466265.1 Siphamia tubifer | reverse complement strand
ATCCTTTACTCTTTCTTTGTGTTTTATGACTCATTTTCAGAGCAAATCTACACAAACAGGGCTGAGGATTCTGCAGAATCACCAGAGTCAGTTCACCAAGACAAAGGCAGTAAAGGCCCGGCTCCATCCAGTCCAGGTGAGTGTTACATGAATATTTTTCCCACATGTGTACCTCTTTACAAACTCTAAACCCCTCCATCTCCACAGCCTCCAAACCGGGAGGCGATAAAGAACCCAGCCCCAGACAGAAAAAGAAAGTCATGGGCCCCAGCAGGGTAGGACCCACATACACAGATGAATATTTAATTGACAAAGGTGTGACACAGATTAAATATCTCCATGGTGCCTTTCCGCAGCCACCAGTGCAGCTCTCAGGACAGTACCCAGAGGACGATCCAGATTACTGCGTGTGGGTTCCTCCTTCAGGTAAATGATCACACTGGTTATATCATGTTTGTGTTGTAATAAGTGGAACATCTTTTCACCGTATTTAGCTTCCACATAAGAACCAAAACAGGCCTTTTGAATTTCAATTTTGTGTTTTCAGGGTCTGAAAAGTACTTAAATTGTACTATAAGTACTTCCAATTTTAACTGTGATGTGATTTGTCTATTTTTTATATTAACTCTTGCCTAGTTAGATATCAAGCCAAAGCTACTTACTGAGAGGTGATAACATTCTGGAAAAAAAAAACTTTGTGTCAAAAAACTAAATTAACCTGATGCTCTCGGGTCAAGTCCAGGTGCATTTTACCTTAATCTTGGGCTCAGTATGAGTGTGTCTGAAGAACACCAAGTGGCTTCCCTTATTTTTGAATCAAACTTTGCGTTCTCCTTTCATTTCTAAACATTTTGCTATTATGAAACCTAATTTTAATTGTTTCTAAGATAATACAGTATCTTTTATTTTTATATATGTATATATTTATTTATTTATTTCTGTAGATATGTATTTCACCCCAGAGATGAGGTGCTGTGCATGAATCCTGATGGCTGCTCAATTACAACTACACACAGCAGTGTTTCTGTCTAATGTCTCTCTGATACGTCTTGAAAAACACTTGTTGATACTGACAAGACTTGTACACTCCTGAAGCACAGGAATCAAGGGGGAAAAATAAAATTTTATATATATATATATATATATATATATATATATATATATATATATATATATATATATATATATAAAATCTGGCTCAAGAGGACATGATGAAAGGAAGTAAACAGGCTTTCATGGTCCATTTGTGGTGCAGAAATTGCAGCAACATTTTCATTGTTCACCAAGGAAAGCAGATCAAAGTCGCTTAAAATGATAAGATAATCTGGAATGAAATAAACTTTGAAATGGCTGCCAAAGTGGGCTTGGATTCAGGTTTGAAACTAATTGCGCTCTGTCCTTTTACAAGAATCCGATTGGTTTGATGATTGCATGCAAGCGAGCATTTAGGGAACCGTACGTCATCAGGGATATATATTTAGTTTTGTGTGGCATTTTAGAAATAAGTGCAGATAATTCTCGCCTGTATTCCTGTTCTTTCCGTGAGTATTTGTTCAATCTAGAGCTGGTATTTAAACACGCGTCCTTTTCCTTCCCCTCACAGGTCAGACCGGAGACGGACGCACACATCTAAATGACAAGTACGGCTACTGAAACAAAAACAGCAGAGAGCTGCTCTGTATCCACCGCCACCAGCTTTTCTGTTGCAGATAATGCCTGTGACACAAAAGCCTCCAGTCTCCTCAGCTCCATCCACTAACCTTCAGCAGCCCCAGTGTGTGGTTGGCCTTTGGAAGATAGTGGGACACCAACAAAAACAGTCTAAACCCTCTCACTGTTATAATAATAATGCTGTTTCTTCAGCTTTTAGGAATATTTGCAGACTGATTAAAAAAAAAAAACACCATTCGAA
Organism: Siphamia tubifer; assembly: GCA_020466265.1. NCBI lineage: Eukaryota > Metazoa > Chordata > Actinopteri > Kurtiformes > Apogonidae > Siphamia > Siphamia tubifer. Next base: position 21,732,969 of record CM035804.1, on the reverse strand, counting down.
TTCACTTAAACTGACAAATCTGGAATACTGTTGTCACCCCCCCCGCCCCCCTGTGCGCTTGCTGTTGGCAGTCAGCCGGCTGGCTCTTTTTCTTAGCATAGATGGGTAGCACTTGAATTTAGTCCTTTTATTTGAATGAACAGACTTCTATATCATCCAAGTAGAAAATAGAAAGGGACAGAGCAGGAGCTTTAACTGATCTGAATTCAGCTTTCTGCTCTTTGGCTGCTCCTCGTACAGTTAAATCCACCTAACATCCAATCTGTATCCCACCCCTATTTGGCTCCAGTCAATCGCTGGCATAACCTTTTTTTTTTTTTTTTGCAAAGGAGAATGCATAGCAGGGAGGGAGAAAAGAGGGAGAGCATTGAAGCAGCTTTTCTGACCATCTGGACACTTGGATGGCTTACTGGATGAAACGCAAGCTGATAATGACTCAAGCTAAGTGAAGTGTGTACCCGTGTCTACACCAACACACGCACACACACACATTGTCCAACCCTCTCAAAGTTCTCTTTTTAACAGGATTGTCTGTATGAGCGAATCCACTGCCGGTGTGTTTACCCCGAGCAGGATCCCTCATTCTGTGAAATCCCACTCAGTGCTGTTGTGTTGGTCTTCTGCCATACGTTCCTGTTGTCTTTTCACATGAAGTCAAGAAATGTATTTTGTTATATAAATGTGTAATTAAACTCTGTACATAAATTACATGAAAGATTTTTGCTTTTTTTTTTTTTTTTCCCAGCGACTCCTCTGATGTTCGCTACTACCTCAGCCTCATTCACACACAACTCAGTTCTGACGTCAGAGCTGCTTTTTGTTTCTTTCAAACTGCCTCTCACACACACACAAAGCATTTTTCTGAGTATGACACCGAGTAAAGAAGCTTTTACTCTTTGCTGTGATGACTGGAGACTGTGACTTAGTAATCACTGATGTAAAGTGGACGTTGTTGCCTCAAACATAGGTCTTCTGTCCCTTCACCTGGATCATCACATCCACATAAGATGAAGACACACTGCAAAAATCCAAATCTTACCAAGTGTATTTATCTCATTTCCAGTCAAAATATCTTAGCACACTTAAAATAAGACACAATTACATAAAGAGTAACTTTTCAAGGAGATATAAAGAATTAATTTTTAGACCATAGATCTGGAAAATCTTTCAAGAAATCCTTTTTTTTGTTTGTTTAATTTAAGCAAAAAAAAAACAAACTGGTATATGGAATAAGTTTTAGATATTTTAACAAGAAATGAGAATAATACACTTAGTAAGACTTAGATTTTTTTCCCAGTGTGTAACTAGTCACTACCATGAAAATATACTTAAACACAACTTGTTTTATTTCTTTCTATTCCTACATAGAGGATTAGGTTTCCAAAGAGTATATTAGCTCATTGGTGCTGTAGCTTTGAGCTAACCTCATCTAACAGGTACAATTTGTGATCATTTTCAACATTTACTCAACTCCAGCTATAATCGACTGATTCAAAAACATGACACCTCAGCTCACTGAAGGACAGATAAACATCCTGGACTATGATCTGTTTCAATCCTTATGTAAGGAACAAGCAACCTGGTACCAAATTGGATATCCACCCACTCAAAGCTTCTGTTGGGACTGAGCCAAGAAGACAAGGGCTACATTTAGACTGAAAGTAAATGTGGCCCACATCCAATTTTTTTTTGGTCCATATGTGACCTGTATCGGATCTGTTACAGTTTAAACAGGACCAATCTGATTTTTTTTTCTCTGTATCCAACCCAGGTCACTCTGGTATCTGCTCCTAAATCCAACTTGCATCTGATATTTGGCATTGTGACTTCCGACTGAATGACCAGATTGCATTTATCTGACATTTATCAAAGTAAATGTAATTTTTATTGTCAATTCTTCACATGTGCTTGACATACAAAGGAATCAAAATGATGCTTCTCACTTTACTATTCGTTTACTTGGAACACTAAAGTGTAGATGCACAACAAGACAAAATTCCTAGTTAAGTCAGTGAAAATAAATAGAGTGCAGTAGTTTAAGGCTACTTTCTTAGTGCTGCTAAACTAACGAGGTATAACAATGCTATTGAAATGCAACAAACATCACAATTTGTGTCCCAGGAGTGTCATTTCTGCAAACCGTGTGTCTGCCTGCTCATGTATTCGGTCAGAACCTCTTTTGTGCATATGTGTTACTTCAGGGTCGCATTCAGGTCATACTCAAAACTGAGAGAAGTTTAATTAAATGTGTCATATGAGAAAGCACTTAAAAAAAAATTGGATTTCAGGAAGAAAAAAAAAATCCAAATTGTACTCCATAACCTGCTGTTTGAACATAGCCAAGGTGGTGCTGAATTTGTTGTATGAATGTGAACTACAACTTAGTAAAGAAGTTACTAGACTGTTGTTCATGAACATACATTTTGAAAATCCTTTACACAATATAGTTCAAGCACTTTCCAAAGCAGTTGTAGAACAAAATAAGCTTTAGTTTGTTTGAAATATCAGTGTTAATTAAAAAAATGCTCTTTACGCTTTGATGTTGAGTAGTTTTACACTGGACAAAATGTCTTTCTAAGAACAAGTTTTTCAGTTTTTAAAAATGAATGCAAGATATTTGTGCTTGAATTAAGCAAAAAAAAAAAAAAAATTGTGACAATGGATCAAGTGAAAATGATCTTGGTAAGATTTCTTTTTCCAGATCTATTTTCTAAAATTAACTTCTTATATCCCAGTCAAAAGTTACTCTTTAGGGGATTATGTCTTTTAAGTGTGATGAAATATTTGTATAAAAAAAAACACTAGGTAAGATTTAGACTTTTTTTATTTCCAGTATAAGATATTTAGCTTTCAGCATGGTTACTAAAAGTTCCATTTAAGTCTTTTTAAGACAACTTCGAACAGAATTGAATGTCTATTTCACAGCCATGCTGGCAAAAATTCTAGAACTCCTAGAATTCAAGAAAATGCGCCAACCAGGTTGAATTTTTTTTCTCCAACCAGGCATTATTAAATTTGCACTTTCTCATGCTTACAGCCATCCCTTAAAGTTCTCAAAGTCAGCTTTCTCAGGCAGTGCAGCGTAACGAACGGCTGCATGTGTTTTGGGCTGAATGTTCTGGGATCATTTCTCACCGGGGGCTGCAAAGTTAGTGATAATTGGTTCCAAATTTCAATATAAATTGTAAAGTTGGAACGGGTGCAACTGAGGTAGACTAGCATCACTTTCTTTGCAGCTTGGACATTTAAGTGACGAAACACAATACAACGACCATGTTTATGATAGTATGACTTAATACCCACCATATCAAATGTAATACCTCTTAAAGACTTTAAGGCATTAAAATGCAGATTTATACACACTGCAAAACACAAAGTCTTACCAAGTGGATGTATTTTTCTCATTTCTAGTTAAAATATCTCATGGCACTTAAAAATCTTCGATCATTTTCAGTTGTTCTGTTGGCAATTTTTTCTTACTTCAAGCTAAAACATCGGTTAGTGAAATAAGTGAGAATTATCTTGGTAAGATTTGTTGAAATAATATTTTCCAGATCTATTATCCAAAAGTAAGGTTACTCTTTAGGTGATTCTGTCTTATTTTAAGTGTGATGAGATATTTTGACTAGAAATGAGGGAAAAAAATGCACTTCGTAAGATTTAGATTTCAACTGAAACAAATCTGTTTCAGTTGAAACCAGCTAACATACAAAAATCCAACCATTAAAAACCTCCACAGATAGCTGATAAGGAAGTCACTGGAACTCCAGTCACATTTTGTATATATCATTGCATGCTGTGTTGATAATATTTTTTTACAGTTGTTTATTGTACTTGTTGCTTCTCTGTAAATATCATACCTGCTGGAAAGAAAAAACCAAAACCAGAACATCCTAAACAAGAGGCCACAGGGCGTTTATTGATTTACTTTTGAGCAACAGTGGACAACGTGTCACAATGTTACATTCACTTTCGGCAAAATTGTAGTTAACAGTGGTGACGTATCGTTAATTGTCAGCTCATTTCAAGTGGAGCTGAGATCTAGCTCACGTGTCATTCAATACAACAGGAATGTCTTTACAAGGCATTAAGAGACTGTCAGAAAACACTGGGCTGTTTTCTATGTACCAGTGGTCCTCTTCTACCTAGAAAGTAATGACGCACAATATTCTGGAGGGGAATGGCACACTACAAGTAGGCTATGCAGAACATAGCACTGATTACACTTGCCAAATGTGCAGCAAACTATGTCATACTTTCTCATTTCGACATGCCTCTCCTTCCGCAAAACTGTGGAATTCATGCAAGGGAAGAGGATACATGTACTTAACTTTGACCTGGACTAAAAGTGACAAAGTCATTAAGAAACATTAATCATCAAAAGTTGACTATTTTAACTACAGTCATACAGTTTGTTATAGCTCATCATGACCTGCATATTCATATCCAAAGATGTCATATTTCAGACGGACCAATGTGACCACTGTCTAGTTTCAATAACAAGATAGCAGATGACTCACTTTGCCATGTTAAGTATATGAAGTTACCCACAACCTTACAAGGTATCCAGTAGTCATATCAAAGGAAGAAACCCACTGATTGTCTTACATGCATTATTTTCCTTGAACATGGTTCGACTCAGACCTAAACTCAGGTTTTTCTGCCCTAAACCGACTGCTTTGTCCCTTTGTAGAACCTCTGAGCCACAGTCCACATTGATTTCTTGATCATTTCTCTTCCAAAGACGGGATCTTTTCAGACAGCTATACACATGCAATACCTGAAATATCCTTTAAAAACGTACTGCTGGACAGCAATGATCAAAGTGATAGCGTTTATCAGAGGGTGGGTTACCTGAGTGCAACAGTTCGACCATCAAACACGTTTTACATTGTCTTTCTAGCTGTCAGTCTCATTATAGTCGCTCCTTGGTCTCACTGCAGAAGCCACAAAAAAAAGGGGGGAAAAAAAGAAAGAAAGCAGCCATCTGGGAATGAAGGGGGCGGGTTGCAGAATTATCTGGCCGTGAATGAATTTCCTTATGAGCAGGTAGAATCCTCAGTCGGGTTCAAGGGGCTGCAGGGGGGCACTGTGCTCAAAGATCGGAATGCGAAGATGGAGGGATCGTAGGTGTATCTGGGTGGAGGACGGCTGCTGGATAAATTCTGAGGACACACAAAGACAGACAAAGAAAGACTGGTCAGGTCATCCTGGTCTATGTTTTTGCAGCATTTGAGCTTTATCGTATGAAAACGTGGCGTAGCACAGTTTCAAGAATCCCTGCTGCACTTCCATGTAGTTGTATTTTTTTAGTGTAGCTAAAATCTACAGACCTAAGACTGTGAGAAAAGTTTGGTGGAAACCCAAGTGGTAGTGGTGGGAAAGTAACTGAACCTTGTTAAAACATTTTCACTGCCCCCCCCCCCCTCCTCCTCATTCAGGTTTATGCTTTTCCACTCACAAAGCCGACCCCCTCTGAGCAGAACCTTGCTTCTCGTGGCTCTACTAGCTCTCTGTCTAAAATTAGCCCTGGTCATTTTCCTCCCTACAGGAAACGACAGGAAATGACTTTGTTGAATTTGGCAGTGAGGCAGCACTTTCTCCAGAGCCTGTCGAGAGGGAGCGATGTCTGCGAACTGAGAAAGATTGGGGCTTTGAGAATGAGCGGTGATCCCCTTGGTCTAAGCTGGGCTGTGTACGGTTTGTGTTCTGCATATTCTCATCTATTAACAACATGTTTCTCCTTTGAAACACCCCTGAGCACTGGGAGAGATGCTTCCCTCAACTGACTTCCCAGAGAAATTACCCCGTGCTTTTGGAAAACCCAATGACATCAGTGCTGCTTTAACAGTCCATGTGAGGCTACAGGTGTTGCTATGACTTCAGCCAACATCTTTAGGGATCCAGCACTGGCAACTTAGCCCGAGTAACGCAGCAACAATTCCCAATAGCTCCCAGCACTATAGCACTTTATTTACCATATTGTAACAAAAAAACAGGCAAAACCCCAGAAGTGGAAAATGGGTCTGAGCTCAAGAACAAGTTACAGTAACTTTGATTTATGGTTTAAGATGTTCTCCATATGGTAGCTGCAGGTCTGTCGATGGTTCCCTATCCACATTAACAGTCCCCACGGCGCTGTCCTGTGGTCACATCTGCAGTGTGACAGACATTTAAGGCCCACAAAAGGTCAAACATTGTACAAATCCTTTAGAATGAAAAGCAGTAGCACAACAGGCACCAGCTGGATGTTGGACGGTACAGCTGCACTAAAACATTACTTGTCCTGGAACGCAGCTGCTCCTCAAGTGCTTTTTGTCCGTTGATCATTAATTTAATCCTGAATCTGTTCACTTGATAAGTTTCCACACACTGTGCTGTAAGTCTTGTGTTAAAAGAATAGTCTGACATGTTAGGATTTCGTTCAAGTTTCTTGGCTTTGGTATTGTATACACGGAACAAAAAAAGAAACCAGTTTGTGAAACCACTTTAGCTCAGCCTTTCCCAAACTGAGGCAAGGAGCCAAAATGGCTGAAGTGAGATAAAATAACAAACATCACAACCTGAACTGTCGTTAGTTTTACATGCAAATTTTAACTTCACATATCTGTTTTAGATTTGGGTATTTTTCAGCTACTCTGAAATGTGCCTCTACAAGTCACATCTGATGTTAGTTGTCAGTATGAGAATTGAACAGTATCAGTATTTTTTTGACTGCAGCTAACATTCAGACACTGAAAAACCAAACTAAAAACTAAAAACTTTAATGTTGAAAAGTATGCAGTGCAAAAACACAACAGCCAGCAACAAGTCCAAGACAAAAATACAAGTCCTGTATTATCTATATGGATGCCAACACGTTTCAAAACATGTTGACTATTATTATTCTTGAATCAGAAGTCCTCAGGCTGGTTTCTGGCTGTGGTTTTTGCTTTTTTAACCTTGATGATTGTTTTGCAATAGTCCTTATTTTGCAAGTGTGTCATGATTCTTTTATATACTTTTACATTTTATGTTTTTTGACCCCGAGGAATCCCTCCCATCATTTGTTTATCCAAGTCTTAAGTATTTGTATAGATGTGTACAAATACAGTAGATGTGTACTTGTATAATTATTCATCTCAGGGAGACCGCATTTCTCTTCTGGGCATGAAAAGGTTTGGAAACCCCTGGCTTAGTTTATGGTTGCATTTATCTTCATAACAATATGAAGTTAATATTACCACAATGTTCAATGTTACATTCAATGCCTACTTGTGCCAAACTTTTCTCTGAATCATCGTCAAGCCATGTAGTAAATCAAACTACAATTACAGCCTTGTGGTTGGATGACTCTTCCAACCTGTAAAGTTACAGTTGAACTGTTGTAGTACATCCATGTCCGTCCTCACAGATTCCTTTATATGTTCACATGATTGGCCGTCAAAACCAAACACAAAGATCCTAAAATCTTAATGCTTCATTGTTTCCTGGCTCATAATCAAATTATAGCATTAAATAATGGAATGAAAAGTGTTGCTGTTCAACATCACAATGTCACAGACTGAAGATGACCTTTGACCTTTTGGATACAAAATGTAACTATCATAATTTAATCCTTTCTGTGCAAAAGTTAGCATTCACAGGTGAATAGTTAAGTAAATAGGCAAATTTTTTTGCCTATTTACATCAGGTTCTAATCAATCCATTGTTGAGTGCAAGTGATCGCCATAAGAAGAAAACTGTTCACTGGATTATCACATTTGGTGAGGACTTGGACACAAATAGAGGAACCTAGAATAAAATGTCTCAGGTCTTGGTCTACGGTCACTAGTGTGAAAGAGACAAAGGGGGTTTGCCATTTTTCTCTACATTTACTTTTCCTTCCACTTACTCCATACTACATATCTGCACCATTTCCCTCATCTCAATCAATCTTCGCCCTTCACTCCGCCCATTCTTTAGCGTGACTGAAACCAGACGCCATCACTCTTGCCTGTTCCAGCATGGGAAGCTCTCATCACCCCTCTCTCCTATTCACCTCCAAACCCTGGAGGGGCAGGCCTCAGCAGCAGCAGCCAAAGCTGTGTTTTCCTACTGCTTCCACCCCCTCCCCAACCCCCTGCCGCTCACTTATTAAACCACACACACATAAACCATCGTACCCTACCACTGCCACTGACCTCCTCAACCCCATAACAACTCCCATGCTTGAATCCAGCCTCAAAGCCAGGGCCCCGGGTCAGGATCCAGTCTCTCTTCTGGACCCTGGCCAGGAAACTGAGGGTTGACAGATAAAAGAGTGGGGAAAGAAGGGGCGAGGTAGGGAACAGACAGGCGAATGTAAGAGAAAAAGAGAAGTGGAGTGGATCACAAAGGCCAAAGAGAGTCAGCGGGATGGAGGTGCACAAACCTCCATCAATCCAAAGTCTTGCTGTGCACTCTTCAAGAAAATCTATGAACTGGAACATACCCAAAGCACTGCAGACGTCACTGACAGGGACAACAACACTACCGACTACACCAGTGAGAACAGAGAATAATGAGCGATATCGCTATGTATCAGCGGAGCTAAACAGACAGCAGCCGGCCAGGCTATAAATGGAAAATGACTTCATCCCTGAAAATACACCACAAGGGAACCGCACAACACTCCTCTTATTCCTCCTCCTCATCTCTCATCACTTGCTCTTCCCTTAACCACTCTGTAAAGATTACCCACAGTATTTTTCCTACATGTTTGTACAGCTTGTGTAGACCTATAGAGTGGACTAAATGTTGTTACAGTTGGTGTATGTGTGTGTGTACATAAACAAGCGTGTGATATGGTTTCACCGACACTATCCCACACAACGTGATAATAACGTCACTTTTCTCACCACACTGTGCATCCTTCTGGAGTATCCTGTTCTGTGCCAAAATGCCCAGGCATGTTCCAGTCCACTCTCCTGCATGCTTCCCTTACCCACTACAAATAAAACCGAACCAACCCCATACACAGTTGTGGGCCTGAGTTGGTGGATGATTATTGGTTATGTTTGTTTGGGAACCACTTTACAGTAAAATCGTCCAAGAAGCAATCTTAGGAAAATACCCTAGAGTTTCCAAAGCTATTGAGGCTAGTAAATGTACACTTCTAGGACCGCTAATGGGACAAGAGGTAAGCTTGGCTGATAATGGCAGTAAAGTGAGATCAAGGGATCAAGCAAGACTAACCTGGGCTAGAAATATCACATTATGTTCCAGTTTCTCTGGCTTAGGTATCATCGCCGTGAACAGGTCAGTGCTGTTTGCTAAAAGTCTGACCATGCTATCAGATTTTCTCAGGCATGTCTCCGTTGCTAGTGAAGCATGGGAACAAAGGGTGTGGCCAGATGCTGTCCCAGTGTGCATTTGGATGGACATCAAGGTACTGGCGACGAGACAGACTAGGCTGTTTGTGGGGGCTGAACAACCTTGCAACCTTATCACTTCTGTTAATGGACACCTTGATCTGGACTGCCTGTTATACCTCTACATAAAAGGAAAGGCTGTGTGTGCGTTAAATTAATACCACTAGTAGGAGGAGCAAACCTTCAGGACAGCAACATTTTCAATAGTATTTTCAAGATTTGGCACTTTGCTGTGAGAAACAAAAAAGAAAAAGCAAACTCACCCGAATCTTTATAGTCCGTGTTTTCCCTCCACAGTTCTTCTTCAGCAACATTTTCTGTGGAGAACAAAAAAACAGCTATGGACAAACATACACTTTTGAATGACAATACTTCTGTCGCAGTCTCTTTCGTTGCCGACGACAAAAAAAAAGTGGAAAAAAAGTCACACGCTTGTCTTCACACTCGCTCTTTGTCTCTGTACAGTCAGTAGATCCAAAGAAGGAATTTAACAAATTAATTCTGAAAACATCTAATATTGGACCATCATTGGCCTCACTTATGTTTTTTTTATAATAAAAAGAGTAAAAGATGTGACGTGTCAGAACTGGCACTAGCGGCCAATTAACACTTGAGTCATGATGACCGAGGGAGTGAGGCAAATCCAGCTGTCTCACTAATCTAAACAGCCAGTCAATGAAGCTTATGCAATATCCTGTCTCCCACTCCCCTCCATATCCACGCAGCTTCACTATTCTCAAAAAACATTGGGGGTGGAGAGACCATACAATCATCGAATTGTCTCGGGTTGGGCGGCTAGCTTCTAAGGGGGATGGGAGTGCAGGAAAGAATAGAAACACAAGACTCCTGCTGTTGTGATGTAGGAGAGAGCTGGTGTGCACTTGCCTTCTTGTTCACCTCCTGCCAACCCTTATCTGTCTTATCAGTTGCAGTACAGTCACGCTTTCATATGGGACTGACTCAGATTTGACAAATTATCAAACATATTATTACTCATTACAAACCATAAAGACAGAATAATATCAGCTGTGCAAATCTTTTAAGAGCATACGCTCCACTAGTTATAGTAAGTGCTGATGAGTGTATTATTTTTCTCATTTTAACCTATTTGTGAACTGCTCTACCTGAAGCCCCAACACCATCCTCCCACTACATCTACAGATACACATGAGTGATGTCCAACAGGTCATGACTTGCTACCCGCTGAACTGTTGAGTCCTGTGTCATTTTTCCCATGAACACAACAACTAAATATGGTAAAGGTGCCTTAAATCTTTGAGAATACAGAATTTGTTTTTGTTAACTAGCTCTACTGTTTTTTCTGGTTTAATATTTATAGTAAGAAATGTTAGAACTAACCACAGAAAAATAAGCACATTGTCTTTATTATGACAAATTAGATGTGCCTGAACAGATTTTAAGATTACAGTGAAATTATGTTATGCTTGGAAAATGCTATCACTCTGTATTGACAATAATGCTGCTACTTACTGAACTGTTTTTGTTTGTTTTTCTTTTTGAATCCTGCATTGAGGTTCATTTTTTCCCTAAATGCCCAGCAAAGCAGACATCTGCCACACAAACTGTTGTTCTTCAATGATGATCAAGCTAACAAACAATGACACTGCCACATCTGAGCAATTGGACATGGATTAGCATGCATGAAGGATTATCGGAGACGAAAAGAAAACAACCCGCTGACCCTTTAACCCTTCCTTTAAGGAAATGATGAGAAAAATAAACTTATGCCTGAGGCTGCGGTTCATGCTGGGCACACTTGAGAAGTTTAAAAAGAAAAATTTAGCCATGTTCTGTTGTCTGAACCTGAGCTAAGACTTTCAAAAAGAGGCTGTGAAATAATAACTGAGGTGACTGTGTCCCAGTTGAAACAGGATTGGTAACTGGAAGTTCTCTGGTTAAAGGGTTAATGGGAGACTGAAGCTGTGTCTGCGAGCTACCTCTGTAGGCCCCCTATTGTATTCCCTGCAGCACCTCCCATTCCACTTGACTGAGTGTGACTGTGCACACACACTTGCACACATACGGATACACACACTGATACAGCAACAAACTCACAGCAGACAGGAGGATGTACACACACTGACACAAAAAGACTGGCAGGGTGATAGACGCGTACACCAGACACACACACATACACACACACACACACTTATGGGCACACACACATAACTCTTCTCTTCCTCTTTTTTTCTTCTTCTCACCCCTCTCATTGCTGCCCGCTGTCTCTCATCATCTGTTCTTTCCCTCTAAAAACCCCATGGACATATGGACCCCCGAAACCTACAGGTTCTGTCCCGGCAAACACGCGCACACACACACACACATATACATATATATATATATATATATATATATATATATACACACATATATACACACATATACACCCTTTACCAATACGGTGTGGGCCAACAAGTCTATTGGATTTTTAATGATTAGTGGACCAGCTTCTCCATGGCTCATTAGTGGCTGTCATTTTTCTGTTGTTTATTTAATCCTCTCCTCCTGCCTCCACCCCTTTATCGTTTCCCCTCGCTCACCAGCCTTTGTGAGAAACGAGGGCGGACATCTGCCGTCCGTGCCTCCCTCTCCTTCATCCCTCTCCAGCCAGACCACCGTAGTGGCGCGCGTCCGGCTATGGAAAAGGAGGACTTTGTTTGCTTGTGCGAGTGTGCACATTTGTGTAGCCATGTGCGTGTGTGGTGGGTAGCTGGGTAGACTGCTGGGACATCATTGTATTTTTGGACCAAATCCTCGGTCCAACATAACTGTTTGCCTTCTTCAATGGGTAGCATAAGGCTCATCTGCTGTTTGGTGGCTGATTTAAGTGGCTGATTTAATATATACTATTTTCATTACACCAGATTTAATTCAACATACCAACAACAACACCATACAGATGAATTATAAGGCATAAAGTAGTCCCTGTACTCTGTACTATCAGGGTTTTTGAATGTCCCAACAGTTTCAGTTTAAGGCAATCAATGCAAGTCAAACACATTTTTAGAGCAGAGCATGTCATGCTGAGGCTCACTTTACACCCGATTCAATTCCAATTCAACAATTTTCTTGTTAAAATGAATCAACTGTCATTTTCAGTGGCCTATGTAAATTGCACTTACCCTTACAACCAAATCCAACAAAAATATTCAGCAAAATGAATTGTATCTAGTTACTGATGGAAACTGCTGCTTTTTCATGGGTAAAGGTCAAGGCCAGAATGCAGTTTATGGTTAGTTTCATTTATAGTTTACAGACAGTGAGGTCAAACAAAATTCCCCCTACAACATGTCAAAGCAAAACTGAAATTAACTTTAACCTCATAATGCAATACAATTTCAAGGCCTGTCAAAATCATATAGAACACTTTTAGGCATATATTTATTGTTGGATTTAATAGTTTTTAAGAGCAGTTAAGGACCCCAAAAACCCTCTAAACTTTTAAATAAACTGATTTTGGAATGAAAGGAACACTTTGTTTTGTTATATTTTAATTAATTCTCTAATCTGAAAAAGCATTTCATCTTTTGTGTTTCTGTACAAATGAAGATAAGAAAGAACAAAGGTATATTCTTATCACTGTCATAGTGAAGTGGCTTATTGTCAATACTGAGTCATCCATACAACACCGAAATAACAATCTAAATATCCTCCTGAGAAGTGACAATAAGTGGTCCAATAATTGTACTTGTGCTTCATCATTCATCACTTATTAAGTGTATAATTAGGTTTACTGTGATCTTATCATACTCCTCACACATCTAGCTATAAATGGTGGTGAACTAACCTGTTGCATTTTCTCCAAATCCAAACTGGGCCTCCCAGGCTCCCCTCCATAACTGTGCCGATACTTCCGGTAAGGTGCTGCTTGGTCAAAGTGGGTAAGAATGATTGGCCGTGTCACTGGCTGCACCACCTGGAGCTGAAAACGCATTGACGGTGGCTTGAGACTTCGTGGTGGGCTGGAACTGAAAAGAACTGGGCTGGGGCAGGCGGCCAAGCAGGCACCTGATTCAACCAACGGCCTGTTTGAGGCAGCCGGTGACCCGCAGCCACAGAGGTCCCGCACCTCCTCATCACTGGAGGCACTGCTGTGGTGATCGCTATGGCGCTGGGGAAATGCAGACACCCACTTCCTGTTGTCACCACAACTGATTCTCTCAAGCTCTTCTTCTGAAGAGTGGCGATCCAGATTGGCATCTAGAAGTAGGCGAAGGCGTCGTAACCGTGCTGGCGAGAGGGGACCTTGATTGTGTTGCTGGCTGGTAGCCAAGGGGGTGAGGGCACAATTTCTCCGTCTCTCTATAGAGGAGTCAATAAAAAGGAGTCAAAAGAGGAAAGTGGATACAAAAGGCTGTCATTTCTCATGTATCGGAAGGCATCACTTGTTGAATTTAAAACATCTACATATAAGACTGTGTAATAATAAAAATATGTAACTCCGTATATATAAATAATAAGCTTGGCAAAGGGTATATACCTCTGTCAATCTGTGCAAGCTCCTGGTTCTCTCCTTCTGAGTCATCACTCTCCCCTCCCTCTCCACTGCCATGATAAGAAATCTGGAGAAGGATAGAGCTCATATTGTAGGTCAAATATGCCATATGGTAACACCAGCATGTTAATGATTACGTAAGGATTAGTACAGAGAACTCTACTTCTATTGCTTTCTTTTTTTTTTATTTTAGAGTAAACATTATTAAATTCAAAATCATAATACAAATTGTCCTGAGTTGAGCAAAAGTGAAAGTTTAGTTTGTCCACTGACCCACTTACAAGTTTATTGCATCATTTATCAAGAGTATGTAATAGGAATCTTAATGGTGTCCACAATGAGGGCAGGTATTAACTTTGTATAGTACTTAATAACACAGAAAGACCTGCAGACAGGTCAATCTAAATGAAAACGCAATCAATTTATTACAAATGTGTGATCACTTCTATGGCAACATGACATACTGAACACATCTTAGCAGGTAAGATATTTGAATAGAACACTGCCAACATTCCATTCCAACAATCTTCACTTGTCACTAAAATCAATTCCTCATCTACAGCAGCAGCAACAATACAGATACCCTGCAGACTGCAATGCTAAGAGTTAAGTAATGCGCCTCACACTCAGTAATTACCACTCTGAGGCCTCACTGAGCAGCTGCCATCTGTGCTTGTGTACGCACGCACACACACACACACACACACACACACATACATACAGACTGTGTCCTCCCTTCTACTCTGTAATACACACACCTCCTCTTCTTTCTGAAGCTCTTCAAAAAAGAGGGGATAGGGAGAAAGGAGCCAGGGCCTCTAAGCCCAATCAGAGCAGACACTATTCAATTCATTTTAAGTGTGAATTCTACTGTGTAATTCTGTAGATTGGTAAACAACATGTGCACATATCAACAAGGTGACAAACAGCACACAACCAGATATAGATTAATACTGTATTTCACTGACACTGTTCAGAATATTACTAAAACTTCATCTTTCTTATATCTACATGAACGTTGGGACAGAGTCTCAACAATCAGCCCCCAGAGCCAGTGTACAGAAGGGAAAATAACTTTGGCTCTGAGCATGGAGTCTCCAGTTTAAACAGTGTTGCTTCATGAACTCTAAAAGGAAAATTACACCAAGGAATAACTGTGGGAAGGAAATGTATTTTGGCAGGAAGCTAGGCTTCAGCTTCACTATACACTCCACTCCAATGAAATATATTAGGGCAGCACCCATGAAACAGCTGAAGTCCCATTAAAGTTACTGCTGCAGGATGCTAAGAATGAAAAGATGCTGGTAGTGCATACACTTTATGTGTTCATTGCAGTCTAAGGACAAATGAGTTCATTCTGAGGTGTTGAAATCAGCATTTATGCTCAGTGGAATCAAGAGTCTGCTGATGTTCCCAGATATTCAATCCACTTAAGCAACAGTGAAAACATCTTAAACATGTGGGAGCATATTCAGGCCTGGAAGTCTGTTTCTCCACAGACTAATCACATAAACATGGTTTCCCCAAAAAATCTTGCTAAGCCTGGTGATAGCACCACTAGTGAAGCCCATCAGTGACCCACTATGTTTTTGTAAAAAAAAAAAAAAAAAAATTAATTTAAAGTTGACAAGAAATATGAAATTCTATCCTTTCTTTGTTATTGTACAATATCTATTTATAATACTTACACCAACTGCTAACAAAAGTGAACACTTTAATCAGGTTTAATAATGAATAAATAAATAAATGTCAATGACAGAATCCATAAAGTGGAATAAATATTTGTGATTTGACTATGATTTATTTAACACAAAACAAGGTAGTGTAAAGGCTATATTTCAACTTTATTATAAGTCGGGCTGGACCCTGACATGACATTATTAACATTCAAGTTAATGTTATGGTTAGTATGACTAATTTTAATGTGTATACATTTATTTCAAATAAATAAATAGTGATGCTTAGTCTGGTAGGGGGGCTAGGAAGACCTGGTTGTCCACAATGCACTGGGGGAAACACTGTATACAGTTGAAGGCAACTGTACCCCCCCCACACACACAAAAATGCCATTATTTTAAAAGTATTTCCCCAAGTGCTTTTAAATAGAACAACACATTTTTAGCACAGCCTTTTTAAGACATCCCGGTTTTATTTTGGATGATTACACTATTTTAGTTTTTACACAGAAATGAAAACATCGTATGAAAAGCAGGGTCAAAATTATTAGTCCCCCTGGATCCTAAGAGTCGATTATATATCCTTTTTTGCTGGATAATAGCCTGTAATCAGTTGTTGTAGTTTTCAACAAATCTCTGACCCTTCTTTTGAGGAATTGCAGCCCAATTTTTCTTTGGCAAATCTCTCAAGCTCTTCCAGATTTGATGGCCTTCTGGCAGAGACGTTCCTCTTCAGGTCACCCCACATATTTTCAATGGGATTTAAGTCAGGGTTTTGTGCAGGCCACTCAATTACATTCACTTTGGTCTTCTGGGGATAGTTCTTCACCAAGAGAGATGTATATGTTTTGAATTGTTCTCATGTTGGAAGATGAAGCAATGGCCCAAGCCCAGTTTGAATGTTGACTGCTTAAGGTTTTCTTACTAAATCTCTACATGACTTGTTCATGATTCCTTCCATCTTGACAAGATTTGCAGTTCCACATGTACTAAAAAATTCCCACAGCATAATACTCCCACCACAATGTTTGACTGTGGGGATGATGTTCTTTGGACCATATGCCTGTTCCTTTTTTCTCCAAATATAGCAGTGTCAGTGTGGCCTAAAAGCTCTAGTTTAGTCTCCCTGGGCCATAGGACACACTTCCAGTATGCATAATCTTTGTCCAGGTTGTCCTGAGCATACTTATGTCTGGCTTAAAGGTGTCTCTTCTTCAAAAAGTTGTTTTTCTTGGTCTACAACCTCACAGTCCATTCCTGTGCAGAGCTCTAGCGAGTGTCTTCTTAGAGAATAGGATTCCTGATGTGGCCAAGTCCTTCAACAATGTCTTGGCAGTTGTTCTGGGGTCTTTAGGCACATCTTTCACTCGTTTTCTTTCCCGGGTCTTCTTGCTCTTCCTACTTCTGCTAGGCTTGTTCTGTACTGTGTGACTGTCTTTTGAATTTCTGAATTATACTTGTCACTCCAGTTCTTGACACTTGGAAATACTTGAATACCTTTGTATAACCTTATCTTGCTTTGTATGCGTCAAACTGATTTCTTTAGTTTTAATCATGTTGCTTTCTCAAACATCACCTGTGAAGTGCACATCACTGCACAAAATTAGTTTGTGCAATGACTTAAGAAATTGTCATTTCTTAAAGGGGGGGGGGGGGGTAATAATGACCTGTTTATTTTTGTTCTGGTCTGCAAATATAGATACTTTGTACCTTCTAAAGACAACTAGTATGTTCAGAAATGCGAGGTGGAAAATTCCTTGCTTTCTTAAAAAAAGTACTTGGGAAAATCATGAAGAAACTTCAAATTTCATAGGGGGGCTAATAATTTTCACCTCAACTGTAACAAGTCTGACATTGTGGATTAAGCCCTACTTCCCCTTAGGGTATGTCTCAAAAGTTGTTGTTGATAGGTTCACATCACAACACAAATGCGGTAACATGTGTAGCTCATGTGTAAGACAGGGCCTGATGCCTCGTCTAGCAGGCTCGTAAAATGTTTCAGCTTTTGTCACAACATGCTGTAATTGCAAGCCTCAGATATCCACACTGACACATGCTGTAATGAAGCACGGCTCACAGCTTAGTAAACCTGAGGGTGTTCCAGAGCCTACACAAAGCAGGCCTGTCTGTTCAGTGACTCCCTTACTTCAGCAGCACACAGATTAACCATTATCACTACATTTACCCCCATTGAAATAGTTAATGTGCGACGACAAGATTTACTACTTATGTAAGGAAGATCCAAGTAAACAAATCATAAACCATTCAATTATTTAAGTACAATGCGAGCATGTCAGACTTACACCATATACAGTAATCACATTTTAATTGTGTAGTGTTTTGCAACTTTAGTTTAAGTAGCAAGGTTTTATTTACAGTGTAAAAGCATGTGAAAAAAAAACTATAAAACTGAGCTATCACTTTTGATTTTTCACACTTAGGATACATGATACTAGAATGTGAGGAATCTTTGTAAGAAACACCATGTACAGTAGAGTCTTATTTGGCATGAGTTTGTGTGAAGAACAAAGAACTTTGTCAACCACAGCTGCCAGAGTTACTGCTTTCTGACAGATACAGTAGCTACAGCAAATATTGCACTGCACTAACTGATGCTCAGTTTATAATTACATGAGGTAGAAGTTGGTGGTGAAATACAACTGGATGTTACTATCAGAGGTCACATTACCCAAAAATATTCTGTCATTGACAGATTTTTTTTTTTTTTTTTAAATAACAGAAAATTCTGAAGGTTGATCTTCATTTGGACAGATTAACATACTGAGGATAATCTACCAAAGAAAGTTTAATATAGAACCTACCGACAGGATCACTGGTCTGTCTGTAAACAGAACCTACAGCACCACTATTCATTATTACCCCGAATGCAACACCACACAGTCCTGGACCCGGTTGAGTATCCAAGGGGGTAAACCCCAAAACATGCGGGGATGGGTAAAAAGAATAACATTCAGGGGCATAGGTAAAGTTAAACAAAGTGCAGGCGTGTAGTGGGACAGGAAGTGAAAAAATGAGAGCAGATTCATGGATGAAACTGTGGATCCGTGGTTGATCCATGGCCAATTTGTTTTATTTTGAAGGAGCTTTCTATCCAGCCTCACTAAGCACAATTGATGGTGTGTGTTTTAGCCAAAAATAAAGCCCTTAAAATTGAGTTAGTAAGTAGACAATGTCTTTAATGATGGATCCGGTTATAGGTCTAATGTACATGGGTACCAGTGGGCTTGTAAAATCACATGACTCCGTCAGTCCACCTGTAGTAGACCACCTGTCTAGTTGATGGTGAGTCTGAATCATAATCAGTCATTGTCACTTCTTGTTTAGTCGACTTTAGTTTAAATTAGATGCTACTTTGCTAGTGCTATATGTCAAAGCAACAAAGTTATCATTAGTTATTTTCAGAAGTCCTGTAAATGTGATGATGCTATTTTGCCATGCTCACGCTTTGTCTGCCGTACGCAGTGTAAAATGGTCCCAAACTTCTACTATTAATTAACCAACTATATTTTAAAAAGTACAGAAACAGTCGACATAATATGCACCTGTTCTATAGCGTGTCTGCAAGTTTGAAAATATCAGCCGATTATGATCGGCAGCTGATCGATTGGTGCAACACTAGAATTTTTACAACCCTGTCTGTCAAAAATGACTGGCCATGAAAATGTCTGGCACAACCTCTGGTTACTATCATATTCAAAGCTCCAAAATATAAACCATGCAACCTGAAAATTTGTGGAACACAGTTGGGAAATTTTAAATCTTTATTTAAAACTCTCTTAATTTGAAAGGTGTTATACAATATGGAATTGAGACTCATTTAACATAGGTTTTCTCCTATGGATAATTATACCCTGAGCTTCAAGCTCATCTGTGTCTTCTGCAATAAAGAAAGCACTTCTTCAGTCATGTTAAATAAAAATGTACATTCACACACAATTTAACGAAAAAAAAATAGGAATTACATTTTCCTAACCATCCAAATCAGTGAATTCAAATCAAATCAAGACCTTGTTATTGTGATGTGAACTCACCAGCAACACCCACAATGCTACACTGCATCCCATTATACTGCTGCACTTGTAATTACAACTTTTTTCATCACCCTATGTAAATGACACTGCCTGAAACTCAGTAGAAAATGTTCAGTTGTATTTTTGCAGCTCTTGTGTAATACTGTGGCTAAGCCTGGATTGTACTACTACAACCTGGACAGGTGTCTTTGTACTATAATCCACCCAGATAAGCATTGATTGTGTCCTAAGTATATTTTTTGGATGTGGCACAGAAGAAATTATGGAAGTACTATGATTTACATGATAAGAAATAAAAAAAAAAAACATGGCTAGAAAAGATTAGTACAATAAGTTCTGGCTGTGCGTCACATTAAAAAAAACAATATTGACGTTTTTACTACACCCGCGTGCTTGATTTACAACACAGGTAAAACAAGTCAAACCAAAAATGACTGAGCAGATTTTTGTTGATTGGGTAATTTATGGCACAGTTTTTCTGAAATTGTACAGCTTGAAGAGCCTGGAAAAAGAAAAAGGAAAAGCCATATTATTTTACTGTACCTGTTTGGTTACAATTAAAACTTAAAAAAAATACTCAAACTTTTGAAAAGACAAAACTGCAGTGACTTGCCTTTTCAGTCTTTACTGTTTTGATATCACTGAACCCACTGTGCAATTCTGTAAAGACCCTTTCAAAAACAGGAATTGCATCAAAAGGATAAGACCCACCATGCACACATGAAGTGCACAAATCACAACACAATTACATGTTCTACAAGGACCACCCACAGATAAACCCTTCAAAACACCACATTTCTCATTAGCAGTGCATTCACAGTGAAGACAGACTGTGTGAAAATAAGTGAGAAAATACATTTAAACTTCTCCGATGTCCTAGTGGTATTTTTTGAAATGTGCTTGTTTCCTAAAATGAATCTACGAATTTCTTCTTTGACACAAATTATGTAATGTGATGAGCATTTGGACTGGCAGCAGCCATGAGAGTAACACTCTCCACAGTAGTTTAGAGGATGTACACTGGTGTGTTTACAAAGTGTTGCAGTGCTGAGGAACAGAGGAACCCCAATTAGATGTCTAAACCCTAGAGAATATCATCTTCAAAATATGTATATTACCTAATCATATGGTGATATCAGTAGATTTACCTCCACCAAGGTTACGTTTTCATCTGTGTCTGTCTGTGTCAGTACGATAACTCATGAAGCTATGAATGAATTTTGATTACATTTTCAGAAAATGTTGATACTGGCACATGGAACAAATGATTATATTTTGGTGGTGATTCAGAGATGCTGATCTGCCCTGATAGAGGCCTGCACTCTCCGAGCACTTTTCTAGTTAAAGATATATTACTCTTTGATTAAATTGAGTGCATTTTAACTTACAATACACAACTTATTTCTGTTCATTCCTACAAATGTGCCAAAATGAGGATGATCTGTCATCATTCATGACTGTTCAGACTCAGAGCAAGGACACACATACACAAGAGAAAAGTGAAACTGCATAATTATAATCATAAAACTGCCTTTGTACACGCAAAGACAGACAAAGAATTGTGCGTTTGTGTGTCAAGAACAGTTGAATGAAATCCTTGTCAGTCCAATGCATGGCTGAGCAGCTTGCTAAGCTGGATCAATGGCAATGTCACCGTGTACACACACCACCCAGTTCACACACATATCAGCTTTGCTCTGCCCTTCCTTGCTGACATGGACACTGTCACACTCCAGTTTCCCTCTTGTGAAAACACACAACACCAAGCTGGACATGCTTGATATCTTCTGCTCAATGTACCCCAGAACCTACCAACAGTTTAGTGTAGGTAGTCATGATTAAAAAGTTACGTAAATATAATGTAACAAAGTAAATTTTGCCCTTAAGTTCTTTGTCATTCAGTCCTTCATCTCAGACACCTTTAGACAGCAAATTTTAATGCACAATTCAGATTTCTGGGTGATTTTTTTCTTTTTCTGTGCTCTCTCATTATATACACTAAATGTGACTCTAACCTCGCCTAGCCACACTAGGCTAGTTTGCTAATATAGTAGTCTAGTTGTGCTCAATGTCATTTTTGGCTAGATTTCTCTGAAACTGGCTGACGAATCACAGTGAAGGATAAGAGTCAGAGGGCGGGCGTAACAAAGTGACATTGTGACGATTTGGAGAGAAACAACCAGAAACAACCGTAGAAGAACAACAATGACGATAGCTGGCTGCCGACTGGGGAAGCAACAACAGTGGACTTTACGGAAGCAGAGGGAAACTGAAGTGTTCCGCGGCTCATGGTGGAAAAAAAAGAAAGAAAAAACATCTCATGTGTAGGTGTGAATCAGATCAGGTTTTTTTAATGATATATTGTGCAGCTCTAAACTACATCATCCTAAAGAGTACACCGCTTGGTTGTAGTACCCTCCTATTCCATACAGAGGGATTTGAAAGACAACCTTTTAGCCCGCCTCCCCTGACTATGAAGGACAAGGAGACCCATACATGAAATGAATGAGGATAGCGCGGCTAGACTAACTTTGACGAGTTTTGAGTATGAACTGAATGTGACCCTGAAATGACCCTCATTCACAAAAGAGGTCCTGATCATACATGACCACACCAATAGGCACTTTGTTTATGAAAATAGGGTAACACTTCTGGGATGCAGAATTGGGATGTTTGTTGCATTTCGATGACATAAAGGTCAGATAAATATGACCTGGCCGTTACATTGTAAAATATCAAATACGTTTTGGATTTAAAACCAAATATGATGAGTGGCCTGGGTGAAATAAAAAAGGGGATTTTTTTTGCGGTTCAAACCATCTTTAACAGATCAGATAAAAATGTAAAATTTTCCGATTTGGGCCACATTTGCCTGTGGTCTAAATGTAGCCATAGTGACCACAGCAGTACACTTCAGAAATCATTTTTGTGATACTTTACAAAAATAAGACTAAATAAGTCTAATCATTATTCTATAATGATTAGATGACAATAATAATAATCATTATTATCATCAGAATGATCAAGCTTTGGACAAGACAATCAATGGTAATATTTAGTCAGAATGGATATGTGGTACTTTCAAAAGGGTGATTATTATGAACCCAACTTTGGCTAAAATGCAGCAATCCTGTAAAAATCATGCATGTCAATGACTGCATTTTAAATTATTATTTCTGCTAATTTAAGCCAAAGAACAATGGAAACTTATAATGAACACATTGTAATGAAATTTGACAAGCAGTAGAAATGAAGAGTAATGGAAGCATAAGCATACCTCTAACATGTCTTGTATGGCTTTGAAGGCAACTTAAACTTCGTTACCCTGAGAATGTCTTTAAGGACATAGAAATAACATGTTGAAGTCAGGGTGTTAAGTTTAACATGGGTATCTCTGAAGCAGACTCTTTGCATCATCGAAAATGAAGAATTAAATTTTTTGGCCTCAGCAACATTGATATGGATTACTTTTCCCCTATTATAATTTGTGTTGGTTCTTCTTCTTAATGTGCTCAACATGTCGGAGTACGGTTTTAAATGGATGGATCGAACTTTGAAAGTTCTGAAACTTTCAAAGAGCCATTCCTACTGTGACCAGAACCTACTTCAAAGCTATAGGCCATTAGCTGCAAAGTGCATAAATTGTTGTTTTCATGCTGTGATTTACAATAACAATCACAATATTTTTCAGTGGAAATCCTTTATAAACAGCTTAAGAATCTGTATCTGGGGTAGTGGGTGTAGCTTCTGGAGAACTTGTGCATGAAGCTAGAACGAGTCAACAGGCCTACTCACTAATTTGCAATTCACTTTTGTTATTACACAAACCACTTTTGGTATAAGGAGTCCTACCACTGAGCGGAACCGCAAACACAACAAAAGTAGACAATGGGGATGGCACACTTTCCCCTGTATCCTCAGCCAGGCCTTTGAGGGGAAACACTTTGGCACAAAATGGCTGCCATGCGACTATACAGTTGGTTGACGCACAATAGTGTTGTAGATGGAGCAAGTTAGTGACCCATGAAGGATACAATTCACCCCTCTACTCACCAAAAAGAGGCATTATGTGAACTGAACAGGCACTAACAATTGAGGAGAACTTACATGGAGTCTGTTGTGGAAAAGTGAGGGGGAAAGATGCAGATGCAATAGACAGTTATACCCCCAAACAATAAGGCTTTTATTTAAATGTTTGTTTTTTCCCCCCAAGCTTTTGCATACGAAATTAAGTTTCCACTGATACTAGCCCCCACACACTAACAGTACAACCATAGAGGGAAAAAGCATGGACACATTTATGGATGTAACATTACCCTCACACAAATTATCATCTCTTACTTGGTTATCAGTATGAACACACACTCTCAGGTATTTCCAGACAGCCTTTCTCAAATGACAAACAGCTGAACTGTAGTTTATGAGTCAATGAGTGTCCATCTGTGAGTGGGAGAGCTTGTTGACATGCCACATGTTTGCTGATGTGTTTGTGCAACGATGTGAATCTCAAGTTTCTTCCTGTAAACAGCTGGCAAAGTCCTATAAGCCATGAAGAGTAAAATCCTTTCATAACACAGTAATGAATGGTTAAGAAGCAAAAATACCTCTAAACAACATTTGCTTGGATATCAGAACACACACACAGGAGCTGGTAGGATATGCTGCTTTAGTGATAGTATGCTGGTTTGTTTCACAATGTGTGTGTAAAAAAAAAAAAAAAATTCTTAATGAACTCAGAGTAACCTCTTCGACAAGGTTACAGACTCAGGGAATAAGCTGCGTCGTCAACTGGCCTACAAATGAACAAGTCACAAGACAAAAGTAAAGCCACGCTGTTCACAAACAAGCTCATTACTTCTCAGCGATACTGCACCGTGTCATTTAAGCCAGTATCGGTCTACTGACATACATAACCACTACTGTTAAATTCAGTTATAACATTATATTTACAACCATAAAGAAGGCACTCAAACTTACCTTGAGTTGAAAGGGATGTATTTCATTTAACGAGTGTCTTCTTAGCTTCTTAGTCAGAGTCTTTAGCATTTTTCTTTGTAGTTTTATGGCTTATCCCCTACTAGTTTTATGACCGTTAATGTGTCTGTGACGGTGACTACAACTTCATTAGCTAACATGAACGATTTTGTACATTAAAAATAATAATTTAAAAAAAAAGGCACACGGGACTATGACTTAGTTAGCTGCAAACTGCCAACCACAAAAAATAATAAAAAAAAACACGGTGAGCAGCTGCAGAGTTAGCTAGTGTCGGGGAAAAAACGAAATTGTTTAAACTGCGTAGATGCTGTTTCCAAAGACTGTACGTAGCAAACTTGGGATTTTCGACTTCATTGGTGTCTACGTGAAGTCTTCTTCTCTTTCTTTCTTTCGGATCTCAGAGATGTCTCGCTCACCGCAGGCCCGACTTATTTTCCAATGTCCTAATTGAAGATGTTGGTCAAATTAAAAATAATATCAACTTGTTCGCATTCAGACACGCACACACGCACACTCACACACATACACACAAGCAGATGCACACCAGCTACACGAACACACGGAGTGCTCCTCGAGCTTCAGCGTCCTGTTCTCTGATTGGCTGCGCTATGCGATGATGTCATATACACCACTAGAGAAGGAGGGCTGGGAGTTAAAGCCACACTATCTTACTCTGTTTACTTCCTATTACACATCATTTTGAGTTATGCTATTTTAAAAATGATCAGGTAGGATATATGGTTGCATTTCAGTTATTTTAGTCATATTGTCATGAGACACCAGCAGTGAATAAGTTATAGCAGTTAACTCTCTTAATCCCTTACCCATATATATATATATATATATATATATATATATATATATATATATATATATATATATATATATATATATATATATATATATATATATATATATATATATATATATATATATATATATATATATATATATATATATATATATATAATAAACTTTATTGCAGACACATGTCCATATCACACACCATACAGTATCCAATATATAATATACATAGTATAAAAAATAGTTTATATAAGAAAGAAAAGACAAATATATATAGATAGATAGATAGATAGATAGATAGATAGATAGATAGATAGATAGATAGATAGATAGATAGATAGATAGATAGATAGATAGATAGATAGATAGATAGATAGATAGATAGATAGATAGATAGATAGATAGATAGATAGATTTTTAACTTACTGCTCATGTAGTTGTTCACAAAATTTCAGATTAAGGTTGACAGTTATGATACAAAAACAGAGAAAACTGCAGGAAAAAATGCCAATTTCAGTAAAATATATCTTTAACTAAACATAAACCATATATTTCCATCCATTCCATCCTCTATTCAAATTATGTGAGTTTTACTGGTGGATCAGTGTTGTAGAAGATTACGGTGTTTCTACATTAAATATAGAACCTCTGAACATCATGACAAACTTCAATTTACACCAGTTATTCACTTGTTTTGATAGGTTTAGCTGATCAACAGGTGTTAAACAGTTTAGCCCAGTAGATGCTTTTTGTATTATAGATGTTTGGGTCTTTATGGGTTATGGGCAGAAAATATTTAAAAAAAAATTCTGCTCCTTCTCTTTAAATTGTGGTGATTTTGCTGGTATCTAAAAGTAGATTTTCTTATTCTGTGTATTCCTTTTGTCTTTCAAAGGAAATACAGGGACAATGATTTCATACAAATACATTCAACAAATATTTTATTCCATCTATTTAGGTAACAGTGTAAAGGTAAATGTAACTTTTCTACAAATTAGCCACATTGGCATTATCCCCACATCTGTGGAATATCATGAAATTAATGAAACAATTTTTAAACAGGGCTTTGACATTGATCCACAAACATCAGGGATCATAGTCAAACAGGTACTATATACAATCAGAAAGAATGTTGAGTAGCGCTTCAGTGCATTTTCAGTGGAACATTGATGACAATAGGAGACTAGGGTGTCAAAGATCTACAACTATTTTATGGTAACTTCCAAGTGTATTTTTCTCTGCATTTAACCTTTCCAATGTGCTTTACCATGCCTCATGATATCATCCTCTGAATTTTGCATTATTCAGTGAAAAGACAGGTGTTTTTCTGTATTCTATGCATTGATTAAGTTCATAAAAGCAAAGTAGAAATCAAAATGTTATTGTATCAAAACACACTTAGTCACAAGAGACACAGTTTCAGTTTCCATATGATACAATTCATACAATACTGATTAAAACGTGCAGGCTAAAATTGAAGTTTATGACTTTTGGTAAGAGTAGCACAGCAAGCACATACAGTGTATGGACTGAAAATCTATTTTTCAAAAGGATGTGTCAGTTTAAGTGGGGAGCCTGGTTTTACTCTGGAATTAACCTGTGGATTGTTTTTTGCACAGAATTAGTCTTTTGAGAACAGAAAAACACAATTATCTGGTCTATGAGGTTATATCACTGCTAATTTTGCATCAAGATACACAGTTAACTCAATATTATACCATTAGCTTTATACTAAATATATTAAAGGAAGCAGCTTTTTAAGTTAAAGCAGCCCAGAAACAGGATATACAGGGGAAAAAAAGATTATGAATGAAGGTTTCAGAGGAAAAGAAGAACAGCTACTGAAAACCAAAATGACAAGTATCTCCCAACATACATGAAATGTCTTCAAATCTTTTGTTGAGTCAATATGAGATTTACTGCATTCATTTTCTGCTTTTTTGCTTACACACACATCAGATGTTTCTTATTGTCTAAATTCATTTTTGTCATAGTGTCAGCAGTCACATTAAGTACTGATTTCTGCTTGTAGAAGCTATTAAGTTCACATTTTCTCTGTGTTTTTATGCATCTATTTCCTGTACTTTCACATTGTATTTGAAGAAAAAAATGCAGAGAAAATAAACGTCTATATTTATTACAACAAAGCTAAAGCTGGCCCAAGACATTTGCAGACTACTCTCTGTACATATGTGTTTTTGGCAATTATGAGTTACTATTTTAACCTAAATGTAACATACCTAAAGTATGTTTTCCAACACCGTCATACTCACGATAAGAACTAAGTGAAGTTTTAAGATGTACTTTCATACATATGAGTGTGTTAAGTGAACATGAACTAAATAGTGAAATTGGGATGTTTTATCTTGATTATCCATTCATTATTCTCGAGCAACATACTTGCATCTAATTAAATGTATAGTCTTCTGCACAGGGTAATTGTTGATTTCATTATATGCAGGACTTAAATGATCCCTGTAGAAAAGAATATGACTGTGGTAGGAAGTCGTTTCACTAAACTGTCAAATGTTCATCCTTTCAAATCACTATAATGTGTCCATTATTTTCAAGGGGAAACAACCAGAAATGTAAAAAAAAAAAAAAAAACTCTTTTAGTGCAGCAGGGGCAATAAGACAGAGGAAGCTGAGAAGAAGAAGAGCATGTCAGGTATAATTGGTGTAAGTGAGGCATCCAGTTTCAATGATGTCATTCTTTTCAACCACTGTCCACTCTAACATGCAGTAGATGTCGATGCATGTGTGAGTATATGCACAGACTGCATTATAACTAGACCATGTGTTTACTTAGTTTTATTTCTGATTGTGTAAAACAAACCGATGTATCTATCAAATAAACAGCTAAATATACCTATGGAAATATAATAACTTAATAGACTTAACTAAATAAAATAATTAAATAATGCAACTCATTCATTTCATTGATTCATTTCTTTGTTTTGAGCAGAAAAAATAAGCACTTCCCTGTCTGTGAAATATTCTAAGATTAAATAAACTTGATTTGTTTAATATTTTCTGAAACATCTGCTACTTATTACTGAATCATGTTTACACAACCTGAACTTTGGATTCTCTGGTGATAGTATCTGATTCCCTTTTCTTGCTTCGTATATTTTTCATGCTACTTTCACAGCCTATAAAATCACCACTTTTACTTTCATTTATAGTAAGATTTGTGTAGGCCGGCCTTCTTTGTGCTTATCTGTTTACTGCTGACTCTCCTGTGTGGTGGAAACACTAACAGCTCACTGTACCTTTAAAGGCATCTCCCTCACTCATTTGTGTGTGAGAGGCTTTGTCACTTAACATATCTGGTCACTGACCTGGTAAACTTTTCAAGGAACTTGTGGCTTGGCTCCAGATCAAGCTCAATGCAAATCCAATTTACTGCTGAATATAGCCAACTTGTGAACAAACCCCCTAAGCCTGGATGAGTGTGTGTGTGTGTGTGTGTGTGTGTGTGTGTGTGTGTGTGTGTGTGTGTGTGTGTGTGTGTGTGTGTGTGTGTGTGTGTGTGTGTGTGTGTGTGTGTGTGTGTGTGTTTGTGTGTGTGTTTTTTTTTTATCATTATGAGGAATCTAAAGTGATGACAGAAGAAAATGCAAATGATGATTCATCAGCTTAGTCCTTATTAAATTACGAGAAGAATAAAAAGCTCTGACTCATAATGTGAGATTTAATATTTTTTATCCACTTGGGGGCAGCATCTGCATTCCTTTAGAAGCAAGAAATAAATGGATTACTTCAATGAACTGATCCTCAGTATCTCATATATTATGTAATATAAATTCTTTGAACAACTCATTTGGCCTTGGAGTGTAAAGACACTCCATGGTTCATAATGTTATTAACATGAATTATCATCTGAGCATCTCTGTGGATAATGTTTAGCTGTACATTGCAAAACTCATTTAGACATTTTTATTTTTTAAATTAAGTGTAGTCACACAGCCAAAAAAAATACTTTTAGTTTCCAGTTCTTTAACTGGAAATTAGATCAGGTTTTTCTGAGTAAACCCAGCAGCCAGTAGTCATGTTTGCTCTCTGCTGGCAGCTCACTGATATTACAGGGATCACGTGTACTGGAAGTTGAGCAGGTTCAACATGATCACATCAAAAAACTGTTTGTAGATTAAGGGTGTGAAAGGTGTGTGTTCATTTTTCCATGACACGTAAAGGCCAAAGTGAATAATATAGGATTTCACTGCATACAATAATGACACAACTATGTCCTGTTTGAGGGTGTAATGGAAAAATGTTATTAGTCTATATGTAATAACTTCATTTTAGTGTTATATAAGTATGCACCACACCTATGTTGAATGTGTTAGCATTATGAAATGTTTTATTATCGTCATTTAGTTGTCTACAAAGTGCAAATAATAGCTTGACCTTTGACCTTTGACTTAGACACCCTTCTTCTAACTTTTATCCACCTTGTTAGAATAAATCATGCACACTTGTTTGTATCTATCAGGTCCGTTCCTCTTCTATATGTTTTTGGAAGTCACATAACTTTTCCCCATTTTTCATGTTAGTGCAAAATGTTGCATGTTATAAATACCAAGCCCATGTTTTTCTGCAAGACCAGAACATGCAGCATTTTCTCCTATTCACTAGATTACTTAAGTATAATCAACACTTTTACTCTGATTTCCTGTTTTCCTTTGCAAAACATATTTTTTTGTCATTGCAACTTTATCTCTTCTCTTCACCGGTACCACAAGTGTGTTCGTACAACAAAGGCAAAAGTCTTTCATCTTTGAACAAACAACTGATGTTCTTTTGATTAAATACAGGGAGACTAGTTTGGGAACATTTTAAATTAAAGAGAAGAGAACACAAGAGAAAAGGTGTGGCTCTTAGGTCACTCAAAGGTAATGTTGTGGCTCTAAAGAGATAGTAATATAACTAAGTATGTGCATTATTATACCAAATATGGCACAATCTCATGTCCAGGAAACTGTGTGATTTCTCTACCCTGCTGATTGCACAAACGGAAGAATGTGGGGGCAAGTGATGTGAGCGCACACCAGTGATGTCAACATTTTCCTTTTCCCTCGTCAGTTGTTTAACATTGCTGAAATAGCTGATGACAAATCAACAGGCTGACCTCTCAGCGTCATCACGTCTGTTTTTAGCGGTGTATACTGCAAACCTCGGCCCACTTGGCCTTGGAAGTCCTTGTCTCTCTCTTCCCTCCTGCCTGCATCGCCCACACTCTCGCCTGGATAGCGGCGTACAGCCACAGCCTCTCCTCTTGCCTCCACTCCCCTCCACTTTTCCCTCACCCACTGACCCACTGGTGGAAAGAGTGGAGCCCATCTGTGGTGGAGAGGCTACTTTTAGTCTTCCAGGCTTCTATTTTCTGTTCACAGGTTTGTTTTGTTTTTTTAAACCCAAAGCCCAGGTTTACCTATGCAATACTTACCACACTCTCTGTGTTGGTCTCCCATTGCTTCACTGGTCTTGTTTACCCAACAGTGCACTTGGCCTGCAGGCAACACACCCTTACAGGAAGACTGACTGTGGAATTTAGATGGGAGATTATTTGTACCCAGTTGAACCAAGCAATAAATACATAAATTGTGAATGTGGTTAATTCATATTATTTCATATTCACATACATAGTGTAGCTCATATCCACCAGGAAAACAAATTGTATCAGTGCATTTTCAAGATCATGATTTCACAAAAGTAGTTTCTTATATTACTTGTACTTTTCAATCCTAGTTATGTTGCATTAAATATGTTTATAGTTTAGAAACAGAAGCAGAGCAGTATATATGCAGTCTATATTCATGCACTTTATCCATCAATCTGTGGGGGAACCTGTGTTTTTAATTCCTCATCCATCGTTCCATCCATCCATCCATCCATCCATCCATCCATCCATCCATCCATCCATCCATCCATCCATCCATCCATCCATCCATCCATCCATCCATTTTCTGAATCCACTTTATCCTCACTAAGATCACATGGAGTCTATCCCAGTTACTTAAGGGTGAAGGCGGGGTACACCCTGGACAAGTCACCAGTTCATCACAGAACATATAGACCAGTGGTCACCAATCCTGGTCCTCGAGGGCTGCTATCCTGCATGTTTTAAATGTTTCCCTCTTTGAACACACATTATCAGTCATCTGCAGAGACTGATAATGATAACTGATAACGAACACACCTGATCATTTGAATCAGGTGTGTTAGAAGAGTTATATATCTAAAACATGCAGGATAATGGTCCTTGAGGACCAGGATTGGTGACCACTGGTCTATTTCTTCCACACTTTACTGTTTACTGAATAATGCCATCATATTTAAAATAAGAAAAAAAAACACGTCTAGAGAGTATTATAATTCACCACTCTTAAACTGAGTCTGGAAATACATACAAATGTCCTTAAGACATTTCTAAGAGGAAAAGAGGTGACATTTCCATCAGCAGGGCTATATTATGTTCATGAAAAGGTTAATATATGCACTAAGCCTCTCAGACTGTGAACACATATAATATAAAATGGACCCTATATCTTATTTTAATGTTAGCACTTACAAGTTGAGGTTTAGTACATACCTTCCATGTGTGTTTTTGATGTATAGGTTAGGTACATAATGTGGGCAACAGTCTGTAAAAACACCAAACAGACGTGCGTCATTGATGATGTTAAAAAGGCTTTAGCAGGGTTAAAAATATCTCTTCATACTGGAAAACAAAAGCCTGCAGGAAAGAAAAAGGAATCTTAGGCATAAGCAGGAGTGAAGTTATGGTTTTGAAAGCTGACTGACTAACCAGAGGTTTTTGATGACTCCTACAGAAAAAAAACAGAAATGATCTAAGGTTCAGGCTCAACAGCTGATGTAGTAGCTAAAGATAGTGACTTGGACCACAAGTCAGTCTTGTGGCATGTGCTGTCTTAATCTTTAACAAATGACATCATAGAGGAAGAATAAGACTTTTTTCAAAACTCAGTCCCATGAAAACCAGAGTGAGTAAATGTTTTCTTAGTAACAGCTGGCTACAAATATCTCTCCAGGGGTGGGAATGTAAATATACTGTACATACGCAACCATTTTCCATAAGATGTCAGCCACACCATGCCGGCCTTTAAAGGCACATTTACCTCCGCAGTGTTCTTCTGTTTGAGCATCAGTCATTAATTCACATTCTTGTGGAAGAAAGTGTGGAGAAACTGATTGGGAATCACAGCATCTCGTTCTGGGAACAGTGTTGGTTTGTGCCATGCAACTATTTCACAAGTCAAATTAATGAGCTGTTGCTGTCTAACTATGTCAACACGGTGGATTATTGTGTGTGTGTGCGGGTGGGGGTGAATCCACCAGGGCAGTATGACCTGAAAGAGTACAGCTAATCTGTGATTAGAGGTCAAAGTCTTGTTTTGCAAAAAAAAGAAATAACCAAAAACAAGGTTTTAGAGCATGACACATCATTATATATATACATACACACATATGTGTGTGCGTGTGTGTGTGTAGATTAAAGTTGACATTCGCAACAAATACAGTAGCAATAAAGCAGACTTATAACAAAATGTCACTGCATTTTTGTGCATGTTATGTTTTTTTGTTAACACTGATCTGAATAAACCCTGTCTTTGTATATTAAGGTCTGTGGGTAAATGTATAGAGTATAGACATAGCACAAAGGTGAATATGTCCTTGACTCCATCTCAACACTGAGGCTACACATGCCTAATCCACCCAGAAAGACAGTTGGTTTTAAATGTGTTTAAACATGGCCATTTTTTCATTTACTTGTTTGTTCATTTGCATGAGAAAGTGAAACATTTTAAACCTTTTTTCCATATTTATGGATCAGCTTTGTTTTGTGTCATCGACTGAACTCCAGGTCTACGATTAGGTTTCATGAAAATATATAATTAATTCAGTTTGCTTGCATCAGTGGTGATTTTAACATTCCATTGATTACTCGTATTTCTTTCTGTGAACTGTGCCTTTGCTATATTTCCAATTTCATCATGCACAGTAAATGTGTAATGCATGTATCTGCTAAGTACCTCATTGTAGTCTGTTTATTAATTTTATGTGTATTTAATTGTATAATCACTTCATTATGAGGCCATCCATATACATATTTTGGTCATTTTTCTCATATGATTCTAGTTTTTCCACTTAAATGGTAAAGTTTAATGACTTGAACATTTCAGTTATTGACTACGCTGTATAGAACAACAGAGGGCAGCAGAGTGTTTTAGTACACTCTCTTGTCTCCCCATAGATGTCCTTACCAGACTCCTGGATCTTCATAACATTAGAAAGGGACCTGATTTATCGAGAGTGCTAGGAAACACAGCATGCTACAGCCATCCTTGTCATTGGCTTGGTATGGAAGCACTGCACTTAGGTAAAGGATGAAGCCTGAATGGCAGCAGCCAAGATGAACAGAGGCAGGGGGCCTTGGGGTGCTACTTCCTCTCTTTCCTCTCTTGGCAGTGGCATAATTGCTGAGGTTGCCTAGCGACCGGAAGCATGGAAACAGAAGGTGTCACTTGTTACCTCAGAGCTGGATTTAGCCAAATTGTAAAATAGCCACTGATGGACTATGAGCGAATTGAGTTATGGAACACACGCAGAAGAAGCACAGGGAGGTTTGAGTAAATAGAGGTCACTCTGAGTTATCTTAACCTACAAGGATATTGTCTATACAGCTCAACATAATACAGGCCCTCCTGTCATTTGACATTCATTCTCCATCTTATCTTGTATTTAAACATTTTGGAAACAAAGAGTGATGTGTGGTGTTGTAAGTCACCACTGTCACAAGACTCAAATGTTAAAAAGGGACATGACAGTTCATGCCTCTGCTGATAAATTCTCACAAATCTGGAATTCTCTGTTTCAACGTTTGTTGTTGTTGTTTTAATGTGTGTTTGATGGTGTACCTGTTCTTGAGTATGTTTTGTTTTTTATACATGAAAAAAAAAGGAAATTGTGCAACAATTCATTTTCAATTGTTTTGCCATGTACAATACAGTGTTCAATTTCTATTGAACTTTAAACAAAGGTTGTAAAAAAAAAAAAAAAAAAAGGGACATCACAAAGTTGTTCATTGGTGGTGTTTTACTTCATTTGCTGCTTCACCAGGTTGGTGAACCTGGTGTTACTTAGCTCACTGCAGTCAATTACAGACTCTTGTTGACGTGGGAGAGAGGTGTTATAGTTACTATATGTGATAATTACACAACATTCATATTATGCACCAAACCATTAATACGTTTTTTTTTTAAGGTACATAATATGTGTGACTGTTTCTTTTGTAATACTAATCTAGTTTACGTACAGCCTTGTGAGCAGAGATTTATAGGCTACATAAAAATTACAACACTATGTCACAATGTTTTATCTGAATAGATGAAAAAAATATGGAGTAGCACCTAATGTTAAATCTACAAAGTGTAGTCAGCTTGAGTTGCGAGTTTATACATTTGACCTAGTATATAAATATAGATCAAATATTTGGCCTATATTTGTATGGAATGAGAAATACATTTATGAACTCCCTTTTTTGTTATAGTGGGGGGTAATTTGAGGACAAAAGAAATTAACATGTCCTATAAATCACCTCTAAATAACATGTGTGTCATGTTATCTATCTATCTATCTATCTATCTATCTATCTATCTATCTATCTATCTATCTATCTATCTATCTATCTATCTATCTATCTATCTATCTATCTATCTATCTATCTATCTATCTATCTATCTATCTATCTATCTATCTATCTATCTATCTATCTATCTATCTATCTATCTATCTATCTATCTATCTATCTATCTATCTATCTATCTATCTATCTATCTATCTATCTATCTATCTATCCATCCATCCATCCATCTATCTATCTATCTATCTATCTATCTATCTATCTATCTATCTATCTATCTATCTATCTATCTATCTATCTATCTATCTATCTATCTATCTATCTATCTATCTATCTATCTATCTATCTATCTATCTATCTATCTATCTATCTATCTGTGACCATGAAGCACATGAGGTTTGAACTTCAAGTACATTTTCTTAGAGCACAGTGTATGATATATCACATAATTAGGCTGTTCTACAGTAGCTGATATGATTCAATAGCAATGATAGAATGACGAAGCAGAGAAACAGACTGATACTATGAAGTAATAAAAAAGTAGTAGCCTACACACCACAATATGACATGTTGTTAAATACAATAAGTGCCCAGACTTAACATTTACACTGCATAAACAATATCATGTGTTAATTTAATTCTTGGGAGTAATGAGCGATTGAAAATTCTACTTAAAGCTTGTGATTTTTTTTTCTTCTTTTCATCCAGGCTTTTCACTAAACCCTCATCTCCTCCTCTTTTTCTTTCTGTCCTCTATCACTCAGTAATCCATACATCTTTCCCTCTAACAAACCCTTCTGAAAATCCTTACTTTCCTGAACTCCATTCGTCCCCATTATTCAGGTTCTGTATTTCCCACTCAGGTTTCCACTCATTATTGTTCATGCCCTCCTCCCTCCACCCATCTGCCCCTCCTCTCTTCTCCATGTACCTCCATCTCTGCCTCCATCTCTGGTGCGCACACATAACGGATGGCGGCGGCCCACTCAGTCCTCTTAGGGAGCAGAAGGTTTGTCCACTCCCACTCAGGCTTTGCGTCATGGAACACAGCAAAATAGAGACAGAGGAGAAGGAACAGATGGGAGGAGGACACACTGGTTGCCTGTTTTATAACATTACTCCTAACAACACTGTGGTCATCAGTACGACTGTGTAACAGCCTATTGTAGACTCATCAAGCAGGTCTATATATAGGACTGTGCTGAATATAGGAGCAGGAAGTGATAATTTTTGTGTGGAAGGGGATTTTTTCCCCCCCTCCACACTGCAGTAAAGGTTGATTTTAGAAAGTCACCTAAAAATAATTTCAAATAATTAAAACAAAAACAACAAAAGTGTATTTACATTTTTTTAGAGGCTGGACCAATTTTGAAGACCTAAGCTTGCAATCGACCTGTTGCTGATGTGAAATCCAATCTGACAAGAGCTTACAAGACCAGAGTAACCATGGTTACCTGATGCACATCAGTGAATGACATCATATCTGACACAATCACTTCCATTTACGCAAGTGGAAAGACAATTCAGTCCATAGTGCTATTATTGTTTCAGTTCCTACCAGTTCCTACCACTGAGTCTAAATGAGTCTTGCATGAGGGGAAAATGATGACAATAAAATTCCTTTTACAAACAGAATACTGATAACATGACACTCAAATGCAAATTCTGTTGAGTGGATTTACAAAAGAACAAAACAAAAATAACATTTGTAGCTGCCTCTAAACATGAGATTAGATCTTCTCATTACAAGCTGAGGATGAACATCCAAATCGGGGTCGTGCTGAAAGCTAAAATCCACAGTGGGAGAGATTTCCTACATTTTCCCAATGACTGTGGACAGCTGGATTTGGATTTACAGATGAAATCAAAAGGTTCAATGACATAAGACCAATGTGTGATATGATCAAACAACATTTTCTGTAACAGCTTGACACAAGCTTGACACCACCCAGGGTGTTTTTGTGGAATGTCTTTTCAACACTGTAATCGAATAGGCATGTGGGTGTAAAAACATAATCAATGTCCACAAAATCAACCAGTTATAATCACAGACGGTTCAAAAATATTCATTCTAAGCTCCTTCAGTGTAGAAATATAGTGTGTTTTTTTGTTTGTTTCTTTTGTTTTTAACATTATTATGACTAGGCATGTAATTGATGCAATTTTAAATATTACTTGTGTCACTTAAAGGACCAATACTTAGGTTTTTTTTTAAATGAATTATGCATTCTAATGCATTTCCCTGTTGTCTATATAAACTGTAAATTCTCTGCTTGGATCTAAATTATTCATTAATTCCACAGGTCCATCTTCAACCATATTTATGAGTAATGACACCAGGAAGGTGATTTTGAGCACTGGCCTTTTAAATGCAAATGAGCCACTTCACACTCCACCCCCTTCAGCTTGTTAACTGTGCTTTTTGTACCATTCAGCCACTTGTGTTTGGTCATACAACCAACAACTGAACATTTTAGGTAACTGGCTTGAAGTCTAGTCATATTTATAGTTTTGACGACAACAGCTGCCAAAATGTATAATACTAATGATGACAATGTTATTATTAGTATTAATATTAACATTAATATGAATAATATAATATATCTCATATCATCATAACATCCAACAAGCTTTTTTTTCTGTGGGGAAAAAACATCCTCCCCTGTGTTTTTTTTTTTTTTTTTTTTAAATAAATTGCATATATAGATAAACCATCCTTGTTTTCTTCAGTTTCTTGTTGATTTTAGTGCCTAAAGGTACATTTGTTTGGACAAATATATTAACAAAATAGCTCATAAGAGTTTAATTTCAGAACTGATATCTATTCATTTTCCATGGTTTTCTCAATAATAACTAAAATCACTTCAGTTTTTACATCAATATGGAATTGTACTGACAATTTTTTTTTTTTACATGGTGCTGATCCTGAGATAGCATGTGGTGTAGGAGCTGTCTGTGTGATAGCACATATCATAGGTGTCCTAACAGGCCAAGCTGCAACACAGAATCATATGTAACCTCTGATGGTATGAACACTAATATCCTAGCAATGAGTTAAGTGTTTTGCTTTTGACAGGTTCATTGTACAAGTTTTGGCAGCACTTCTAATACTTCCTGTTGTATACACCACTGTGTGCATTTATGTGTCAGGAATGTTAAAAAAGACTGAAAACCACCTGTTGGGGTATTATGTTACATTTATTACAGATTTAAAACATTGGCGTTTTAGTGCAAGAACCATTTTCCTTGAAGTCTTTGACAAGACATGTTACAGTATCATGCAGGGCTGGACTGGGACCAATTTTCAGGCCAAGTATTTCTAAAATTGCTTAACACTTTATAATATTGATACTTTTGACACTTTGGTTATTTTGAGGTAGTACTGTATATATCAGGAACACAGTGGAAAGTATTGAAATGATTTGTCCAAATCATACACATTGGTGGAAACTACTGTAGTTCTACACTATAAACCTGAATGTTCAGAATAATTAAATATATTAAGTTGTGAATACTCAAAGTTTCAGAAATAGTACTAGTAACTCAAATGTATTAAGTTGCTGTAACATGTTCTTCTTTTTAAGTACTTCCAACTAATATTTTTTATCAAGGGGAACTATTGTGGATATAAGTGAACATAATTTAAAAACATAAATGAGGTACAATGGAGTGGAATTAAGTTATTAAATGCTGAGAATGATATTGTACTGTTATTTATATTGTTTCAAATAAGGATGATTGAAAAAAATAAACTTAACTGATGTAGTAGATGATGAAACACAATTTTAGAGCACTTCAAATAACTACCAATATCTATCACACCAAAAAAATTATTATCACAAAACAGTAATATTATTCAGGGGCGGCTGTGGTTCAGTTGGTAGAGCAGGTCGTCCAATGACTGAAGGGTCAGAGGTTTGTGTCCCAGCTCTGTCTGTCCACATGTCCAAGTGTCCTTGGGCAAAGACACTGAACCCTGACTTAGTGTCCCAGTAGGACTGACAGAACCTTAGAAGTTAATAAGTAATGTTTTAATTTAAGTATACTTTAATAAGCATCTACATTTTAAGTTCTGGAAAATGTTATTTTTTATGTTTCATCAACTTAAAATAATTGAAGCAATTGATTGCCTTACATTTTTTGATCCTCCTAACTTATTCAGGTTTACAGTGTTCCTGGGTCACTTCTGGACCAGCAGAGACAGAGACAGTCTTTTCAAAGGTAGGACAGGTTCTGAGCAGAAACACAACAGACCAAAGGGGAAACAGTAAATCTGCTTCTGTTCCTTAACAACAACTTGTGAATGTTTTTGTTTTGTTGAAGTTTCACATGTTCAGTATTTTTCATGGTTCATATTAACACATTCATGTAACATGACTTAATATTTAGAATAGTTCTTAATAATTAAACAATTATTCTTGTGCATTCTTTATGAAGTCATTATTTGAAATACACTAGTTTTTCCCCCCAGATATCGAGTGTATTTGTGTAAAGTATCAGTATCACATCATTATTGCTGATACCAGCCTGAATTTCACTTGGTATGGGGTCAGAAAGGAAAAGTGTGATATTGAATATCACTACTGTATAGGACACTTATAGAAAATTCAAAAATACGACCTTAGTGTGTTATTGAAGGAAATAATAAGACTTTATTACTTTGAAAAGAGAGAGGGGTATTGTGTTCAGGTTGGTTTGACTATCTGTCTATCTGTCTGTTTGTCAGCAACTTTAGGCAAAAACTACTGGACCAATTTCAACGACATTTTTTTGTAAATGTGGGAGGTAGTCAAGAAGAAATCCCATTAAATATTGATGAATGTAAGTCAAATAGGAAGGTCATAGTCACCAAAAAAGTGTTTTTGAGATAGAGAAAATCATGTACTGTATTTTCTGGACTTACTTTCTCAATAAAGGGTTAATAAATTACATTTCAATGATATTTCCCTATTTTTCACAACAAAAGAGAAAAATCCACACAGCGCAGTAATTAAGATCAGTAAATGTGGAGCAAGAAAATCACATAGATGAAAATCATCATTTATTTTCCAGCTAAAAGATTTTTAAATGTCATGAGTTTAATCAGCGAGGATCTTTGACATCATATGACAGAAAGAAAAGCAACTGTACCAGAAATAAAAGTTAAATTGACCAAAAACAGTCACTGTCCAATAAAGTGAATTATAGATTTTTTTTTTTAACATTTTTATCACAATCTACTGCTATACTTTGTATAGAATTTGGGTTCCACTTTTTCATAACAGCATGAAATACAAATTTTCTTCCTGGATTTATGCCTTCTGCAGCTTTAATGTTAGTGAAATTTAATATGGATATAGCTACTAAGTGATGCATACTAATTTTTTGTTATGGAAAGTGCAGCAAATTTCTAATATAATGAGAGGAAAACTTACCAAAATCCCTCCCCAGTCACTTGTTTTCTTGTTTTTCTAGTTCTTTTTATATAACAGTTTGTTTAATATCATGCTGACGTATTTTGGGGAGTTGTGAACAACTGGTGTGATGTTCAGTATGTCTGACTGTGAGTATATGAGTCATCATGTCACCGACTGATTTGGTTCGTAGGTCAAAAGAACAACAAACTCTTATTGTGACAGATAATAGTTGGGGTTTGTTCCAGGTGGGGAGGTGTGCATGGTGTGGTATGCATGTGTGCTATTAGAGCTGTGCCCATGCTGTTTAGAAATATTATTAGCCAATGACTATAGAAGCAATCAGCATTAGAAAACATGTACTTAATCAGGCTGTAGTCCTGTTGTCAGTTAAATTAAAATCACAACAACATTTGAACTAAAAAAAAAACAATGCTTGACTTCAGTTGTGCCAAAGAGCAATTTTTGTTTAATAATTAATTAAATGATTATGTGCTGTAGAAGAATCAAAGAAAATTAACACCTAATTGTGCATCTGCCTCTGCTCAATAAATCCACAAATTGTGCATATTTTTACTGTTTGGTTCTTTCTTAATGGTCACTTAACAAGCACGCAGCAATTGCCTATGGTGAATTTCTGAACTGATTACATGCTTCTGTTTGGCAGTTTACTAGTGAACAAAGAGAAGCATTTTAGCATTTTTCACCTCCTGTGAAAAATGTCTCACCAGCTATTTTTCAAAGATACAGAGAACAAAACATCTAAAAACATACTGTTTTTCAAATGGACAGAAAACAGCTATAATTAGACAACACATTAACTGTAATATTTGGTAAAATGATGTGTTTGTTTTTGTGTGTGTGCATGTGCTTGTGTGTACATGTTTGTCTAAAGCATAATTAACCTTGCTTAAACATTTAGAGCTAGCTGATGTTACATAAAGAAAAATAATATTTAACCCATAATGTTTAAGTCGCTGCTACTTTTTTGGCAGTTCTTAAATGTTTTACCCCTATATTTAAGAAGTTGTAAGTGATTTATCACTAGTTATAATAATATTATTTTCTGTATTTTGGATTTTTCAATGGTAGTTCCTAGTTTTCCTATATTTAATTCACTGATCATGTAGATGTTCATGAGATTTTAGAGAAAATTCAAACATAATTACATCAGGAAGAGAAAAAAAATTAAGAAAAAAATAACTGGATGTAAAAACAAGCATCTCCATCCACTATCATTTATCCAACTCCGTGGGTTTTACTGGAGAATGAGTGAACGTCCAAATGGATCATATCTGATGACTTTATCAGATACCAGAAATTGTATTTTGCACTAATATTTGACATGTATTGATAGGATTAATGGACCAACAAGTATTAAACAGTTTACATCTGTAGCTGATTTTGGTCATCGGTGGATATTTGGGTCTTCATGGGTTAACAAGAAATTGCTTTTTCCACCAACATACGTCAAACTGATCAGGCTTTGTTCAGATGAATTTGTCTTGATTTGATTAGACATACACAAAAAAGAAACCTCCTGGGAGGTAGAGAATGAATGAAAAATCACCTAAAAAGAACAATATACTTCAAGTTTATTAACCTCAAAAACAGATTACTTGGACATAGTAATAACATTTCCCTTAAAAAACAAAAATAGGTTAATTCCTTAAAGACAATTCCTGTGAAACTCTTACCACTCATTTAATTTTTTTTTTCTTAGTGATAATGAACTGAAAAAAAGGTAACAACAGGTCCTACTTAAAAAAGAAAAAGCATGTGAAATATACATAAATGTAATGAAGTGGGAGAAGGAAAGAGTAGCTAACGTCCGGAGTGGCTGTGGAGAGTGCTGAGTGGGTGGGGTGGTGGTGGAGGAGAAGAAGAGCTAAACCTAGTGGTCTCAGCCTCCTTCTCAGAATTATCCCTCAGTGACGCAAGCTCCTCCACACACATCCTGACAGCTGCTCCCTGCCTGGTTACAGTGCTCCTCAGGCCTGTCCAATAACATTCATGTTCATTTCCTGAACGCGGAGTTCTTTAATGCTTGGCTTTTCCCCACAGACAGTAACAATACAGCTCAATTAAGGCTCATTAGTAGATGTTTAGTGAACATGTTTTTCACTAGTGATTTGTTTTATCTAATATGTAGCATCTCACACACACACACACACACACACACACACACTAGACCTTCTCTTTGGAGTGAAAAGAGCTGAAAACTATACCAGCGTATTATTCTTTTAGACACACTTATCATTGTTTTTCCCCGAGTGGTGGTA
This sequence comes from Siphamia tubifer, assembly GCA_020466265.1. Lineage (NCBI taxonomy): Eukaryota > Metazoa > Chordata > Actinopteri > Kurtiformes > Apogonidae > Siphamia > Siphamia tubifer. The sequence goes on along the minus strand of CM035804.1, from coordinate 21,690,210 downwards.
TACAGATGAAAATACACTAGATACTTTGAGAGATAGTAGTTAAAAGGTCCACAGTGGTTTCAAGGACATCCCACCACTGCTTTTTTTTTTTTTTTTTTTTTTTTTTTTTCAAACAGTGGTTGTGTGACCGTTTAGGTACTGTAGAAATATGAATTAATTCTCCCTCTACGAATGCAAAATGCTCTTTTTTGAATTAAACTTTGATATAAATAATTAATTACAGTAAAATAAAATAAAAACTCAGGATGTTAACATTGTTATGGCTTATGTGAATTTAATGAGTTGTAAACATTTTTTTGACATGCTAATCTCAATTTTATTAGTAAAAAAATAAATATTATTCTAGTGTTTTATAATGAAACATAGTTAGCTAGCATAGCATAGTAGGGGTGGGAGATAATTTAGTTTTGTTTTTTTACTTCTTCCCACCCCTTTTTGAATATGTTACTTGCCTTCTTATTTTTTTTTTAATTTATTCTATATTATCTTTGTCTTGTTATTTTATCAATTATTGAAAGATCATATGTTGTTATGCTTGACATATTCGAAAAATAAAATGACTAAACTAAAATCTAAACTATTGTTAAAACCTTATTAAGATCTATGGCCTATGAGCAGACCTGGTAAGATTAACTTTTCTTTGAGTTTTTCATTGTTGTTTCATTATCATTTTAATATCACAAATATAATTTACAACCAGTTACAGTAATACATCTTATTTCAGCATAAGATTGCTTTTAAAGTTCCAGAAATTGTCTGTAAGTCAATCGTCTCTCGTCTGAGTGTACGCAGCCTAAAAGGCCACATAGCACTGAAGGCGCCCCCTCTTTTAACACCTTCCGTTGACCCCTCCCCTGTGGTCCAGGTATCTGTAGAGTTAGGTTTTTCCAGTGTATCGACCAAGAGGCAGTTGTGTCATGCTGTAGACTTGCCCCTCAGGGTCCTGAGGTTATCTCTGTATGCAAATTACTCAGGTCTGACCTGTGGCTATGAGACCATACTTTATCACAGACTCAAACTCCAAGAATTATACATTTATACATTAATATACTTATATTTTGTAATTTTCCCAACACAACCTGATGACACCACAAAACAAGTGGATCCAGATTTATCAAAATTTATAGATGTTAGTGGTGATCTGGGGTGGGGGGGTGTCTATCTTGGCGGAGGTCTGCGCTTTTCTAGTATCCTCTGTATTTTGCTTTTTTTTAAAAAAAAAAAAAGAAGTCAAATCATGTGTATGTGTAGATGGTCATGAAAATGTTGAGTACATTTAAAGGTTATTATATCAGAAACAGGAAAAAAAGTAAAGAGAAAATGACTTTTTCAACAGAGGTATCAAGACATAAAAGTAAAAAACAAGGGTGTCCATCCATTATCATTGATCCAACACCATGGGTTTTACTGGTAAATCAATGCTGTACAACATGACAATTTTTCCACGGTACCTACTTAGCCTCTGAACGTCCATATGGGTCATATCTGATGACCATATAAAGATGACAAACTGCATTTTACACCAATTATTTACATGTACTGATAGGATTAATGGATCAACAGGTATTAAATATCTTAGATCAGTCAATGCTGTTGGTTCATGGTGAATGTTTTACAGTAGTCTTCATGGGTTAATGTCCATTTGCTAAAACAATCCCAAAAACTACTATCAGACATCTGTTCATGGCTTTGCTCTTCATGGTTGCCGCCCAGATTACACCACATGAAACTGTCAGGCCACTTGCATTGTAAACTGTGGTAAAACGTCATGAGAGTGAAACCAGGGATCGTTAATGTCATTGTTACATTTAATATTAGTGTCGTTTTCTTTTTCCTATATCAAAGACAAAACATGTCTAAATTAGGAAAAGGCTAAATAGCTACTGCACAAAAGACTATTGAATTACTGTGTTTTGATGAGCCAGGGGGACTTCCATGGTAACATTATTAGTATCAGATCTATTCATCCGTCCTTTGAGAGGCAGGCTTTCACTAAAGGTTTTGGGACATTCCAACGACGTCTATCTTTTAACTCACAGACCCTTCATGAAATCTGAGTTACTTGCCTGAGGCCAGAGGGAACCAGTGGCCAGCAATGAGAAACACTAACTTTTTTCTCCTCTGTCTTATTTAATACTGGGACTGTGGATTTCATATTAATATAAATTAATCTGAGCTGTAGGAGAAATGTGTTATAGAGATGTACATTATGGCTGTTGATGAAAACAGCTTTTTATCAGAACCAACACATCCCACTACTCATCAACCACAAGTGAATTTGAGAATGCCATCATGGTGAAAATATAAATTTTTTTTTTTAAGTTTTGCTCTCAACCATTTATTGTAAAAGCACTAGAAACACACACAAGAAGAACTCAGTGTCCCTTTGAAAAACAGTGGTAGATATAGTTTATAAATGTAAAAATAGAATAAAAAGGGAAATGCTTCAGACAAATACAGACTGTTTAAGACAAATAACTCTCCTGTGGAGTTCTTTCTGCAGGTGTTCTTCCTTAATGCTTTTAGCGACCATTTTTATCCATCATGTGAAAGACACTGTAGGTTATGTATTTCCAGCTCTATTATGCTATCAGGAAGTTTCACTTATAATGGAAAGCTGCATACTTTCACACAGAGAACAAATGATGAACACATCCATACTTTCTCCATTTGCTAATTTGTCTGTATACGTAGCCTACCTACTGATAAAAGCAATTATCTGTTCATAGTAGGGGTCTAACTCCACTAAAAAAAACCCTGGCTTGTCAGTCACTATGAGTGTTTGAAGGTACAGGGACGTGTATGGAAGGAGAAATCCATTTATGCACTCCTTTTTTATTGTAGTGGGGAGGACTTTTGGGAGGTATTTGAATATAAAAAAAATAATGAACATGCTCTATTAATGATCTCTAAATATATTGTCTCTTCATATTGTCTATAGTAACCTGTGAATAAAACATCCATCCATCCATCCATCCATCCATCCATGTATCCATCCATCATTAGGCCTTCGCCGCGTACCACGTCGGGCGCAAGGCCTATTGATACTGCTTGCAGTTTGTTCTGATTCAGCCCTTTGAGCTCTAATTTGACCCCCTGAACATGCATGAAAACTTACCAAACTTTGCACACATCAGAAATGTGAAAAATTGCAAGTATTTATAGGTTTCAGAAAAGTCAGTAAAGAAATGTGTCTACAGCGCCCCCTAGAAAAGGTGAAATAGTTTGTATTAGGCCAGATCACGCCCTAGTGAAGTTAGAGCTATGAAAATCGGTACACACGTTTATCATATGATGATGAACAAAAAACCTAATGATAACCACGCCCATAAACCAACAGGAAGTCCGCCATCTTGGATTTAAATTTTAAAATTTTGAGTCGGCGTTTTCGCTGGCATTGGAATTTATCTATCTCCTCTTTGGCCATTAGGCCAAATTAGCTCAAAATTGGTGAACGCAATCTAGACAAGTGGGACTTCAAAAGTTATCCAATTTATTTGGAAAAGTTTTTGTGCTACGCTGTCGCAAATTTTGCAAAGATTTTGAGAAAAATTTCCACTACATAAATTGCTTCAGCTCGGACATATGATTGACATATGACATACATCGATTTGGCTGAAATTTGACACAGACATCTATCTCCCAGGTCTACATCCATTTAGCTAAAGACATTCTGATTTTGTATTTTTTTTTGGAAAAGTTGCATCGTTTTTGTGCTACGCTGTCGCAAAGTTTGCGAAGATTTCGGGAAAAATTACCACTACATAAATTCTCCCAGGTCTGCATCCATTTAGCTAAAGACATTCTGATTTTGTACTATAGCGCCCCCTAGAAGTGTACTTTTATTAAGATGGCTGTAGTTCGGACATACGAACACCGATTTGGCTAAAATTTGACTCCGATGTCTGTCTCCCGGGTCTACACCTGTTTTTCATACGAAATTGTTATTTTGCACTATAGCGCCCCCTACAGATTCACCAAATACACCGTTAGTAAAATGGCTGTAGTTCGGACACACAGACACGGATTTGGCTGAAATTTGACTCAGACATCTATCTCTCGGTCCTGCACCAGGTTATCAATAGAAGTCGCGCGTTTGCTCTATAGCGCCACCTACAAAATCACCCTTACTAAAATGGCTGTCGATCAGGCATACAACCACCGATTTGGCTCAAATTTGAATCGGACGTCACGTGGGGAGGCAGTCGCGAGGGACGGCGAAGGCCTTTGAGACTGCTTGCAGTTTTAATTTCATTTGTTACACCATATTGTTGATAATCTAATCTTTATTCATTAAAACATAAATGTAACCAGCCTGCACTTTGTTAATACAGGACAGTATGAAAAAATATGAACCAAGGTCGTCTGAGGATTATTGTGCCGTTAATTTAAAAATGTATAACTGTATATAAAGTTGGCGAAGGAGTAATATTTCGATCAGTAATAGGGGCGCTGTACGTTTAAGAGAACCCGGAAGTATTTGTTAAACCGGATGTATTGCTACCTCTCTGTCAATGTGACTTCTCTTCGCCAACAGTTATGATATAATTATCAATTATAAAAGGTCTTACACGTCTGCAAACATGTTTCTAACTGCTGCAAATTGTAAGTGTTCCGCAGTTTGTTTGTAAGCAGTGGGTTGATTGTACATATGCTAGGGTCAACCGTTACAATTGAACGGACTAAGCTAACCTGAAGGACTAACATACAAATAGTAGTAGTATTCTGCTATAGTAGCTTATTAAAAAGACATGTACAGTTGTGCCAAAGTCAGTATGTGATGTCTTTTGGTGTCTAATGTAATTTTTGGCAGCTCTGTAACAAAGAAATTCCACTGTTATTTTAAGCTAATGGCTAATTGCTAGCTAGTTTTAGCGACAGCCTGCTAACCAGTTCATTGATATTTGTAAACCATGATTGATTTACTAATACGTATGTCCTCTACTCTTTTTAGTGGCCAAATCAAAATCCAAGTAAGTGATTACTTAATTACAATTCTAACAAAGCATACAAACGATAAGGTTATGTGATGTGAGTAGTAGAAAATATATAACTTGTGTATCAGGACGATCCTGGTTCAGATGGTGAGTGCCGCAGGAACGGGCTACTCCTTCAACGTGAGGAGGAGCCGTTTAATAGACAAGCTGGTCCGCCGTCATTATGACCCATTTGGTAAGGTCTGACACGAGTAAAATCGGACATACGTGATCCTAATGTTTATGAATAATAACAAAATTTCAGTTCTGTGCTACACTGAATATTAAAGCTGCACGCGAGTGGAAGCATCGTTTTCAAAGCTATGCACTTCACTGATCTATCATCAAGGTCTTCATATAGTCTTCTACAATTGTTTAGACACAGCATTAAATTGGACAATTTACAGAAGTTAATGTACAATTGGTGTGGGGGATATCAAAACAATTCTGTTACTTTTTCCACATCCAAATAGTGTTCTTTGGTCTCCATTACACTTCTTTAGCAGAGATCTTCAACTGTGGTCCTCAGGACCCACTGTCCTGCATGTTTTAGATGTCACCGTCCTTCAACACTTCTGATTCAAATGATCAGCTCGTCATCAAGCTCTGTTGAAGCCTGATAATGAGCCACCGGTTTGAATCAGGTGTGATGGAGCAGGGTGACCTACACATGCAGGAGAGTGGGCCCCGAGGATCAGGGTTGAGGACCTCTGATCTGGAACTTTTCCACATTCACCAAGATATGATATTAACAATAGAATAGAAAACTGAAATTCAATCTTTTTATTTGACATTTTTCTTGTAGGAGAACTCAATCATATAAACGTATGGAGTCACTAAGTAAGAGCTGAGATCAAACCTGTATATGTTCATAATGAAAATACATTCATTACTCAAGTGAGCAATTTGCAATTATCTGTTGATTTTCGTTTGAAAAAATGAGAGCCAGAGCCTATTTTTCTTGCAATTGTTTTTTTTGTGTGCAATTTATTTTTTTTTTATTACCTTGCCCCCAAAGGGGAGAGGGGTATTGTTTTTGAGTCAGTTTGTCTGTTTGTTTATCTGTCTCTCAGCATCTTTATGCAGAACCTACTGGGCCAATTTACATGATATTTCCAGGAATGGTGCGAGGTGGTCCAGAATAGATCGCATTAAATTTTGGTGAATGTAGATCAAAGGTCAAGGTTGCAGCAACCAAAAATGGGTTTTCACCATGATAAGAGATGGGGCATATCAGGTCAAATATTTGCGAGGGGGCGGGGTTTGTTGTGCCTGGCATCAGTTGTTTATATTGCAACAGTATTCTCTTTTTTCCAAATATAAGCTACTCCTTGTGAATTAAATGTAACATTTGTTTTTTATTTCAGTTAACAAGCATGTCCTGTTCTATGAAAAGAGGAAGATCAGATCAATGTAACGTCACACTGAAATACATGGGCAGGAAAACTCTGCAAGGATTCACTACAAAATGTTCCCGTCAAGGATTGGAAAAAGAATATTTAATCGCCTGACATGTCTATCTGGCCGCGGTGTTTTCAGAGGATCTAAGTGTGGATTTTTCAGGAGATTTATTCCCTTCACTGCATCAGTCCAAGATGTTAGAATATCTCAGAAGAGCCTCAACTTTCTGGATTACCACCATTTAAAACAAAAACTCATTTGTTAAGTCATATATTTATTAGGATGACAACAGATGTTTGATACAATGATACTTTGTTGTAGGATTTGTCTAGTGTGAACGGAACCAACACATAATGTCCTATCCTGATGTTTTTTATCATGTTCAAATCATTAAAAATTATGAAATGAAAACAAACCGAAAAAGATTTTACTTGTTTTCTCATTTGTTGTCTTCACATATGCACAAAATAATATAGTAAATTGAGTTTTGTCAAATCAAAGTGTTGATACAAATGCAGTTTATTACATTAACATGAATTCCCAGTAATTAGTTCTTAATAATTTAGATCTCTAAGATCACTGTAGTCCATCACTTCAGAGTTGGAGTTGAAGACAGGTGTGTTTACAATTAATTTAGAGTTGTTCATTTTTGTTTTGTAAACTTGTTGATTCGTTGCTCTCAGAACAGTTCAGGTGGCAGGTCCTTCTTAAAAGGAAAAGATGTCTGTGTGCCAATGACCTGCACACTTACTCCTGACACTTTATTGGCTCTCCTTGCCATTTCCTCCAGTGGCATTGTGGGATGATAAGCCATGTAAAATGCCAATGCTCCGATGAAGCTGTCTCCAGCACCCTGGGAAAAAAAAAACATTGCAACTCCTTTGTTGAATATAGCAGGGTAAAATCTGGGATGGCTGCAAAAACAAGTTTCTTTGTGAAACAAAGTCATTACGTCTAAAGTGCATCTTGTGCATTATCGTATCAACGCAATTGTGGACATGTAACAGACAAAAACAGTTACTGAGCTGAAGACCCATTATGATTAGATAGTTGATCTAAAAGGAGTAATTGTTCAATTTTTAAGACAATAACATGTCAACAGTAGAGGGTGCTGTGGCATTTGTCAGTGGTGTGTGTATTGCTGCTGGAAAATCTCAAAAGAATTGGAAAAACACCCTCTAATGTCTTTAAATAACTTAGAGGTCTCAGCTCTTCAACAGTAATATCTGTATCACAACTATTCTATACGATGACCTGATTGTCATAAATAGTGCATGTAGTATATTCATTAAATACCTGTATAGTATCATGGTGGGTATACAGCTCTCTTTTCTTTAAAACTAAAAGAAAATTACTTAACATGCGCCTCCAGAGATGGAGGATGGAATACATTTCTGCCTCTTGTCTAAAAACAACTAGGCAATCATTGAAAAGCCCTTAGTTTACTTAAGAGCTTTCAGAGTCAGCTGGGTAACACATGGCAGCTTAGATCATCAGCTGTTCGTGGCCTTTGCCATAACTGCCAACAGTTTTGGCTTTGGTTTTCTCCATGACCAGATAAATCATCCCTTTTCTCTGCTCATCTATTGATAGAGATGGAATGTACAGTCTACGCCCTGGAGGGGGTTGGCTGAGACAGGATGCCGAGGGAGTGTGTGCGTGTGTGCATGTGGGGGGGTATCACTGATGGGAAAAGGCACAATGGTATGTGGCGACACGCTCATGTTTAACCACAAACGGCCCCCTGACGCTGGTTCTCACAAGCCCGCTCCATTACTCATCACTTCGGCTCTCAATAGAGTTCATTGCACTCTCTCTTGTGAGCACCTCTGTAACCCCCTCCTCCTGAGCCTTCGAGTATCACTTTTGTCAAACTTTTGCCAATCAAGAAGCTGACAGTAAAGCTTAAATGATTCACTCTGGTTGAAAAACCACATACCCTGACCTCGGTCAGGTTTATCAGACCACTGCTTGAGAGCAACAGGACCCAAGGAATTAAGGGGGTAAGGAGGTCAAACAGGGTTCATTATGACCAAGGTACATGAGAGCTCTGATAATATATTTTCATAAGATACCCTAATTTTAAGCATTCATTGATTGCTAAGATGACAAATACAAGAAGTACAGTATATGTATGAGGAAATGGGTTGTGATTTGACATTTATTAACAGGATTATTACACCCCACCCCCATCCTTATGCACACCAATGGTGTGAGTCTTAGATTGGGGAGATGCTGGAAAGAGTGAGATCAGAGCTGAACCATTTTACAGGCCTGGTGGATTTCCATGTTTAAACTCACAGAGTGTTTATGTCTCCTGTCTGGTAGCTGGGCTTGTCCTCCATACAGCAAGCATTTGGAAATAAGGTAGTGGTGCTGCAGTCCCACTGTTTTGGCTCTGACACATCTTCCAGTTCACATGGTGTGGTTACAATGATGACACCACTCTTAAGTGGGTGTTGATACGCCCACTTAAGAGTGCAATGAGTAGGTCAGTTTAAAAATAAAGTATATAATATATCTGCCTCCACAAGTAACCTAGTAATATTTCTGTCTAGTACCACTCCATGTTTCCATCAGAAATATGACAAGATCTCATAAACAAATTGGTTATTGTTCAGATGTTATTTAGTTCTAAAGCCCTGTAAAACCAACCTCTTTGTCTCATCAGACGACAACAGGGTGTGTCTGAACCAGATCTGTGAAAACTAATACTCGCATTAAGAGCTTGACTTGTTGTTTATCTTTTACGCTGACAGTTAAACCTAAGTTCTGTCAGAAATATACAGTATTTCATTAGGAGTGGAACAATGAATGGGGGTATTTACACACCAACAATGTGAGACCATTATATATTCATACAAGTTTATAAAATGCCCAAGTTTTCCCTTGTGAAACTATGAGAACACTGATCACTGGTCAGGAACTCTTTAAATCAGTGCAGAACCACATCAGTGCTTCAGTTTGGTGTCATACAATAGATGCATTTTCAACTGTGTACTGGTATATATTAAACAAACTTCCTCTTTTACAGTAAATGACAGAGTATAAATGTTTTTTGTGTATGTGGTAAAAATAATTCAATTTCTTCCACTAAAAGCCCCTGAAGAAGGAAAATCCATCCAAAATACTGTACTTGAAAACAGTTGAAATGTCTGTAAAGACTGACTGTATGGAGGAACTCTGTGTAAACAAATATAAGTACTGGCAACAACTCAGAACTTAACTCTTCTAATCTAAACTTTACGTCGGTTGACAACACAAACCACCACCCAACCTTTGTCTTACTAACAACGTCTTCATCCCTCAGACTGGCATGTGACGCTATTCAATTCAGTGAATGAAGCTCACTGAGGCTGACAAGCACTACCCCCTTCAGCCCCGCTGCTGCTGCCCTCGACACAGTTTGGTGAAGGTTAGATCTGGAGGCCTGTCAATCAAATGACACAAGCGCTTGCTGCGGATGAGCTGTGATGCTCTTGGTGGTCGTCACGTCCGCTGCGTCTTGACCTCAGTGCCATTTCTCTGCCTGCTCTCTGCTGGTACTCAAGCTGATGTTAAAAATTTGGATGGCACTTGAGAAGCTTGCTAAATTAATGGAAGTTCTCTCCAGTTTGACATTGTCGGGAGTATGACAATAGAAGAGAGCGAGCCATCAAGTAGCCAACAAATCTGATATGTTCCGTTTAAGTAGACTGTGTACTTATTCTGCTGCTCTTCCAGAAAAGTGCTGGATTTTTCATAGTGATTCTACAGCCACTCTTACAAAGAGCTCATTTGTTTCTGATTGGCTTCTTCTTTAGCAAACTGGAAAATCTGGAAACTGGATAACATCCTACATTCACCTGACTTTATGAAGCCATGACAACATTTAAAAGAGACATCCAAAATTAATACAAATTGTATAATGCCACTGCAAAAAAATCTATAAGAAAACATTATTTGATAGGGCCAGATCCATTAGAACACTGAAAGTTCATTTTGTAATCTGTGATTATGAAGTCATTTAATGCGTATTTAACAGATGACACTCAATGAATGTGACATTTTTCCATCTTGCTGAGAACAATGTGACGTTTTGGATAAGCACAAAAGGAATTCTACTTCTATTAATTCCAAACAGCAGTCATGGAGCTGTCAGAAGCTTGAAAAAGGTTACATTCCTTGAGTTTTCTCGTTAACACAAGCAATAACTGCTCTGACTGAACTGACAAAGGAATGCATACATCAAGTCAACCCATCGACAGGAAAATACAATGACAAAGACAACAGTAGCGCCCACATCCTCTGATTGACAGGTGATCTTTGTAAAGAGAAAGTGTATAGAATTGTGTACAGAAAGTGGATAGAATTGACTGTCAAGCACTGAAGACGGACAAAAAAACAAACATATAGAAAATAGAGATCTCGCAGGATACTGTTATTCCAGTTTATTTTGTGAATAACAGACAGAGCCGCATGCAGCACATTGTCAGCTGTGCCCACTGAACCTTTCACTCTTCAGAACCTGTGACTGTATTTCTCACCCAGAGGCCTTGTGCGCTCTCGACTCCTACCCTGCTATGACAGAAGGAGCTATGTGCAGTTAGCTCAGGAAGCCAACAGCTTTTGTCAATGAAAGGCACCCTGGGGAGAGCAAAGACCAAGTAAGGGGCATCCATGACTCACATCAGTGGCTTCCACGTCCGGAAGCTTCCAGTAAGACTCGCAAACAGAAAGGAGGCGACTGCTCTGAAGCAACAGAAAGAGAAGGGGAGTCAGAGATCAAAAACATGTTTAATTGGACCAATTTGGGCCCTTGTGGCTTTGATCCCTCTGTGGTGCTTTTCCTCAGTTCTCTTTCACTGTTCTGTGAATAACATCACCATGATGATGCAAGTCACACTGCCATAAGTCGAGCTGCACATCTGGCTAAACAGCAGCTGTTGCTGCATGTGCAAGCCATTAAAACATGGTGATGTGGCAGTTTTCTGATGGTGTCATACTGACCCAACATTCGCAAGACTGAGGAATGCCTTCCTCTAGAGGCATTCTCTTACCTTAAGCTTCCAGGAAGTACTAAATCAATTGGTCTGTATGTGTCCAGTCATATGAGAAGACTGGGAACAATTTGACTGTCCAGACCCACCGTAGCGCTGTAATGTCTGGTTTAGACAGCAATTGTCTACCTTTCGCCCTACACCATGGACCTCCCGGAGCAGTGGAAACCAAGGCCACCCAAGTCCTGCTAGGTCCAGAAGACACTGGGTGTGCGCATGTTTGTGTGTGTACTGCCGCCTCATCTAACTGTCCACACCACTGCCAAAGCTCTAATTTCAATGAGAGAAGTCTGTACACAATTTAAAACAAAAGGAAGACAAATGGATTATGGAGAGGGATGGGGGAGACCCACAGTAGATACGTGGATTTGATTTGTTATCCATCCAGATTCACAACCCTGACTCAGCCCATAATTGCTCATACCGTGTAAAATGTGTTATACAAACAGTTGAAGGAGGAGCAGAGTGCTGGGTGGTGAAAGAGTTGTAGTCAAGAAAATGCTAAATGACTTAGCAGCCATACAGCCACTTTATTAAGCAAGAAAATAAATATTCCATCCATCTGGGAAAGTTAGAACAAAGTGACCAAATGCTTTTGGGCAAAATTTGTGTGAGGCTGGTTTGTGTTCCTTTCAGCAGTGGGTCATGGCACCCCTGGCGCCCAGTTGAACAGTAGCTTAGCTGCAATAGTGAGAAACCGCAAGTGACTCACAGTGTTGATACTGAAGAATCTCAGTCTAAAATACAGACTCAATTCATAGTCCCATACTGGTTAAACTGGAAATGGTGCTTTTGTGTTAAGCCTGGTGCAACAAAGCAAGGCAGCAATCTTTCAAGCACATTTCTGTCACTGGAGTTGAAGGAAAAAAACCCAAAACAATCAAAGCAGAAAAAAACAGGAGTGGTAATCATAACTAAGAGGCCTGTGTTACCAGAACAGGCTCTGAGAGGTGAATAATGATCGTGATAACAACCTGTGGTTTTTTTCCTCTCACCAGTAAAAAGAAAGGCCCTTACTGGAAGAGGGATTATGATGTCCAAAAGAGTTAAACACTCCAGAATTTATGGGCCCATCAAAGAAAACAGGGGGTGGGGTGAGAGTGTGTGTGCATGTGTATATCTGAGCAGGAGGGACATGCAGCAGACCCGACCACAGCGGCTCTGTGCAGCATTCTGCTGACTGATGCAGGCCCAAGGGGTGAGTCATGGGAGAGAGAGAGAAAGAGAGAGAGGGGGGGGGTAAGTTCTCCTAGGGGCTATTGGGAATCAGTGAGATGGTGAATAAGGACAGTTATGTGTGTGTGTGTGTTTCAGAATGTAGAGGGCACAGAGGAGGTCAGATACCATTCAAGAAAGTGAACCCTTTGTTCTTGAAACGCCAAACTGACCTGGGATAACGAGTAGAGGTGGCTATTGAGTTAAAATGCACTTCCTGTAAAGTTTGTTACCTCTTAAACCTCACTTTTTACTGACTTTGCGTTCTCTTACTTTCACGAGGTATAATGTGGGTTTCATATAAATCCAGACCTGTATACATGGAATTTTTTTTTTTTTTATATACAGTTTTTTTTTTTTTACAATACAGCATTATAAACAGCTTTTGGGAATTACAGCACAATAAAAGTACCTAAGGGACCTATTGAGTAAAATAATCCATTACACAAACAATTAAAACACTGTAATCAAACCTGGAGAGTGCAAAGAGGTGATTAACACCTCTGTGTAATGACGTATGTGGTTGGTACAACACAGAGCCCACAAAACCCTCAGAGACAGGAAATGCAAACATCTAAGCGAGGATCCTGTGACGACAGTAAGCCTCAGAGGTCGGCGTGAAATGAGTCAAGCATCGGTGGACTCTTTTAAAGATTAGAATCAGAGAGGGGAAACGGTCAGTGGTCCACACATCACAGATGATCTAAAACTGTTTGACTGGAGCAGCTGACTGATCTGAGAGTACGACAAGTCGCTGATGATGATGATGATGAAGGGGTGGGTAAAAAGCGTTGTTATGGAAAATAAATATGAAAGTGTTGCTCCATTGTTGCAGTAAATGATGATTTTATAAGAAATCTCAGTCAATTGTTTACCAAGGAGTAGGCAGCATTACATAATTTTCCAGGGAAAGCATTCTTACATTTTCCTGTTATGGTGAGTATTTTACCATCATCTCAGGTGTTTAAAATCAATCAATTTCTATAAGTGATACTTCTAGCTAGCAAGGGAAAAAAATGACACAAATAATGACATTACACACACACACACACATACACATACACACATACATATAAAGAGAGAGAGAGAGAAATTATAAGGTGATAAAATGGAAACAAAAAAAAAATCCATACAGCTTTTTCAGATGTTTCTTGTTCCCCATATAACATTAAGAATCAATCTAAATCACCCATAGGTGTGAATGTGAGAGTGAATGGTTGTTTCTTCAACCCCTTAGCGAACTGCTGAAATGTGTATTGAAACTCTGTCCTAATTTTGGTGAATATATATTTGAAAAAAAAAAAAGAAAAAACAAAACAAAACATGTTTTTATTTTTTTTTATATATTTTTCTAATTCAACAAAGCTATATGCATAGTCTACAGCTGAGCTCAGTGATCTGTAAGGATTCATTTGATTGAATAAAACCACAGCGACAAAGATGTTCATTTATTCCTGTTTGTTCATATGAAATCCTGAGATATTTCAGTCTCATGATTTCAGAGATCACCTTAAGGCATGTTATATTATTCTGTTTTGAACAGTAATTTAACTTCATCTTTTTCCCACAAAAACATTCTACAACCTAATTAAAAAAAAAACGGCCAGTGAAAAATGCAGTCTCAAAGATTATACAAATTTTCAAATATACATTCACAGCTTTACCTTTCCACTTTGCACTGAATTGGCTGTACATTTTCAAAATGAATATTGAAAATCTTTGTTTGTAGGTCCATGACAGATTTTTGGTGAATAGAGAGAAATATTCCCTACTCAGCAGATGAATGTGTAAATACCCTGATGAGAAATCAATCTGCACAGTGAAGGAACAAGACATTCTGACTCACGGAGAAAAAAAATACCTACCTGATTATAAATGTGTGTATCAGTATGTGTGTCATCCTTACCGTGGTGTCAACGGCTGTGACCGCCGCAGTTGGAATATGTTTGGAGGTGGACCCTTGTGCCTTCAACACCACACAGCCCTGAGGTCCTAAAGTGATGATGACTGACCCACAGCCTCGCCTCAGCAGCTCCTGAGCGGCCCGATGCGCTTCCTCCACACTGGCTACGGAGAAGCCCGTCAGTAGCTCAGCCTGTGTAAAGATATTAAAAACCTACACTATTTAGAGAGCATACAGTTGAATTATAGCAACACTGTGGTATTTTACACTGTGTCAAATGGCCAGGGAGCAAAGTTAATCAGAGGTTAGGAATTAAAATTAAAGATATGTTAAAACCAGTGCTGGTGTGGGATACTAGGAGGATAAATAAAGAACTACATGATGGAAATTCCCCAAAGAAAAAAAAAACTATTTGCAAGAAAGATTATGTTTTCTGTTTTTTTGTTGTTGCTTTTTTAAGAAAAATAAAAGCTTGATTTGTCCCTCTAATGAACACAGTTAAGTCTTTCATAATTATTTATGTCCAGGATTCCCTAATTAGTAGTTTATTACTCCTCTATTGCTTCCTTGCGAGGGTTTACTGTTTTGCATTAGTAGTTGTGGTATGAGTCAGCTCTTAATTACACACTGACCGTGCAGAGACAGACTCATAAAACACATTCAGTCTGTTACGGATTTGCTGAATCCGTCACCAAACTGCGGGCCAAAGATTCACAAAGAGTCTCTGACTATGTTGTCTCTAGAATGACTAAACAGTGAAGAAGCCCAAAGCGTCCTACAGCTGATGATTGGGGAACTTCAAGGAAACTCATAGATCTTCCCAACATTATAAGCGGCCTACTTGTTTTTAAAAAAAAATAGCTGTTTTATTAGGCATTTTCACATACTGTTTCCAAAAATGTCCTGATGAAGCAATTATATTAGTTTGCCATGTTTTCAATAGCAAGCTTATAATGGTTATAAATATATTTAAAATATTTATTAAAAAAAAAAAATATGACAAATGCTTTCCTATTTAAAATCAGTATCTAGTTTATTGAGATAAAACTCTACAGCGTTAAGATTTGTCAATTATTATTGTTTCCTTTATTTTTGTGTTTTTGTCCAAGTATTTATATCCTCTCAGTGATTACCAGACTATTTAGAATTTGTTGTTGCCCTTATGTTCTCTTTTCTGTCTTGTAAATCGTCAAGTACGCCCACATACACTCTGACAAACACATTTTCAATGTGCGCTAAATTTAAAGTAATGTAATGGACAAAAATAAGATGAAATCCGTATTCTAAAGAAATAAAAAAAAAAAACGAATTTAATAATATATAATAGTTTAAACATATCTTAAGATTCTTTTTTTTCATCATAAACTGCAGCTGCATGTTAAAATAATTCTAAAAAAAGTGTGACTGATAACAACCTGAGTGATTCTCTTTGATTCTTGTGATTAAATTGACATGTAAATGTATTTTAGTGTGAACTACCCCTTTAACTGTCTTCTGCAATTACAGATCAAAGATCACCCAGCTCTAAAAATATCAGCTGTATAGTAATGCATAAAAGCCTACGACACACTCTTTGTGATGATGTGCTGGTGGCATATTCCTTGTTAAAAAAAAAAAAAAAAAAAAAGTGTGTGAGATTTTCTTTTAGATCTGCCGATGATAGATACGTGGATCCATTTTGGCACACAATGTCCTCAGGTGGACATCAAAGATAATTCCTCTCACTATAAAGCACTTTGGCGTAGTATGTGGGCTGAGGATCAAAGAGTGCCTGCACTTTGTCATCCTTAAGCCCCCACTGTCACCCCTCCTGCCATTATCCCGTCCATGGTACAGTGGGACCACACACAAGCATACACACACACACACACACACACACACACACACACACACACACACACACACACACACACACACACACACACCTGTACAGAATGTGTGCCAAATTACTCTATATGGGAGGGTCAAGACACGGCTGACACTGATGCTGAATAGGGGTCCAAGGATGCGATCCTCCCCCACCCCTTCGCTTTTGTGATCTGTCAAAGTGAACAATGACCTTGGACAGTTCAAAAATAAACCACAGAGTGTATCGGTGCTTTTAGAGCCCGCAGCCACCCTGGTGCAGTCGGATGCACGGAGAGAAAAAGAGCCGTTTTGTTAGTCATCAGCTTCACACCAGGGCAGGGAATCAATCTACCTCCCTCTGTGTACAAGAATATGAGAGAGGTGAATTATACCAGTATATATGTTTGTGTGTGTGTGTGTAGGTGTGTATGTGTATGTGTGCATGTGCATGTGGTTCACCCACAGACACACAAGTTAGAACTGATTTTCTAAAGTGTATCTATTGTAAGTATTTATTGTTATTGACATTGTGGGTGGATTTGCAGTAATGTGTATATATTTAGGCATATTGCCCAAGGCTATCTAATAAAAAAAAGGCAATTTTTTTCATCACAGTCATTTTATGTGTTAACAAGCAGTGGATTTATTGTTTGTCAAAGTTATACACATTTTTCTGCAAAAAATGAAAAAGACTTAAGAAAACTAAATGAATTGAATAGAAACTCCCCAAGTTAATTCATCAGTAAAAACAATGTAATGCTGATTTAAATTCAATACATCCAGAACAATTATAAAAAAAGTGATAAAAATAAGATCAACAAATTACATTAACACATTCTTATATGTCTCATCAAATATCTAACTCAACAAAACTATATATATATATATATATATATATATATATATATATATATATATATATTATTATTATTATTATTATTATTATTATTATTATTTTTTTTTTTAATATGTTATTGTTATCCTTGAAACAAGAGTACAAAGGTACTGTTGATGCTTGTTATTTAATATCTAAATCTATAAAACATTGAATTTTACACAAAGTTGGTCTTGGTTGTCTGTAGAGGTTCTACAATTTCAGACATGGTTCTTGCATTGAAAGATGGGCATTTTTGGACATTCTTGTTTTGTTTTCTCAGAAATAAAAGCAGCTATTTCTAACAAATCACACAGATGCTGCATGGTGATATCTATCAACGTGATTAACTCCTTGCTGATCCAGGACTAACAGCATTTTTTTTGGTAAATTCTTTGAATGAAGGGTATTCAATCATATACCCACAATATATGATGGAAGGGGTGTCTACTTTAGGACAGATCATTTTAGTATAATTATTTATTATGAAGAATCCTATGTGTGGTGATGCATGTTAGTGTTATAAGAGTCTAAATATATTATAAATAAATAAAGTGACATAATTATATCCTCTTTACAAGCAACATAAGAATTTCTGAAATTAAAAAATGTCAGCACAATTGTGAAATTTTATCAAATATTAACATTTCTAAAATAGTGAAAATAGTCAAATTGACAGCGTACGACTTATGAAGTTGCAACTCAAATGAATAGATAAATTAATGAGTTTTTACCTCAGAAATGTCAGAAAACAGATGACATTGCTGGATCTCCTCAGCTAAAAGTGATGTGCGCGCAAATTGCCTAAAGGTTAACATCAAATAAAATAATGAATAGACAATAAGTACAGTCTGTATATTTCTGTTATAACATTATTGGCTGTTAATGAATCCGATTGTATTGATATATGTAACTGACCTACAGATAACTACTTTAACCTGTGTGGTAAAATGGCAGCATCTTACGTTGGCTGATGTGTTTTGAAGGTTTTTCCACCCATGCATTCTGTATAATGTATAACATGACTGTACCCCCATGACCTCACTTAAAAAAAAGGTAGAAGACATGTGCTTTCGTCAACTCTCCCTTTCATGTCCCCACACCTGGCTACAGTGCTGCTCCGCCCCACATCACCACATCAAATAGAGGCTCACAGGCAAACTCCCATGTATTCCCTCGGGGATGGCTGACTCAGCCGAAGAGCACATCTGCCCTGTTGTTTTCACTACGATTCCCATCTATCCCTGCCCCCTGTCGCTCATCTGTCATCACCTGACAGTCAAGACGAAAGGTGCCATGACACTAGTTTTTACCGTATAAGGGGTGAAGAGAGGGATTTGTTACATTTCTGGTCATACCACAGGCTTTACATGTGCAGTTGAACGTGGGTATTGATGTGCTGGCGAGGGGTCATGACCCAGGAGGTGAAGCTAAACTTTGTTGAACATATTTTAACAGTAAACAATCACACAATATGCACAACTTTGCTGTGTAGGACTGGTTGAGTTTCCTCATTATTTAGTTGTAAATGTGTGCTGGTGTGTGTAAGAATAATTGTGTGAGGATGAAAATGTCACTGTATTACTGAATTGTGTGTGTGTGTGTGTGTGTGTGTGTGTGTGTGACTCATCACCTCAGACTCATTACAGCAAAACACATCAGAGACTTTGTAGAAATCGGGATCCAAATCAGGAATGGCTGGTGCTGGGTTGAATACTGTCTTTACTGTTGTAAGAAACCAGACAGAAATGCAGTTCATTTGACCACAGTGTCAAACCTGCTCATCTAAAGGTCACTGTGGGAAAAAAATGCAGTAATTTACAACTGTGACAAATATATTAGAGGTGTCAAGTCCCTTTTAAATGGATACAGTTGTGACAGTGTCCCTCAGAGACATGTTTTACAATTGTGTGATCCCCCCCCCCCATCCCTCCCAGTTGCAAGCTTTACTGTCAAGGTCTGGCATTACCTTAATTAAACTTTCAATAGGAACAAAAGCTAGAGGACTACCACTGGGGATTGCTCTCCCAGGCAAAGCTCAAGTGGATAAGCTTCTATAAAAAGACACCTTTTAAACGATTAAATTAGCATTCCCTCGGAAAAGAACACTGGAGAAGAAAGCTGGCCTCTCAGGATCCTGTAGGTTTTATGTGTGTGTGTGTGTGTGTATGTGTATGTGTGTGATACTGTAACCCCTGCAGTCAGTGGATTGTGTGCATGGAAAAAGATTCACCATGAGGCATATAACCCCTACAATATACAGTATGTGTGTCAGTGTGTGGGTGAGATGAGTTGTGACCCTTTCTGTGTGTGTTAAGGAGCACAAGAGAGGGAGAGAGCATGAGAGAGCAAGAGTGTTTGTCAGAAGTAATCCTCTGTACGTGTTGCACATCACTGTCTTATGCATATTCATGAGCACTAAGCATTAATGCATCTAATACCATGGTTTCTGTGTATGTGTGAGGATAAGCCCAGCTTGACGAAGCGATTAATTCTGATATCTGTGTACAAAATAAAGCCTCATGCAAGTGTGTGTGCATCTATGTGTGTGTGTGCAAGGGAAATATATGTTCAGTGTTAGTGACATCAAAGTCTGTTGTGCAAAAGTGTGTGCCTAGTTGGTATGTGTGTGTGTGTGTGTGTGTGTGTTTGCGTGGGCACATAAGAGAGCAGCTGCGTGGGTTTGTGCAGGGCTTTGGCCACCTGGCGCTTTGAGGTGGATGCTCGGCTACTTGTGAGTGAAAGTGGAAATAATGTGTCTCCCTCTCCTTTTCAGTGCACTCATACTGTACTGTATGTATATCCAAATGAGCCAAGGCCATACACATACATAAAAAAAAAAAAACCTCTGTGACACTGGGCTGCCTCCATCTGTTTGTCCGTATCGTCTCTGTCGAATGAGCTGCACATCAGTTTCCATGACTTTGGTTTCTGAAAAGAGTGTAGCCTCTCTGATACACAGTGTCTAACTTCTAATCTTCTCCAGCTACCATAATCGTATTACCAGTTTCAAACGTTCTATGTTTGTACTGAGGGTGATAGTCATACTGATAATAGTCATAGGTTCTTGAGCTGCATCCTACCAGGACTATTCCACCAAACTAATTCTTGTTTTTGAACATGTTCCGTTCATTGGTCTGGCCACGAGTGTTACTGCAGGTTTTTAAAAGAACTGTTGTAATTATGAACGTGTCATTAACAGAACATGGTGCAGATATAAAATCAACCATAATATACTGTAGGTGTCTTTGTTAATAATGACCTCCACCAAGGAGGTTATGTTTTTACCAGTTTGTCTGTCTGTCTGTCTGTTAGTTAGCAAGAGAACTCAAAAAGTTATGGATGGATCTTGATGAAAATTTCATGACATTATTAGATTTTGTTTATGATCTGGAAGAAATCCTGGATTCTGGATCACTTTGAAATTTTCTTCGCCATTTACCACAATGTAAAATTCAAAGTGATCCAGAATCTCAACAAAATCTAATCATTTGTTCCTTGTGACACTCTCAACACCTCATGAAATTTTCATCAAGATCCGTCCATAACTTTTTGAGTTATCTTGCTAACTATCTAACTAACTAACAGTCAGACGAACAGACAAACAAACTCTGGCAAAAACATAACCTGCTTGGCGGACCTCTCTTCATTCGGAGGAGGGAGGTCTTCCTTGGCGGAGGTTTGCGCTCTCAGAGTGCTTTTCTACTTTTTCATGTATTTAAATGAAACCATCTGCTTTCTTATATGAGCACATTTCTAGCTCTTCTTTAAACTCAGGAGATGTTTTAACACATAAAAACCTAGTGCTACTTTTATCCTCCTGAGACGCACCAATACATTTTTGTCCTCTGTAAGGGAGAAGACTTTCGCAGCTTTATTGAAGAAAAAAACTTTTCCATTGTAAAGAACATGCCATAAACATTTTATGAAAAAAACTGTTGCATTACTGTTTCTGAAAAAGCCAATTCTTTAGCATAAAAAACCTAAAAAGAAATTATTTTCCAAGATCTGAGGGGGTTAAGGCAGTTCCCATTTAACTTTTTCTTAAAGGAGTGATATTTTGCTATTTAAAATAAATTACGCATTTTATAACCATTTACCTGTAGATTACATAAAATGTTAATGCTATATATACTTGGGTTTGAATTCTTCATTAAATTAACTCCACAGGTCCATGTTTAATCCTATGTCTGAGTAATGACACCCGAAAGGTCATTTTGAGTGCTGGCCCTTTAAATGCAAATGAGTCACATCCTTCCCCACCCACTCCAGGTTGTTGACTATGATGCTTTGTCCTGTTCAACTGACAACTGAACATTTTAAGGAATCGGCTCAAAGTTTTGACATATTTTCAGTATGGACAACAACTGCTGCTGCTGCTGCTGACAAACAATGTGGATCTTATATGTACAAATGTTGTAACATTACTAGTTATAAGATATAACAAATTAAACAGAAAGAACAGGTTGTATAAATCCACTCAATTTTTGTCAAAATGAATATAAAGATAGCTGACGTATTATTTTTATAGCATTATCCTCTGTAGTTTAAATTTTTCAGTGTAAATTTTCATGTATTTACTGATTCATTGTAGATGCTCATAAAAGCTCAGAGTTAAGTTGAAGGTTATTCTATCAAAAACATAGAAAACTGTAGAAGAACAGACCTTTTCAGTAAAATCTATCATTAACTGAACATAAACCCAGTGTCTCCATCCACTGTCATTGATCTAACTCCATGGATTTTACTGGTGAATCAATATTGTAGAAGGTTACGGTGTTTCCATGTTCACTACAGAATCTCTGAATGTTCAAAAGGGACCAAATCTGATGTGGATGAAAGAATCACAAACTGCATTTTACACCAAATATTTACATTTACATGTATTACTAAAATTAGTGGATCAACGGGTATTAAACATGTCACAACAGTAGATTCACCCTTTGTTTGAGGGTGAGTGTTTGGGTCTTTATGGGTTAATCATCACCAAATGCTGGGTTTTAGACAGCAGTTACTGATCATTCTTGTTTTCCATGAGTTGTTGCTTTGTTATTGTTATTTATGTCCTCTTTCTAACCTGCAGAATACAAAATACCTAATGGTTGATAGGAACCAAAAAGCTAGGTTCTGCACTGGTACTATGTTAGTGGAAAAAAGCCTGACAGTTTCAGATGTGTCCTGAAAAAGAAGATCTAAGAAGGCCTGTCACAATTATTATATATTTGCCTTCCTGCTATTATATCAGATAACTACAGTTATTCTGTATAATTGCAATAGGTGTATGTATTCATCTGTGTGAATACAGTGGGACAGTTTCAACTAAATTATCAGCTGCTTCATGTAATTTACAGTGTAATATCTGACTGGGTCGCTTTAAATGATTTCATGACATGTACCACTCTCATCTCAAGGTTCTTCACTCTTATAAAACTCTGTTAGTACCTCCACCATGGCAACACAGAGGTTCTATTTCTAACTAAAATTTGCAGTATAGTTTATAGTTACTACGGATTAATACATTTTTATGTTTATCAAACCTTGTTCAATCAAAACTCATCTGATTTGATTAAAATTTTCCACAAACATGTCAAAAGTATCACTAAATGTTTAATGATATGTCAATATTTTGTGTATATATGTATTTCTTTCATGTATCTTTGAGTCATTGCATTCCAGAATGAAATATAAAATGTTGGGCAAAATTTGTGTCAAAATCGACTCAATCAGTAGATTAATCTTAAAGGTTACATGTAGGACTGAGCTGCCTTTATGTTGGTTTGTTCTCTCTTTGTGTTGAATAGTTTAAAATATTTTAACAGCAGTATAATTTTAAGGATTATTGTTGGTTTTATATATCTTGTTCAGCAGTCACATGAAGGTGTAAATGCACATTTTTCCCATTGTGCATTGAAAGGTTGTACTGTGGTCATTAGGGATAAAATAATGTTCTGATATCCTCCTAGTTATCAGTATTTTTTTTTGTTAATTTCACTGAATATTGCATACTGAAGTCCTTGGTACAGATCTGTTGTTTAAAAACACCAAATTTCTCATTTTTCTCTCATATTTAATTGTTCACTTTGTTTTTTTTCTACCTGTCATTTGCTCTGCACTTGCTTGTTGGATTATCTTACTTGTGCAGTAGCCTTTCTAGTCCTTAACAAGCATTTTGCTTTTTTAAAAAAAAAAAAAATTGTACTTAAAAAAAAAAAAAAAGCCAAAAGTATTTGTTTTATATTCAAGAACAAATTACCAATATCTCAAGCAAATAGTGACTTTGGGGAGATTAAGCCTCATATGCCTCGAATCAAATCAAATTAAAAAAAAGACTAGAATAGAATAGAACACAATAGAATAGACTTTATTGCCATTGCACACACGTTACAACGAAAATGAAGTAAACTGATCAATGAGGAGTATTACTTCTTCAATCACATTAAGTGAAAAACTTGCATTAATTAAAAATCTTTAGTCAAATTCACACAGAGGCTGATCTCCATTCACAACTGAGATTTCGATGTCTTACTGAAGTTGCTGGGACAGATGTAGCAATACTGGGGACTGTGCATACTGAGTCATGTCTGGCAGAGGCGTGTGTGTGCATGTGTGTGTGTGTGCATGTGTGTGTCATGATTCTGGGCTTTTTTGCTTGGAGGTTAAAAGTCTGGTCGCACATGTGCACAAAAAGACAGCCAAGCAAGCTGGGGGAAACAGTTTCCAAAGTCCAAAAATACAGCAGTTTGTTGCTATGGTTGAGTTATAAGGAAAGGTGAATGGAAAACAAGGGCAGAGACACACAGTTCACGCAAACACACACAGACACAAGCATGTGCACACAGACACACACATACACACAAAAGAAATGAGTCATCAGTGAGTATGTGAAAGGGGTTTAAGAGGCTCTAATTGCATCTGGTGAGAAATATAAAAGCAGCTTCTCGCACTGACAAAAAAAAAAAAAGGGGGGGGGGCGGGGGAGATGAAAATAAGAGTGAAACTACATAACTCTTATCAAGAATTAATTTATATCCATAAACCTTAACAATATTACAGAAGACATTTCAATAATTTACGTCGCACATATGTTTTACTTTCCAGTAATTGCACAGAAAAAGAAAATCTCTTTTTAAAAGCCTGCCTTTGCGAATCTCTGAGAACTGACATCTGCAGTATGTGTAGCCCAATGGTGACATTTGCGTATGTGTGGCTTGATGGTGACATTGAGCGGCGCTTCACCCCCGCGTCATTAAATCCTTGCCGCCAAACCCATTAACACCCATTCTCTCCAGAGAACTCCATTTACGCAATGCTCTGGTGCAGCAGTGGCGAGGTGGCATCTTAGCCAAGCATCGTCGCTCGCATGCTGAGCCTATTCCCGTGATACGGTTGACACAGTGAGGAGGGGGACTCTGGGAAGAAGAAAGTGGCGTTCAGCAAGGCCATCTGGGTATCCCATCTGCAACGTGGTTATGGATGCGACTCTTTCGTTTTGGCAGCCTATAGCGAGTGATTAGCAGCAACAGGCACTGATGACAGGGGCGAGAGGCTCCCCAGACGTCTCCAGTGACGCGAGAAGGCTTCTAATAATAGGACGCTGTTAGAGATGATTAGCTCAGTAACCTGGTTATGACTAAAGGTGGACGACCAAAGGCAAAGGAGAAGAAAGGTGGACATCTATGACCATCCTGCTGAACATAAAGAGGTAGATGTAGAACTTGGAATTTGCTCCCGCTGAAACAAGGAAGCTCCTAACAGTGAAATGTTTTCAACGTATGAAAAACAACCATAAAATTTTTAATAAGATTCCCGAAAGGATTATTTAAAATTAAAATACGGTCTATTGAGAGTACCCTGACCAAACGAACTCTGATCAGAATTTACACTGGAATGTGTGGCAGGCAATACATATATTTGATTATTGAGTAAACTATGTCACAATTATCCTTTTTCATATTGAATTTCAAACAAAACAAAGTACATTTATGCACCTTCTCTGTAGTGTTTATAGGTTAATCACTGCAATTAAAGGTTTTGCCAGGATTTGGCTAGTCAAGTGTTTTTAGAGAGGTCGAAAAGTGACTTAATTTATTTACAGATTACTGCTAAGTGTCTGTCATGGGTGGTCCCAAACATAAATATTGCAGCTTCTTTAACCATCTTTTGGAATTTTCTGTAGTGGAATAAAACCTCATATAATTTGTTTATATTTAATCTTTTGTTTTTGGACCCAATATCAGACTTATATGAGTTGTGGTTGTTTAACTTTAAGTGTTTGATGACTGACAAGTGCTCTTGTGGCCAACAGAAACACAGGAAGTGAGTTCCGTAGTGTGTGCACACCAACGTGAGCATTCGCCTTGCAGGTTTAATAGGACTGTGAAGGAAGACTAAGACAGAAGCAATGTAGTTTGAGATATTTAGCCAACAAAAATTAACCTTTAGAAAACTGTATTCAGTAGGGATGTAGATTATACTGTAAAAGTGGTCAAACAAGTCTCTTTTGAAATGACATATTTCTTTGTCGGGGATACATTTTATTCCTCCTTATTGCTTACATATTATCCCCATGAGGTTTGCTCTATATTTAGAATTAACAATTAGCTAGAAAAATTATGCACTTCTCAAGCCAAAATCCATAAAATTTGGCTGTTCATTTTTAATTTGTAACACTTTCCACTATTTGGCAGATCTTGGGAAATTATCTGTAAAGTCATTATTGAAAGGAATAAAGAGCTGTTAACATTCCAAGCACTGTTTAAACCAGAATTATAAATTATAACAAATGTTAAGGTAATGCCATTTTAATCAGTTCTGTAATAGACAACATCTTTTATATCTTTAAATTATAGACCAATAGCATTCTGACCACTTAATGATGTATTTCTGAGCTACTGTCACATACTGTGCATTCACTGACCTTTACTCTGCCGTGCCATCTGCAATGCCTGCAATGATGTCTTTGGACTAATCTCCAGTTGGCACACTAGCACTTTTGCATGGATGAGAGATGGGAGGGTTTTCTGCAGATCCTCATTGTTCAGCAGCATGTTGGCTCCGGCAACAATCACGATAGCATTTTCTCCTGCCCACAGTCAACAAAAAAAGCAGAAAAACTATAAAGTTATTACTTCCTGAGTGTTAAAATGTATGCTCATATAAAGATATCTTTAGTTCCTGTCTATTTTAAGTATACAAAACCAAAGTAACAAATGCAAAAGGACGTCCACACTAGTTGAGAGCTATAATCTGCAGATTCTCAATGTGGTTTGATGTACTTCAGCATCTGTTTATATGAATGAGTGTGTGTCTGTCCAATGACTCTGGTCACTTAAGCAGTGGTGAGTCAATAGATGAATATAGGTCCACACTGTGGGCATATGTGTAGGCATCAGTGTGAGTAACAAAGAGTGTATGTAGAGCACACCATTTCTACAAGGTAAAGAGCATTATGTAGGGTGGTATTACCAAGAGGCAAAACCATTTACCTGCATCATTGACAATAATGGAAGCAGCTCCAGTGGCTGCTTCAGACGTCTGTCCTACAAAACCTGGGGCAGGAAGGAACACACAAGGAGTAATGTCAAATTTGAAAGCATTTATTGCACAAATGATTTTGAAGTCAAAAGTTTCATCAGACACAAAACAATACTTTATAGTGTTCCGTCCTGGTGACTATGACAACCAGGCACACTACCACAAACATCCCAAGTTGTTTACAGAGAAAAAGTTTTGAGGAGAAACAATTTTGAAAAGTTTAACCTTTACTGCCTGCAACTTTTGGGTCTTCTAAAAACAGAAACATAATAATCCATCCAAAAACACTTACAAAAAAAACTGACAGAATACAGACGGCATTACGAGAAATCATTTCTCTAAATTCTTTAAATGGCGATTCTTTTTGCCATGCACTATCAAAATGGAATCCAATGCGGTATGTAAAGCAAAAACACTCTTATTTTACCTGTGTGTACACTGTTGTCATTGAAATTCTGGATATAACTCTCTCCAAAGAAGTCTTTACCAACCTAGAAAATATTGAAGGAAAAACGATTACAACAAAGAGAGTGTCAAGCGGGGTCAGACTTGGTTAGCGGCAACTTTTGAAAAGTAGTATAGTCAAACCTCTGTTGAGTTGGTTTTTCGTGTGCCCTGCCAGCATACTGGCATGGTGCCGCCGCCGAAAATGTGTAAAAACGAACACACAAAGTCAACAAACGCACACACGTGCAAACACACGACCAGCTGCGCCAAGCCTTGAAGACACAATAACCCCGCCTTCACGCCTCTTCAAA
The DNA here is from genome assembly GCA_020466265.1 of Siphamia tubifer. Classification (NCBI taxonomy): domain Eukaryota; kingdom Metazoa; phylum Chordata; class Actinopteri; order Kurtiformes; family Apogonidae; genus Siphamia; species Siphamia tubifer. Next base: position 21,662,662 of record CM035804.1, on the reverse strand, counting down.
CCCACCTCGCTTTCGTTTTCTTTCCCCTCCTTCCCCTCTTCCCCTGATCCGCACTGGGATGTCCACATCTGTAGCTACTTTGGGTTGTAGAAGGGGTCCCCACCTTGCCCTGAGGCGCACACAACGAACCCACGCTTTCCAAAAAACGTGCCAAAACGCCGGCACTTGTAGTTGCCTGTGATAATGGGTTGGGATGGTATTGGCTGCTTGGCCCCATTCTCTTTGAAGAGCGGCCTTCTGTCTTGGATGTTTTTGACAAGCCCGGGTGTCTATTTTTGGGTTCTCCCCATGCCCGGAGAGCTCCTCCCGCACTAGGTTGTTATCGATCGGGCCTCTTTGTTCTGACAGAGGTGGGGCTTCGGTGCTTTAGTGCTCAGGTTGAAAGGGCACTCTCAGACTTACTGATTGGAGACTTGGGGTTGTATGGTATGGGAATAGGCTTGTTTGAACGAGTGCAAGCGTGGGTGGGCATATGCATGCAGCATGGTATTGATCAAGAGAAAATGAGACACGGAGAGTTGAGGATGTAAAATGACTGAAGTGTGAACGAAGGTTTTTGGGAGATAGAGTTGTTAACTAGTTTACACACTGTTATAGCTAATGGCCGATTATTTGTACTGAGTAAGATATGGATGAGCCAAAGTTTGCTTTTTTCTGCATTCATGGCCAAATAAATGCTAAGATACAGCAAATCCACATAAATACTTAAACCTCCTTCAGCGTAAGTGGATGAGTTTAAATGTGTTGTAGTGTCTCACCTTGCAAACCATGGCGGTCTTGGCTCCCAGTCTTGCAGCTTGTACACACTGGTTGGCCCCTTTTCCTCCAAATCCAATGAAAAACTTGTGACCGTGGATTGTTTCACCGGCTTTGGGTAGCCTTGGTGCCTGGCTGAGGGTGAAACAAACACTTAGTACACTATCCGTAATGAACTGATACAAAATAAGTATTCATCTTATTGGAACAGAAACAACTAATTTAACTCTTGAGTGCTGGCTGGACATGTAGAAAAGTAGAAGTCAATTCATTTTACATCTCTGTAGTCTCATTACATCGCAGATAAAAGTTTTGCTCAAACTTTAAAACAAGCTTTTAACATTGTAAGTAGTCTCTTTTGGAGCCAAAGAGTGAAGAACGATGTCAAAATGTGAAGATAGACCCTCAGGGCCATATGCTTCCCTGGTCAAGTTTTTACCATTATAAAATGTGCACTCAAACAGAGGTTGCTGTAGAGTTTACAAAGGACTGATTAGATCTTTTAGTCTCATGAAGGTCTTTCACATGGAGGTTAACAAAATGCAAAAGCTGCCAGAATGAATTGGGCAAAGGAAACTTTTTAGTCATTTTTTTCCCCTTTCTTTTTTTTTTACCACAGTAGCAATAAAAACCTTCAGAAAATGAGGGTGGAAAATGCTTCATCATTCTATAGAGTAGTATATACTTCAACAAGAGATTGCGTCAGATGTAGCCCTACAAGTGTCTGAAAATTGTCAAATGATGCAACCACTGACATCCATAGATGCCTGAACTTGACATTGGCCACACCAATAATACCTGACTCATCAAGGTCGGGAAAGTTCCCACCTCCTCCCCCCTTAAGGTATACATGCTACAGGTGGGTACCCTGAGGAAGAGCTGTCTGTGTTCTGATTTATCCAATCACAGAGCAGCAGTAGATGGTGAGTAACACATGGGACAGACAACAGACAGCTTTGCAATGTACGTCAGGGCGCTGTGGTTTGGCCCCTGGCCAGAGCTGCCCAGGGCCAGGGGGGTTTGCGGATGGCGAAATGTTGTCATGGACTTGTTTTTCACCCTGCTGTGGTCCATTTTTATACTTGTGTGTATGAGTGTGTTTGTGGCAGGTGTGCTATTACTGTAAGTTAACTCAATCTCAGGATTTCCAGTAACTGAAACACTGATGGCAAACACTGGAGGTTGTTAGAAATGTTGTTGTTTTTGAACCAGCATGTGAAAACAGTAAAATGCCCAAAGCTAGAACAGGATGTAGGGTCAATGAGGCTGAAATGTGGAGACAAAGACACTGAACAAAGGTAACGTACGTAAATACACAAACAAACACTCACAACAAAACTCCTTCACATACGATCTATTCTTGAAGCAGACATCTTAGTAAATGTTTCCCACATATAATGACTCCAGTCTTCAAAGTCATTCACAAATTAAGAGACTTTTCACAACGCTACTTTGAAGAAGAACTGTGACTCAAAATTCAGACTTAGGTACATTTTTCTATACTATACACTACAAGGTAAATAGTGCACTTTTTGTGGGACTGAATTCAGTGTGTTGGAAATTAAATGACCTTGCATATCATAATTGTATACAGGGATTTTATGAGACATTAAATGTGATTTACAATACTGTAAATGTATAAACAGTCAACTTAGAAATCTGTAAAAGTTTAATCTTCAAATATTCAACAATTTAGATTAATTTTTAAGAAAATATATTTTTTTGCTGTTCTACAGATATATGATTAAAATAATTTATAGAGTACTACGCAAAAGTTTTCAGTCAACAATAGGTTTGTTTTAGTGATTTAATGATCATCCATAAGCATTTCTGAGTCTCTTCTTTCAAGAAGATTAGAACTATAACACACAGAACATATATAAAGACTGTTAAAAACAGAAAGAATATGATGCAACTTTTTAAGGATTATATGGAGGGAAAAAGATAGCTAAAAAAATAAATGAAAATAGCTTGACATAATATACAAGATCAATTATGAAAACGTACTGTAGTTTGCTTGTTACAACAACTCAATTTTGATTTTTTTTTTAAGTGTTAAGTTCTTTCTACATATTTCTTGAGAGACTAAGAACTAAATATGTATTACTAAAACCCTACATGAAAAATGTTACACCCCATAGACTAATTAGCTATATCGGCAGAACTATGCTTTAAATGAGCAAAGATGTTAAAAGAATGTCTTATCCAACTTTTCATCTAAGTCTTTTCAAGACAAGAAGACAGGAAACTTTTAACACTTTTCCCTATTTTCAATATTAAAAACTTAAAAAAAAATTCCTAGTAGAAGTTTGGTTATTTTTGGGATACCCTCTTAACTCTGTTATCTGGTATTGAAATACATCCACAGTTTATTCTTCTACTTTTCCTGTTTCGTTACCTTGTTTAGTGCACACTGAGATTTTTCTTTTCATAGAACAAGATGATTTTTTTTTTTAGCAACTCACAGCTGATCTTGACATTTAAGAGCTTGTTATTTAGATGGCCATAAAATTACAGTACTCTCCTATAAGTAGAAGTTCAGTGGGTCAAATCGGCATTACAAATACAAAGTGTAAAATAATGACTCCACATTTGGCCAAGTGCCAGCTAAGACAAATGACATATAACATAAACAGATTTCCAAATTCCTAAATAAACCCACCCACGTCTCCTCATGCTCAGAGAGACACTTGGAAATTGTTGTCTGCGGTGAGTGCACCAAACAAACAGGGCTGTTATGTGCTAAAGTGCAACCTTGGTGCGTTTTCTCCCACGGAACCAAAAGGCCAAAGCAGGTGTGCAGTGACGTGGAGTGTTTGCTTTAAGGCTAGCTCTCATTTCCCTCTCCTCTGTCTCTATTAAAATCATTCCTCAGCTGCTGGTGAGCAACAGGGGGAAGTAGACTGGGCCAAAAACAAACTAAAATGTGGCTTCCACAGTTTGAAGTGTAGCTGGTCTTTCCAGTTGCAGGCACAGTACAGTCCGTTCCACAGTTTGTGCTGATTGAATGATGCTATGAATTGATTAAATAAAATAAAGCTATGTTGTTTAATCTTCTGCTCATGTTGTAATTCAGCAACCATTTATGAAACTTCTTAACCCTATTTATCATCCCCAAAGATTCATTATTTGGTTAAATCAGGACAAGGTCTTCCAGAACATGTTGAGTAAAGAAAGCATACTTTAAATAGACAAGGTGCTTTGCTATCAAAAGTACAGTGTTTGAGTAGGATGTGGGTGTTTATTTTTGTGTGGTCAGAGTCAGACCATTTGCTGGAACCATGTATGTGTTGCTATTATTCAGAAAGAAAGAAGCAGCCTATATTTTGAGATTTTAACCACTTATCGGCCTTGTCAGTTTCTGAACAGGTTGATGCTTATGGAAGAAAAATGAAAAATGTGCATTGGATTCTTTTTATAATAACTTCATTATGTCTGTTACAATTTTTTTTTTTTTGTAACTTCTAAACACTAACTTGCATTTACCTAATATATATCACGTGATAGGGAGGGTTTATAGGTGTCCATGCACTTTGTGACCTACAAGGAGTAAAGAAATATATAAATCTGGGTAGATTTAAGATGATAAACACACTATAAACCCGAATAAGTTAGCAGCGCTCAAAAAATTTAAGGCAATCGATTGCCTCAATTATTTTAAGTTGATGAAGCTGAAAAAAATACAACTTTCCAGAACTTAAAATTATATGCTTATTAAAGTATATTTAAATTAAAACATTACTTATTATTCTATGGCTCTGTCAGTCCTACTAGGAGACTAAGTCAGGGTTCAGTGTCTTTGCCCAAGGACACTTGGACATGTGGACAGACAGAGCTGGGACGCAAACCGTTGACCCTTCAGTCATTGCTCTATGATCCGCTCTACCAACTGAACCACAGCCGCCCCTGAATAAAATGACTGTGTTTTGTGATTGTAATTTTTTTGGTGTGATTGTATTTCAGCATCTACTACATCGGTTAAGTTTATTTTTTTCAATCATCCTTATTTGAAACTATAGAAATAAGAGTACAACATCATTCTCAGTATTTAATTACTTAATTCCACTGATGTACCTCATCTATGTTGTTAAGTTATGTTCACTTATATTCACAATAGTTCCCCTCAATAAAAAAAATATTAGTTGGAAGAACGTAAAAGAACAACATGTTACAGCAACTTAATAAATTTGAATTAGTAGTACTATTTCTGAAACTTTGAGTAGTCACAACTGAATATATTTAATTATTCTGAACATTGGGGTTTACAGTGCAGGAAAGAAATACAAAAAAATAATAATAATCTGCTCCACAAAATACTGCATCACATCAGATTTTTTTCTTTTTGTTTATTTTATTTTGTCTAAGCATTTCCCTAAAATGAATCCAAGTGGAAACATTTAATGCACAAAATTAATTAATTACAATTCTTAATCTTCAGAGGTGAAAAGACATAAATGTTGAATTATACAAAATTGAAACAGAGCCTGTATTTGCTGTAATTGCAGGTATGTCAAAAATAAGTACCAATAACAGGATAAGCAATGATTCCAGTAATTTTAGAAAGAACACCTAAAAAAAAGAATGTTCCCCTTCAGATTTGTTACAAGAAAAAATAAAAATGCACTTAATAATCTGTGTCTGATTGCACATAATTGCATTGACCTCATTAAAATTACCACTCCTCGGCTGAGATTCAATTGCTGGATGCAGGATATTTCCAGGTCTCCTGAAAGTCCACTTTAAGAGTATAAGTAGCGGTAGATTAAAAGGCACGTGGAAACGCTTTTTACTATAGCCATTCTGCTCCCAAATATTAGCAGTATGACAAATTCAGAAGCTGGAAATTTTACATGAGAACAGAGGAATGTTCCACTGTCATCTAACAAATGTGAAGAAAAAAAAAAAAATCAAATTAAGATATAAATTCAGACACAGCAGAAACACAAAAACAAGATGGGAGAGATTTGAAGCTGTGATCCACTTTAATAAAAGCATAATTTCTGGGTTTTTTTTTAGTTCTGTATGTTTTGAATATTGAGCCCAACTCAATAAAACTGACTGATTATTGCAGATGAATATGTCGACGCAGTCAGCTGTGGCAGTAGGGGGCACTGTATGGCTTTGACGGTGGGTTAAAATGCAGGGAGAGACTCTGCTGTTCCTCTTGGAGAACAGCAGATAGTAGATGATTAAGTATAACCTTTTACTACTGAACACAGAGCCATAAAAAGGAGCACAGTGTGCTGTACAGTCTGACCAACTGGCATTTGTACCAACAAATTAATGTTTTGTTAAGCAAGACAGGCATGGTAGGAGACGGTGAGTGTGTACGCCTGTGCTGTCAGTCAGCCGAACTGCCACCCAAACACTGGCTGTTCAAGACAACTGGATTTCTAACTTCAAAGCCAAGCATATCACTTTGAAGGGCTGTGAATGTATTCCAACTACCCTCCCCTATCTGCGTTCTGACCTCCATCCAAAAAGCCCCAACCCCACACCCACATACACACACACTACCCAAAAACAGGCCATTTCCCGTTAGCTTATTAGGCTTGTAATAGACAACTCCTGCCCTTCAAAGCAAAAAGTCACTGGTTGAATTTCTAATGAGCAACAACATAAATAACTTGGGAAAAAAAAAAAAAAAAACAGAAGGAGAGAGCACATGTTTCTGATAAGTGCCGACTTGTCTCAGTCTGAGCGATAACTACAATGTGATGGACTTTGACTACAACTTTGATTACAGATTGCAGTTGTTAATTCAGATCTAACTTTGCCAGTTAACAGGTGACAACTATTTTCCACTTCAAAATACAAACCAAGCCCAAATAGTAGACATTTATTTGGCTCAAGCACAGGAAGATTTGACTTTATATTTACTTTATGTCTCTGTGAGATTGTGTCATGTCTCACAAAGGTTATGGTAAATAAGGGTGACAAACTGTTTTCAACTCACCCATTGTGCTGGAGTTGATGACTAATGAATTGTGGGAAAGAATCTTATTTGGCTCAACAAATCTTGCCACATATGAGGATGATGCAACACTGACATTTTAGTAAGCAGTAATTACACCACATCATCTTAATACTTTGAATCTTCAAAATCAGAGTTGAGCTTACTGGAAGTTGACCACAACTACATCATCTATCAATGATAAATGAAAAAAAGAGTTCAGGAATATTTTCTTCGAAATGTTATGTTAAAAACTTCTAGCAAATTGATTCTCTCTTCCTCCTACATATATCTAACTTATCTACAACCTGCTTGATCCTACATGTCCTCTATAACATTTTGTGCTTTGAGGAAAAGTACTGAAAAGGCAGTGGTATTATCTAAGTATAGACCACTTCCTCTATTCATGTGTAGACCGGACTGTACTGTCCATGGAAAACACCCTTTGGCCATTGTGCTGTATTTTCCATAAGTATACATATCAAAATAAGATTGTTGAAGTAAAATGCTGGTTGTGGTGTTGGTGAATGGAAATAAGTGTCATGATAAGTTGATGGAAAAGATTATTGTGGGTGAATGCATATACATATTGTTATTGTACACAGCATTGATTTTTTTTTTTTTTTACCTTTTTTTGCAGTTTCATTTCATGCAACAGAGGATTTAATTGGTAAGCACTATTTTACAGTTTGAAAATCCATGTCCTCATATGGTAACCTGAATTTCTAAAATATACCTACCGGTACTTCCTGTTGGGCCCACCTGAGGAAGCAGAGGTGTTTCCTGGAGCCTGATATAGCTACAGACATATTACTAAGCTTTGAAACTAAATATGGGGTTAATTTTTTGCAAATGTTCCAAAATGACAAACAGCAAAGTATCAGGAAAAAGAGCTTTTCTGACTGCATTCACTCACCTCACCAAGTCAGTCATACAGGAGCCAACCACCAACACATCAAAAGCCTCCTCAGTCATGATCTGATTAAGACACACATTTGGATTATTTGTCTGGGTTATTTTCTGGACACAAGCTTGACAAGTCTTCATTTCAAACAATAAATGATTTAGAAGATTTTTCTAATTTCTTCAACATCCATTCAGGCCTTTCCAGAAAAAGCCTATTCACAAACGAGGACAAAATCTACAGCAAAGCCAACTCCCGAGGGGCATTTCAGGCAAAATATGTAAAACAGTTTATGTAAACGGCCTCCAAACAAAAATCACTTGATATTATTTATCTCCCACATTGGGAAGGAAGAAGGTAAAAACAGAGCATTCATTGCTGGCTGAGTTGGACAAGTTCCAGTCTTATTGGGGGTTGAGATTGGGGGTGGTGGTGTTGGTGGGGGTATTTCAATGCTACACCATGTGAGCGTGCTGTAGCCCAACTGAGACTGTAATTAATTCAATCCTCAGCTTGTATCAGAGCTAATGCTAGTGTGTTAATCTCTTCAAATCTCTTCCTAGGCAGTGGAAGACTTGGAAAGCCTGGCCGCTGGCTGTAGGATGGCTCAATTCTCTCTCCCACAACTCACAGCATATTGTCTTCCCTCTGCAGGCATGAAAAGCCTAGAACCTTCTACGTACCCACTGTAGGAGAATATAATGAGAACTGCATTGTCAGATGACTGGCAACAGCAGGAAGCCCTTTTAAGATCCTGTTTTTGTTGACTTTAAGGCTGCATTATTAGTCTGACCAATCAGAAGAGGTGTCTATAGATACAGCTCAATAAGCATATATATGATAACTACTGATTATAAACTACAGCTTAACAAAAGCTCCACTTAGCCTTATTCTAAAATGACTGCAGTCAAACACTTCAGCTTAAATGCAAATCAAGGTTTAAATACAGTTTGCTACACAACTGAGACCAAGCTCAAAGTAAAACCCAACTGAAAATGTTGCTGGACTGCATATTTTAGCTATGTCTGGATAGAGGAGTCAAGACCCAGCTGGATAATGATTGTTATTACAATGATATGACCATTTATGTATAAAACGCTTTTCAGAAGTTTAGATAATGACTATAATCAGAAAAAATACTTCTTCTAGTCTTACTCCACCTCCTCCAAACAAACTCACACACTTCTGAAAGGCTCCTTTTTTGAACCAGTGTAGTGTTTTGTAAAGATAATCAAAAACACTGCATGCACCAGAATGAGCTCCGAATGACAATTGTTAGTGTCAATACATTACATACATAATGACCAAGTAAGTACTACATTTCACCTTGAGTTTTGTTATTTTAAGACTAATCCTGAATGACATACATGAAGGTGGAATTTCCCAGTTGTGAAATCAGGAGAGCATAATGGAAAAGCACTGTTGATACATGCAATTTCCCACATATTTATTTGTTTGTCTGATATTTGAGAATTTTTTGTAGGTCTTTATATATATATATATATATATATACATATACATACAATCTTATTTTGTTATTATTTTTTATTTACCTAAAATATCAAAAACTCATTTTACAAGTTATGCGACAAAGTCAACACATACTTGGTTACATTAAAAAAATATATGAGTAATGTATTTCTAAATAAAAGTACAAAAAACATGCATTAACATATACATAGCCTAGTAGTCATATGTCTAGTAAATCTCACCGGCTATAGTTTGACGTTGTGTAACTATACACTGCATAAAAAGTAGTGACATAGACATCCGTTTTAATTTGACTTCTTGTTTAAGACATTACTTTCCTCATTATGTACTGAAATAGGAAATGTCATCAGTAAATAATACGAACCAGTTCAAGCTGTCAGACAAATGACAAAATAATGATAATATAGTTAAGCTAATTTTGCCGAGACTACTTTAATGCATACTTTATTCAAATATGGTGTGCCCCAGCTCAACGAAACACGTACGTCAAATAAACCTTTCTGAGACAAAATGTCATCGATCAATGTACCATAATATTTACCTGGTATTCAAAGATATTCTTAGAGACAGTACAACTCAACACACTTTGTACTTTCTACGGGCAAAGTCCAAACAGCTGCATTAAATAAACGCTCTTGCCGAATCAATATTTTGTAATGAAATTACTGCAAACACATTTAACGTCCCTAAAGTTTCAAAATTCTTTCATTTGACAAAGTAACCATGTAGTATGGGTAATATGTTATCAACAAATGTAGCTTTGGACGTCAAAAGTGCCATTATGCTAACGGGCATCACAACAGACAGCCAAATCAGGGACCTTCAACGGACCCGATAAACTGTACCGGAAGTATTGAGAGAATGAAGTAAACATTGGTGTTGAGGCATAAAACTATCTCACGTCCAGCTTTTTCAGGTACTTTAATTCACATTACCTGCTACATTAATATGCCTAGTAAGGAGCGACTTGTGTTTCTGATAAAAATAAACCTTTAAATTGTTGCAATTTGAAGCATAATTCTACGATAAGCTAAAAGTGGCTAACGATACCAAGCTTCCGAGTGTTGATATCCATATGAAAACGCTTGTCTCACTGTTTCGTCATGCCAAAATAATTGATACTTGCATTCTTTTAGTTTTCTCGTATATGCATTCTACTCGACAGTGTCAAAATAAGGAATAAAGTACTTTAACATTGAAGTTGTACCGCTGTTGTTTCCTGAAAAATAGTGAAACTGTGTTTAGCGTGTTTGTGGACAGCATGCTGACTTCTTTCAAACCAAACATATTTTTCACAGTAGAAATTAAGAGACATGATCCAACTGATTGTTTCGGGACGCAGTAATGCTTAGTATGACAGACTAATTAAACTGAGCTTTTACTCAGTAGACGTGATGTTCGTTACATTAGATATTTCCCTTATACGTTCATAACTGAACATCTCTGTTCTGTTTTATGTTATTAATCCACAGACTCCAGAGTGTGGATAAAATGAACAACATGTCCCCTGAAGTTGCGCTGCACCGAATATCTCCTGAGTTGCGGCCGTTACTGTGCAGTGTTGTCCGAAACGGCCGCGTTGGACTGGACTCCACGAACTGCCTCCGAGTCACAGACCTCAAAACGGGGTGAAGTGCACCTTTCAATAATACTTGCCCCTCATATGTAGAATACAATAAATACCTTTACTCAATTGCTGCGTTGAAGTTGACAGTTGCGCTGATTTAAGTCTGCTTGAGCATGTCAATTTTATACAATTTCTACCTTCCTGATTTTCAAAGACATGAAATTGTACTTTATACTCTACTGCATTTGTCTGACAACTTAACTTATGCTTCAGATGGCAGTCTTCATACTCCTTTCCTGGTCAGTGAAGATATCTTATCTCTTATTGTTAAATTATTGAGTTATGAATGCTTGTAATAAGATGAAGGATTAATTATATCTCCTTAAACTAAGTGAACTCTTTAAAAAGCTCCAATAACTAGAAAATGTATAAAGCTTGAAGACAGGGCTGTTTTATTTATTTTTAACATGACTTTACCAAGACTTTTCTTAAGTTTAAACATAATCAGTAATAAAATGCAACATGCAGATATGCAACAGTAACATAAAACGAGACTCATCATTTGTGATAGGTCATTTTACTACACAGTAACCAGGGCTGAGTAGTATATTGAATTAATTTGATCAGTCAAGCATGTACTTTCTGAAAATCATTATACATGTGCAAATCACAAGATCAGGTTTATTCCCCCGGAGACCTTTGTTCAACAAAAAAATCCAAATTCAGTCATTTAGATAATTTAATAATTAATATTAAATCTAAATATATGGCTCCAGTCTAATATGAAATAAGATTTCATTGAAGAAATCTATTTAGTCATGTTTTTTTCCTTGAGTTCATGCATATGGGAAATACAATCTCTTAAAATAGTCAGTCATTCAAGCTAAGCTGCTAATCTTTATGAGGTTTTTACGTTTGTCTATCTTACGTCAGTGGTGCACCAAACATAAGGGTACAATATTAGATGTGATCTTGCACTCTGTAACTCTTTTTTTAAGAAATGTATATTTGACAAGTAAAAATAGCTCTGCCTCCTACACTGCAGTTAGAATGCTGGTTGCAGTTGCAGATGTGCAATGTCATCTTATTCAAGACATGCACCATTTAATCTGCTTTGCCAATTAACTATATTAGCAGAGTGCCAATATTGGCCAATATTTAAAATTAGGGGTTAACATAATATTAATTTAGGAGGAAAATATGAGCAAAAAAAAGAGAGAAGTCTCTCTCAATTCAAGAGTTCTCTGATTTAATAATGTGAAAGTCAGTGAATCGATGATATGCATAATATAATTTCTTTGGAAATTTTCAGGAGAAGAGGCAACAATGATATCAGCACCAATATATCATTAGGCGTTTCCTAAAGGCTTATCCTTTAGGGGGAAAAAAATCCATGAATGTTGGACTTGTAGTCCACACAGGCTCTTGTTGATGGTATATGATGGACATCAGGCTTTTCAATAGAAAAAGAGAAGAATCAAGACTGCAACAAAAAAAATTGTGGCAACAAAATGTCATAAATTTCAGTGCTCATTGAATTTGTTCTGAGGTGGGGTATTGTTGGTTTTGTTGCTATGCAAACAAAACACTGGATGGTTTTGTAATGAGGACACTAACATCAAGTTATCTTAACAACCACTCCAATTGTTACTGTTAAATCAATATTTCCTGGCAGTCCAACTATTAAATGGTGATAATAACAAATGCAGTCATAATACAGCAACCCACTTATTACTCCTACTTAAATTTTACATGGAATATGGAACCTGTGTTTTATTGATTGATATAATCCTGTCATATCCAAGCGATAAAGTAAATTTAGGTATTTTTTATTAATGTAAGCTTGTCCATTTTAAGTTAAGCGTTTCTTGTGGCAGTCACCCACCACCTGATATATATATATATATATATATATATATATATATATATATAGTAAAGTCCAGTAAATAACTGAAAAGTATTTTTGAGTTTCATTCACTCCATAGTTAAAATGATAACAGTGCTTGCTGATGTGCACTGCCACTTTTAGATATTGACTTCTCTGTTGGTTTGGCTCACCTCTGTTTTTAGATGTACATCTCTGACCCCTGGTCCCTGCTGTGATCGCTTCAAACTTCACATCCCCTATGCTGGAGAAACCCTGAAATGTGAGTATATCATATGTAAGACTTTCTGCATCATTGCTCTGAAATCCACAGCCCAGTCGAGCATTTGATGTTTGCTCCAGTAATATTTACCAAGACGTGACTCACTTCTTTTTAGAAACATTGCTTGTATTTATTAAATTACAAATAATTGGTAATGATACTGTTATCAGCCACCGGTAACTCTTTACTTTATAGCACCGTCATTTTTTTCTGTCATTTTTTACAATTTTTCCACCAGTATTGTACATTGTGTTTGATATCAAGTAAAACTTATAATAGAAAATCATAGTAATGCTCATAGGCTGTGCAAAATGAAATATGTTTTAATCACATCTTGTTATCCATTTAGTTCTGTCTAAGGTAGAAGCTCATGTCCTACCAGTTTGCCTGATTTTCCAAAAAACTTTGATACAACTTTAAAAAGTGCATATTCACAGTAAATGAATATTTCATTGAACATTATTAGAACTGCTTTTTCTTGACGCTGTCTTTATCTACATCTCTGGTGGGAAAATAGACCACTGTAAAATTATCACTTTCTCTGGCTTTACCATTTATAGGTATGTGTTTGAATAATTAGTTTTTTATTTCTGTTTTATTTTCTGTTTCATTTTCTGTTTTAGTTTCTAAACTACTAACAACATTTCTCTAAAATTTCAAATAAAATGATTTTATTTAGAGCAAGTTCAAACATCAGTATTTGGTGGAAAAACCCTGATTTTCAGTGTCAGCTTTCACGTGGCTTGGTTCTCCATCGTTGCTGTTGGAAGACTTTTTGCAAATTCCTCACAGAGAAATTGAAGAAGCTCTGCAATGTTCAATAGCTTGTGCCCATTCATGTTCCTTACGTTTTCAAAGTGGGTTCAGGTCTGCAGGTTGGGCTGGACATGACAAGATCTTCATCTGGTGGTCTGTCATCCACACTCTTATTGACCTATCTGAGGCCAGGATCATTGTCCTGTTAAAAAAAAAGCAGTTCTCAGAGTTTGGGACCATTTTCAGAGCAAAAGTCCAGCAGTTTTCAATAGTTATTTTTGGATTTAAATACTTTTTTTGGTACTAATAGTATTGTTTTTGTCTATTGCAAGAAGATAGTGATGGCCAGAATAACAATTTTTATACTTGGTAAATAAGACATGGATCAGGTGTTTATTCAGTAGAATAAGGTGTGCTTCTGTTAGAATTCAACCCACACAGGAATGGAATGACTGTCATACATACACACATGCTGATTTCAGAGGAAATTGCAGTGGTCTAAATTTTTCTTTTAGAGGTGTATGTTATATAGATAGTGAAGATTCATATGTTTTAAAAATGTACATGATAATACTGTTGTTTTATCTAAAACATGTCTGTTTTGGGGAATGGTTATTTTCCATATGCTAAAAAAACGTTTTTCTAACTATCTGGACAGAAGAGAGGAGTCAACTCAAAACCCTTCTGCAGAACTTAAACACTGTGACTAGATAGCCAAACTGCAATTCAGGAATGTTTTTTAACTACTGCCAGACCCAAAGAGCCCACAGGAATTCTTTAACTACAAAAACAAGATGAATCTTTTTTTTGGTGATAGTGCTACTTAATTACTGAAATGATCCCAGTAAACAACCTGTATTCCTTAAGTTTACTGGAATTGTCTCAAACATCTGAATAAAATCCCACAACAGAGACTTTAATTTACGAGCATGCCCCCAAGTGCCTGATGTACAACATTGAATGTCTAAATGTTCTCAAGTATATTGGTATCGTGATGTAGAATACTGTGGGTTTAACTCTTGGTGTTACTGGAAATTAAGTGAGTCACGGGACATGTGAGTACAAACATGTCTTATAACACCTCATCTCTTATCAGATCATGTCTCCATCATGCATGGATCCTAGTTCGTCACCAAGCTCAGTACATCACAATAACGTCTATCTATTCATCTGGTACAGCCATTTAAAAAGAAAAAGGGTCATGAACATCATGCATGTACGTTGAACTTGCTTATGATTTTAGGTTCAGACGGTTTGGGAGCCTTATTATTTTGCTATGTTCTCACTAATGTCAGTTAATGTGTAAAATAAAAAAGTCCCATTCAGGAAAGCGTGACGTTTTTGTACCAATGAACTCAGTTTAGCAGGGGGAAGTAGATGTAGCTTATTTTGCAATTTTTTTTTCTGTAAGTCTGTCCAGACAACCTGTTTGAGGATGTTGTGGTTAGACTCAAATAATCGGCCCATGAAACATTTGAGAAATATGCAGTTATCATTAATAATTCATTATTAATAATTATTCATGTACAATTATATATATATTTTTATATGTAATTATTGGATTTTTAGTTTTTTTGTTTGCCACTTATGGACAAGCGACCAAATATAGTAACTCCATTGACCTTCATTCCCTCTAATAAAACAGTAAGGTAGAAATTCTGAATTTCAGAGTATTTCTGTGAAGTGCCTTATAAAGGGTTAAGACTTTGAAAAGTTTTACTATTATTTCCAGCCCTTGTTACTCTGCCAAGGAGTGGTAGAGTGATGTTTTTGCTGATGCTTATCGGTTTGTTTGTCTTTGTGCAACATAACTCAAAAAGTTATGGACAGATTGTGGTGGTGATCAGTGGAGAAATGTGGGGGGGGGGCATACATGTGTTTTTCATTCGGTTGTTCAGAGCAGACCACTGCTCATAGAAGTGGGGTGGGGGGCTAGTGTGCCTTGGCGGAGTCTGAAGTCTCTGAGTGCTTTTCTAGTATTTGAGCTTTGATCACTTTAAATAAAAGCGGATTCACGCCTGTTATATTACTTTTAAATTGATGGGATCATTTATTTGTGCAGAACATCATTTCATTAATGTATGAATCCAGATTTGGAGTTTTCTAATGTGACACAGCCTTTTAATGTGGCCCCCTATAGGCCTGAAGGTTTTAAATCTACTGTATATGTTCTCGAGTCTTTAATTCATGGAGACAACAGGGCTACAGTCTGGAAGGAGAAAAAAAAACAAAACACAAACACCTCTGGCATTCTTGCATGGCACGAGACATCTCTGCAGCTGTTGTACTAGTTGTAGTCGCCTGTGCTTTGGCCTCAGGAAGGAGGTTTGTTTAGTCAAGGATGCAGGCTGCAGGTTGGTGCCAGTCTGTGGACCTGCCTACCGATCGCGTGCAAAAGCATGGCTCACTGTGCACCCAGCTCTGCACCATTATACAAGCCCTGCCTCCTTGGCCTTCACCTCAGTGCCTTGTACTGCTGAACAGCAATTTGTGGCCTTTGTTGTTGCACATTTTACACCCTTACGACCTGAATAAAACGTCTACCCATAATAGAAGTTGGAGTTTGAGAGGCCAGTTTAGAAAGCCTCAAAGCTATACTTTGATTCAAACTTTGTGAAAGCATGCAGTTTCATGACAATCTGTAGATGTCTATGAGTAGGCTGTGCTTCACTGCTGCTGTCGGTAGGATATAGAACCGCCTGAATGTTGCCATTCTAAGACCTCCATTTTCTTTTGGATATGTGCCAGCACATCTCTGGCTTCCACTTGAGCAGCACGTACGGTCATCTCCTCATTTGACTCTTCTCCAATAGAAAAATATGTCCTTACTTGCCTCTTTTGTTGCCAGTGGAACAACGAAAAAGCAGAACAGAATATAAGAGTTGAATGTTTTGAACCAGGCCAAGCACTGTTACATGACAGGAATTTTAATGTCTTCCTTTTCTTACAGCTTTATTTATGTGACTGCAGTAGAATATTTTGTACTATTTTAGTATTTTGCACTTGTCTAATGTTTCTCAATGTTATAAAAGAGTAAAACCGCTTTGAATATTCTTTTTACATGTTTTAAATGATGAAAAAGTAGAATTATATTCACAAGACAGACCTGTCTGAAAGAATTTAAGTAGTGCCACGACTGTAGTAAATGTCAAGTTTGTTTATTACATGAGTCGCTTGAATTAAAAGACCCCTCAGCTCAACTGCAATGCCCTGCTGGTAATACAGCCATTACAAAAAAAGGAAAAATAGCCTCAACAAGTCATTTCATGTCAAATCATTCCAAAGAATTATGAGTATGCAAAGTTTCAAGTGGTTATCACTACTATTTTTTTTGTATTTCAGAAAGAATGAAAGGACATAACAGAGCCCTTGTTTTTTTTTTTTTTTTACTTCTGACAAATATGTTGGAGTCATTGATAATTATACAGGTATATTAAAAAGACCTTACAATATGTGAAGATATATATATATATATATATATATATATATATATATATATATATATATATATATATATATATATATATATATATATATATATACATATATATATTTATTTATTTATTTTATTTTTTTTTACTGAAGTTGTCTCCACTGCTTCAACATGACCAAACTGTAGTGATTGTGGGTTATTTTCTTCACAGAATGTAGTATTATGATATACAATGATATGTCGTAAATGCTCATCTTCAGTCAGTCCTAATACTTTTTCTCTTTTCTCTCAGGGGATATCATATTTAATGCACAATATCCACATCTGCCTCCAGACTTTATCTTCGGGGAAGATGCAGAGTTTCTTCCTGAGCCCTCAGAACTACCAGTGAGTAGTGACACTCCTGTTTCTCCCACACAGTTCAGCGTAGGGTCTAAATGTCAGTGCAATGCTTCAAATCACTGATCACAAGTTCACTGATCCCAGTAGTCCGAGGCAGTTCCAGTAGTGTCAAATTTTGCCTTTGTAAAGTGTGCAGGTACTGTGGCTGTTGCAGTGGTAGGTACCTGGAAATGCCCCAATAATCAACAGTTGCATTGCATTCTTAACTCTGTTTTGACTTTGGCTCATCTGCATATCTCACCCTTGCCATAATTCAGCGGTAGCCTAGCCTAAACAGGAAAAAGGGTTGTGTCATTTTGTGTATGCACAATATGCTAATCTGCTACATAAAGACTGTATAGATTACCCAGCACTGATGGTAAGAACACTTAATTGAAAAGATTATGAGGTCTATTTAGGAAATTCACCTGAAGCACAAATGGTCTGTTTGATGTTGGTTTCTGTAATTATAATGTTTGTCAAAACTTGTTTCCAAAGAACTCTGTTAGTGATCCAAAGCTAACCAGAAAACTGTAAATTAAAAATAGCAGGAACTTACTAAGTATTGGTGTGTGGAATGGGAACTGGTTTCAGAACTGATAGCATCTGCCATTTCAAGCTGGGAGCATTAATGTTTACTTAGGCAGTAGTAGCAACAAGTAGTCAAACATGTCCATAAATTAGTGTGAATGTCTGCCACTTTAACTTGTCTTTCTTTCATTATTTTAACGGTCCGCTACGGGATGTTACTGTCAATTACAAGGTAATAGTCAGGAAATATTGTCAGGAAATTGTAAGAATGTGTGTTTTTCTGCAGCACAATCCAAAGTTCTCTATTTTCAGCATCAGACTTGGACTATGTAAAATATTTTTAAGGCTTGAAAGCTCACATTGAACACATTGGGATGGAGCATTTTCTGTAAAGTGACAGAAAACATTTGTCTTGACATGAGATGCTTTTCATATTTTTTCATGCCCTTCCTAGTCAGTCACTCGGGTTCCACTCAAGAACCGATGTTCCATTTTAAAGCATTTATGTTGCATAAATGTACCGACATGAAGTGTTAGCGCTTTTACACATTGAAGCAGCTGCAGCCGATGAAATGTTTCTGTTGTATGGGTTTTTAAAGGCTTAAAAGAAAGAGACATGTTTTTGTGACGGTGCCACAGAGCGATGTCTTTTTGTCTCCATGTGCTCGGCGTTTTTTTTAACAGAGTGTTTCATGAAAAGAAATGGATTCTAGTCCAAACCTTTCATCAGGAGGTGAGATCTGACCCTTCTGACCTTTCATTTTCTAACAGAACAACCAGCTTAGTTACAAAGACATAAAATCTCCAGTTATGTTAAGTGTAAAATGCCAGTGTTTTGGCTGTTTTTGACTCAGTGTGGGGTTGACTGTGGAGATTAGCAGGCGTTGGTGGAGAGCTACACTCTATTGAGTTCTTGTTGTTGTTGTTACAACCTTGCAGTTATCCATGGCTATTTTTGAAGCAGCCTAGCACGGAGAAGCTAAATTCCCCTGCTTGTGTCAGAGTCTGGGAGAGGAGAGGGGAGTATTGCTCACCGTCTCAGAAATCCAGCTGTGCACATAAGGGGAAGTACCTCTGCTGAGCCAGTGCTTGGCAGCCCGTCGCTTGTTTATTTTCTCGCTTATATCCTTGCTGTGTTTCTCTGTTCGTGCTTTCATAATCCTCCTTCGTCTGTGTCTCTGCCCGAGATCTTTCTCTCCTACTCATTCCTCTTTCCTGTACATTTTCAGTAAGTACACCCCCCCCATAAATCCAGAATTCCCAGCAATTTCGGAAATTTCCATCCAATGTACTCTGGGAATACTTTGGAAGTGTACATTTTAAAAAGAATCCTCTTAAAACTTTTCTCTTTAAGGACTTTATTGGTGACTTAAGAATATAAGTGTACGCATAACAATTACAGTAACCCTTTCTTTTTGCTCTACTAGTAGTAAGTACATTTCTGCTAAAAGATCAAAGTCCACTTTTGCCCCTCACAGGCTATGTTTCTGGCCTTTGCTGACCAAGTGGGGTAAACATTAGGGTTAATTTTAGGTCCTCTGTCAGTGCCTGGTTGAATTTTTGATGTCTCAGCAACACATTGCTCTTGTTTACAGCCGACCAAGGGTATCATTAGCTTCTCTGTTGAGCCTTGTTTTTTTCCCCTGTTGTCAGAGGTTGACCAGGTTTGTTATCCATGAAAATTATCACTGTTTCAGACAAAAAAAATACAGACCGAACAATACGCAACACATTACGATACACTGCCCACACTTTACAAGTTCTACCGACACAGACATGAAATAGCAAAGCAGCCAATAATGAAGAAATCCCCAAACCTCAGTTATTAAAGTCCTTTCAACATTTTCCCCACATTACATGAAAGGTCTGTAAATACTCCAGCTAAATGATGACAGACCACGAGCTCCACAAATAAACCCAGAACAGTTGCATGTAGAAAACTCTGCTACAAATTTACTGAGGTTCAGTTTTGCATTGTTGCTAGGGCGCAATAGTTCACTTGGCAAGTGGAAATCTAGGCTAAATAGCATCCAGACTGAGGCTAATTGGCCACCAGGGCAGTTCTCCACCTCAAACTGCTTTGAACCTCTTACTCTGGTTTTGTTTTGAACTGGTCAGTCATGCTAACCCTTGTTTTAACACCATCAGTCCAACAGTGTAAGGTCTGTGGAAAGCCCTCTTCTAGTCTAATGGGTTTGTTTTGGGAAGATATAAAGGGTTTGCCCCTTTTAATGTAGAACTAAATCCCGACTTTTAACTTATAACTCTGGCACGGACCTCTATCATTAACCCATAACGACCCAAACATCCACCATCGACCAACAGCATCTACTGATCCAAAATCTTTAATAACGTTTGTTCCACTAATCCTATCAATACATGTAAATAATTTGTATAAAATACAGTTTGTTATCTGTTCATGGTCATCAGATAGAAGCTTCACAGTGAATGTGGAAACACTGTCATTAACTTCTACCACATTGAGTCATCAGTAAAAGCCATCGAGTAGGATCAATGTTAGAGATACTGGGCTTATATTCAGTTAAGTATTACCCCCTTAAAAAACCCCAAAAATTCAGGTTTTATTTTGTTCGGGGTTTTTTTTTAACCAGATAAAATCCCATTGAGACCAAGATCTCTTTAACAAGGGTGACCTGACCAAGAATTCCGCAGCACACGCCATGAAGGAAAACAGGTCTTACTGACAAGTTCCAACAATAAATTAAAACAGTAGTATTGTAAAAAACTGAGAAGCGAGACATTGTTTTTTAAAGTGCAGTTCATAAAGTGCAAACATTTAGTTGAGGCCACAGCAATTTAAAAACACAGGATCTATGTGATTGACTCTTGTGGTCTTGTCTGTAAAACGGAACAAAAAGCTTAGAATGACATAGTTCTGGCAGTTTTAGCTCCGTTTGAAATGTATTCCAGGTGTAGGGGACAGCAAAGCTGAAAGTCTGCTTTCCTAATTCAGTCCTCACTTGAGAAACATACAAATAATACAGATCACAAGACTGTAATGAATATTGACTAGTTAATCTTTGGAGAAGAGAGGATAGGTAAGATGGAACCAAACCTAGAAGAACTTTATAATGACAGAGTTGCTTTTTTCTGTTTTGTTATAACTTTTGAATTAGCCATGTGTTTTCATGCATATCTAAATCAAATAGATAAGAAAATACTTGATTTTCACTGGAAACATTACAAATGCAGAGGATAATAATATAATAAATGGTGATAAATCACTTAGGAGAGGGAGCTGCCACATAAGTAGTATCAGGTGTTTATGGGTTTACATTTAATTGATACCAATTGGCAGTAAAATTGTGTTCACCTTGATTGAGGTGAACATGTTTAGACTGTTCCTAAATATTGAAATGGTGGAGAACAGTGACTGTGGGAACTGAAGACCAAAGTAAACTGGAACATATGTGGGATAAGAGCGACTTGGAGCCTCTCAGTCTATCCTGACAGCATGGTATGCACTGTATTACACTGGTCTACAAGTAAAATACTTATGAATATGGAATAAAACTAATGACATTTTACCACATGAATGTTTCTGATAAAGAAAACTCCAACCTTAAATGCTGGTGGTCTCAAGTTGCAAGTCTTTGGTCAAAATGTGAACTTCTTAGAATTAACAAGAGAATAGGTTTTAGTCCAAAATAATATTGGTCTCGGATCTACTTCAAAATACTGTCTACACATTATGATACATTTACTTTACAGGTTCTTTCTCATGGAATATTTAAACATCCATTGCATACATGTACATAAACCACCATATATGTGGAATAACACACCATCATATATATTAAAAACATGAACTAACCAACACTTTTGTCATTTGTTTTATGATTCATCTTATTAAAGTATGTAAGAATTAGCACATTTAATGTCTGAAGCAGATACTTTCTTAAAAAAAAAAAAAAAAAAGTAGAACGGTGTTATCTGTACTGCTGCATATATTTTGTCAACTTTATCACTAGGAGCTGTCGTAGTGGAATTTAGCTTTTAGAGTCCATACAAACCAAGAAAGTATGCAGCTAGACTCATCTGGTTGTTCATGTCCACATTTATTTATTTCTTACTATGACACTTATGTTCAGTGACTCAGATGCAGTTGTTTTTTTTTTATATATATATATTTCATTTTGGGCTCCTTTACCTTTACCTGCTGGTGTTCAGTTCAGCAGTTGGCAACGGTAGTCAAAACTGCAAATAGTGAGGAAAGACTACTTGGTTTGCCAAAGGATAAGTAATTAAAGCCACACACAGAATATGTTGTGGAACCACCATTTACTATGATTAAAATATGCATTTGCAGTGGTCTTGCAATGTCACAGTAAATGTCAGAACACTTATTTCCACCTAGATGTGCATTTATTTTCTTATTTCTCTGAGATCTTACATTGATAATGGGAGAGTTGGATCACTTTGTGAAGCGTTGTCCAATCCATGTGTAAAAATGATGTCTCATGCTCCCTGGACCTCTGTTTTACATTTTGAGCAAGATGAACCCTGATATTGTCATCTTGGAATAAATCTGTGTCATCAGATAATAAAGAAATCCAGTATATTGTGGTTAATCTGACTTTATTTTATGGACCCATAACCCTGCCCCCATAGGCTTGTAAAGTAGACACTAGGTATAATTAGTAATCACTTAATTTGCCCACGTGGCCTTTTTCTATTGAATCACAGTTCAATCTTTGTTTTCTATCAAGCTGGTGTTTTAAAAAAAATAAATAAATAGAGTTAAAAAGGATGTGCAGTGTATTAAAAAACTGTTCCGACCTAATCTTTGTCTTTTACAGTCAGCTGATGTTCTGCATTTGTTGATCTATTACATGGACTTGGTGGTTCAGTTCACCAGTTTTCTACTTTGTAATTAAAGGTAAACCGTTAATTTGATATAAGCAAAAATGTTTTTTCGTGTCTGATAATGATGGCAATTGAATCTCCTGTCATCTTCTACAGTACGACCTATAACCATCCTCCCAAATCAATAATGAAAACCATCCTGCCAAAATTAAAACATAAAGCAAGAATCTATGTATGATTTATTCACTCAAATAACACACACACACACACACACACATATATATATATATATATATATATTTTTTTTTTATTTTATTTTATTTTTTTTTAAATTTAATTATTTATTTACTCATATATGTTCCATCCACAATGTGCTTCATAACAATACATATATATATATATATATATATATATATATATATATATATATATATATATATATATATATATATATATATATATATATATATATATATATATATATATATATATATATATATATATATATATATGTATATATATATATATATATATATATATATATATATATATATATATATATATATATATATATATATATATATATATATATATATATATATATATATATATATATATATATATATATATATATATGTGCACATGCAATGTAAACGTCAACACTATTTCTAAAGGCATATATTTAAGATAGTAGTAAACAACCAGATGAGGAGACCACGATGCAGCGGCGTACCATGCCTTTATCTGGGCTCCTCGACCATCACTTTTGAAAACTAATAGGATATTGTACATATATATATATATATATATATATATACTATACTATGAAATGTATTGATTGTAATGTGTTGATGGTCAATCAATAAACTATGTCTACTATCATTCCATACTATCTTATGGAGTTGACGAAATCTTCAACTTTCCTCATAACATGTTTTCTTTGCAGAAGCCACTTTGTTTTTCACCAGCTGCTTGTGGCCTCCAAAATAAAGTTAGATTAAACTTTTATTTCTAAATAAAATCACATAAACCTTGAAGTTTATCGACCATGGTGTTGACACTCTATGGTTGTGACATAGGTGGTTTTGTAAAAGAAGATCATTAAGGACAAACGTGAAATATTAACTTACCAGAGCAGTGACCTCCTGGCATGCCCACCAAACATGAAGCAGAAAAGGGGTCTTTAGAATGTGAGTTGGCCATTATAATGCCTGGATTTTTTTCAT
This sequence comes from Siphamia tubifer, assembly GCA_020466265.1. Taxonomy (NCBI): domain Eukaryota; kingdom Metazoa; phylum Chordata; class Actinopteri; order Kurtiformes; family Apogonidae; genus Siphamia; species Siphamia tubifer. Next base: position 21,638,690 of record CM035804.1, on the reverse strand, counting down.
TTTTAGAAAAATCTTATGGTGCTGACAGATACTCTGGACATGATTTTAAACAAGTAAAACCTACATAAATATATATTTTTTTAATTTTTAGTTTCTAACAGGTGGAATATTTATTTAAAATACATGTTCACAGCAGCAGTTTAGTTTGTTTTACTTTACCTGAAACAATTATTTAAGTATTGTAAATTCATGAAACTTGCTTTTGGACAAGGGTATTTTTAGGTTCAGACGGGACACTAGGCGATGAAATATAAAACATATGTGTGAAAAAACAACGTTAATTCACATTTTGTAGTATAAAAATGTTGTTTTTTTTATTGTTTAATGTAATTATTTGACATTTTTTAAACATATTTTAACCATTACAATGAGTTTTATCTCCCGGACATGTTTTTTTTTTATACAGTTCTCTTGTAGTGGTTAATTAGGTAAATTAGGCCTATATTCAACATAATCCACATTAAACAAAGAGGCAATGACTATATATACAAATATCCTGCACATGCTAACAGAATTATTTTGCAGAAAACTAATAATTACTGCGTTGATTATTCATTTTTAAAGGGGTCATATTTTGCTAAACACAATTTTATTGGTCTTTGGTTCATTTATCTGCACATTTGGACACTAATAGTTTATAAAGCTTGAATTTGAACCCTCCAGGGCTATTCATTTTGGCAAAAATTGAGTGAATTTCGATAACCTGTTTGAATTCCTGCATAATTTCTTATATCTATAACTAGTTAGATCATGACATTTGCACACATTAGGTCAAGACTTCCAACAGACATTCTCTGAGTATGACATAATTATTTGTCAGCAGCAGCGGTTGTAGTAAAAACTGAAAATCTGTCCAAACTTTGAGCCTAAAATGTTCAGTTGTTGGTTGAATGGGGCAGAGCAGCACAGCCAACAACCTGGAGGGAGCAGGACATCAAGTGACTCATGTGCATTTAAAGGACCAGCACTTAAAATTATTCTTCAGAAAATCGGGTTGAAGATGAACCTGTGGAGTTGAAGTTATAATGAATTCAAACCTAAGTATAGCATTTACAGTTCATGCAGACCACAGGGAAATATTTGTAAATGCATAATTCCATAAAAAAAAAAAGCTAAACATCATGACTTTAAATTATGTAGGTTTTAAAGTGTGACATAATCATAACGTACTTTCCCATAGAGCAACAATAGGGTTTTATCGTAATAGGTTTTTGTCTTTTTTTGCCTTAATATTGCTACTCTAAAAAAAGTAAAGCAGCCATTTAATTTCCTTTGAAAAATGATGAAGTTGTGTAGATCTATTTCCAATCTGTTTCCCCTGTGGTTGCTTTTCAATTACACCACACCTTTTCTCTGCCAATGCAACAGGCGCTCAGTGCTCAAGCATTAAACGTTGTCATGGGTAGAGAGGCGTGAGTCAAACGGAGACTAGTTTGGAAAGATGAGGTTATTGACAGGAATACCACGGGATACGTGCAGCCCACGGGTTACCAGGAAGAATGACCACAAAGAGGACGTGACAGATGGAGGAAGGAAGGGAGAGAAGGTGGAGGGCAATCTTATTGAATATCTTTACATAGAAGATGTTGCATCATATCGTTTTCACATTTCTTCCGTTATTTTATAAACTGTGACAGCAGAAAATTATGGGGAATTATGTATGAAACATCCATAAGATATAAAAGCAGTAACCACTTTTGTAAAAACTAAAGAATCAGCACACATATCATGCTGTGTCTGGGTGTGATTGTAATCATGATGTATTGCTCTTATTTATGTTTTCATGATGTGGTCATTATGACATTATGATGCAGTGTTCTGTAATCATACATTTTCTTCCTTTCAGCCTCTTTTATGATTTGTTGTACACATTCACGGCACACACCCACATTTGTACATGAGTTATAGGTACTGAAATTGTGCAAATTAAACATTTCAAAGCACAAAGAAAAGACCATCATGGTGCTTTTGTGTGTCTTGGCGCAGCAAGTAAAACTACAAATCATGTGTACCTTAGATCACTGACACTGATTTGGATAAACAGTTGCAGTACAACTAAACTGAAATCACAGGATCATAGCAGACTCATAACTCTCAGAGGAACAGGACAGGCTTCAGGGGTTGTTTATAGATCTTACAAAGTCACCAGGATCTCTGTAAATCTTTTAAAGTGCATTGTCCTTTCAGGGACTGTACAAGTGCTTGAAGTCCTTGAAAATGCCTGGATTTCAATGTTGTTGTTTTCAAGGTCTGAGAAGTGCTTGAATTTTTGTTTGTTTGCAAATACCACTCTGTGATGTGATTTACAGTATTTATTTCTTTATTATCCTTTACCCTGTATTACTCCCCTGAAGGGGAGACAAGTAGTATTGTTTTTGGTTTGTTTGTTTGTTAACACTACCAGAAAAACTATCGTTATAATGTATATTGTCAGTGACCCAGAATATATATAATATTTTGTGAAAAGTAGGTTATAGGTAAAATTTTCTATGAATTTTCATAATCTTTCTTCCCCTCCATTTACTTAAATTGGGTGAAATTTCGCATGTCTGGAGCAGCAAAACTATTGGTTGAATTAATGCCAAATTTATATTTGTTTTTAGATTTCTAGTAATATAGAATAGATGTGAGTGCATTTTGGTAAAAGTCAAAGTTAAAATCTTTTTTTTTTTAATTATTATTACTTTATTTGTGACATTTTCAATATGTATAAAACAGATAAAGACAGGAGGGAAATATATTCATTGGACAAATAAAAAAATAGATAAATAACAGTGACAAAAACTATAATAACAGTACTGATTAAAATAAAAATATATATTTTCTGAATTTTTGAAATCTTTTTTGTTCTCCCATTTGCTTTCATGGGTGACATTTCATACATCTATAAAAATGTCAATGTTGTTTCAATTTACTTCAAACCTGGCACATTTATAGAGGCAACTGACACGCTGACATCAGCACACACATAGACATGATGACATCAGCTGGTTCAACGCCAAACTAAGCTATAATACGTATGAGGGGCTGGGTTTGTTGTGCTTGGCACCACTTGTTTTTAATATTAACTCAAGCCAAAGCTACTTAAAAAAAAGGTTATACATTTAGAAAAATAAAACTTTCTGATTTAAAAGAAAACTCATAGGTATTCTCAGATTGATTTCAGATACATTTTGATCTTAATCTTTGTCTTGGTGCAAGTGTCTGAAGATGTCCAAGTGTCTTCCCGTTTTTTATTTACTTATTTTATTTATTTATTTATTTTGATAAAACATTGTGTTCTCCTTGTATTTATTTATTTTGCTATTATGATACATAAATATAGATCTTAATAGCATAATGCAATGTACATCACTATGATAAAAAGTGAGAAAAATGACCATGAGTATATGTGGTCCTGTAGATAATGTATTTAACCCCAGCGATAAGGTGCTGTGCTGGGAAAAATATTAAAGTGACCCTTAAAAGTGCTTGAAAAGTGCTATAATTTGACCTCTAAAAATGTGTGCAAACCCTGTCTTTTATTCGTCAGTTATTTTATTCCTTCCTTTTGTTTTAACAGTTATTATTGGTTTTAACATAGATGGTAAAAGAGCAGGTTTTTTTTTTTTTGTTGTTGTTAACATATTTGGGGTGTGACTGATTAATGAGGAGGTCCTAAACTTTACTGCATAAAAAGTATAATGGCCAAGGAACATTTAAACCTCACACACTCTTTATTTTCTAACATGAGTACAACCTGGGCATCTTATAAGAGTCCAATCTCTAATTTAGTCTCATTTTATTCACCTAATACTACTATTTGTCTGCCCCTCTGCCCCCTTCTTTGTGTGTACTTTATCATTTGTCTGGTCTAGACTCGTCCAGTGATGTGTTCAGGCACTAAACATGCAGGGAGTTCCCCTGTGTTTTGTGCCTCTCTTAGTTTGTCTGACTGTGTGCCTCAGTATGAGGGTTAGCCTTGATAGCCTCACTAGATACGACATGTGCATGTTTCCACTTATCCGTCCTACAGACGTTTTGCTGCGTGGTTCTGTACAGGGGCAGGCTCGGTCTAGTTACACTGGAAATTCCAGAACTGGTCTTCATTGCATTGTATGGATTTGTTGTTGTTTGGCTCACGTCCTCTTGCATAAGCAGCCAAAAACTTTCAGAAGTTGTGTCAATTTAACTGAGCAAGTTGTGGGTCTGTAACCTGTAGGGTGAGAAAGACAAAGACATTTTCAATAATGAAAAGCTGTTTGTGGCCAGTAAATAAATGCTATATAAGTTTCTTCAATCTGCTTTCCACTTTAAGTATTATTTAAATAACTGAAATAAATATGATATTCTGCATACTTATTACCTCTACTATATTTGCAATAATTAGCTTTTTTCTTTTTTGTTTTCTTTCTTTTTTAATGCATGATTTTTAACCCTTTTATGCACAGTGGTCAGTACAATGGCCAGTTGTTCAAAAATGTTCTCTTGGTAGCATTAAACATGTTTTTATTTTAGAAATTTCACACACTATATCAGTACATGTTTCATGTTTCATGGACCTTTTTGTAATTCCCAGAAAAATAGGTTGATAAAAAAATCTATGTTTTTTTTTCATGCCTAAAGAGGAAGGAAAACACAAAGGAATTTTTTTTAAACTAAGGTTCTCATAATTAATGCATACAGGGTTAAGTTTGATCATCTCACTGTACTTTAGTAAAATGGACAGGAGTTTTGTTTTGTTTTTCTTCTTTTTTATGAGTGTTGACTTTGTGTTGAAGTGATAATGGTGTTTGATGTTTTCTGCTCAATTTGTCTAACTAACCACAGTATTAGGTAAAAGTACTAGAATTGGTGTCATTTTGGGATAATTGACATCTGTTGATGGTTTCAGTATCGACGGTTGACTTTTTAATGAACCAAATGTGAGTGTAGACTGGTGGACAGATTTGTCAGTGTGGCTGCTGTAGAGCAACATTACTGTTCCCAATTGCAGGTGCACTGCTGAACGAGTACAGAATACAAGTACATTGTATGTGTTTTATCACTATTTAATATCTAGTAGCACCTAGGTGTGAAAATGCAGATTGTAACCAACTAAATATCTTCCATTCCTCCCCTGTGTTGACTGCTAAAACATACTCCAATATAATACAGTAGGTGATGGTAATATACCTTAATGTGTGTTGCAAAGTACTGTAGGAACATAGCGGACACTCACGTTCCAAACTCACAAAGACATATCAACGCTTATTTACAGGTGATTATACACTAATGAAAATATCAATGTGAACATTTTAATCATTTCCACATTTAGATGTTTCTGAAATACATTCAATCACATATGCCAAAATTCGCTAATGCAAATTTAATCTTATTAAATACACATTTAAGAAACTGACTTATTGTTTTAATTTTCAAATTAATGGATTTAAGTACATGCAAAAGCTACATGCATATGCATTACATCAACCATTAAGCTCCTTGCTTTCTAAATAATTACGACCGGCCAAAAAAAAAAAAAAAACATCTGTTGACCTCTAGCACATGACGGATTTTCCCACATTTTTACAAAATGCTCACAAGTTACAGGCTTGTACAATAAGACATTGTTTGTAATTTTATATCAGGACAACTCCCATCAAGAAAATGAAGTGTAATGCCAATCTAAGCATTTTCCCATCTAGGAAAAGGAAACATTTCCAACTTCACGTTACCCACTGGTAGTCCAGAATGCCAAGTACTGGCGCGTGCTTCCTGTCTTCTGTTCCAGCTCGTCCCCTGTTACTGCTGCAACAATGGACCTCTGATGGCCCATAAAACAAAAGCATGTCAACCTGAGCATAGTGTACCAACTGTTGCTCCTTCTTCCTTCCTGCTTTGGGGAATAATGTGTTCCAGCTTTCATTAGACTTTATTATTGGCAGTGCTCACTCACAGGTCTGGGAATGCTTTTAGTGGGTGGGCAGTGGTTTGATATCACCCGTGGCTAGCGGAAAGGGGTTTTGGCAAATGCTAAACACCAGCTGATGGACAGGAGAAAATCAGAGATATATGTGTGGCCAGACAAAAATGGGACAATAGTATGACTATTTACAGAGTAACTGTACTGGACAAAAAAAAAAGCTACTGAAGCCTTGTAAAAGTAGTCAGGAAAAGTGTTATTTCTGTCAACAAGTTGCTCTGTGTTGGACACAAACCGTGCGGATCACAGTGAAAAAACACTGGGCTCAGAATGCCAAGTGTCTTAAACACATGACAAGAGCAATTTAGCATGATCTTAGACTTGGCACTCTCCGAGGGCGAAACAGGGTGTGAGCCCACACTTGAATTAGAGACTAACAGAGATTAATTTAATACTTGGGAGTTTTTTAATGCCTCACACTTTCAAGTCTACAGCGATTTATTGGATCAGGTTGCCAGCATCTATAAAAATCACATTTAAGACGTAAAAACAAATATCTTCTCTTGGCCTATATAATTATCTTGCATTTTCAGATGCCAGTCCCTCTCTCACTGGCCTAAGATAAATATTGGATCGAAGATGGCACAGACGGATGGCACGGGAAGACATAATTCTGTCAACTTGGTCTATTCAGTGTGAACATGCCCAATTTAGGTGTACATTTTGTTCTTAAAGGCACATACTGTCTCTGTTGACTTCTTCATTTACCCTCACCGCATTGCACAATAGATCAGAGCCACTAAGATTGTAGTGTAATGGAATCAATGTGCCATGAAATGTGTAGACTTAATAGGTTGGTAGAATCATTTACCCATTTAAATTAAACAGTTTACTTTTTATTCAGCAGTAATATGTTGTGTGCATGTGTCTCCTGGGGTTATAACATAAATATAAACGGGGAAATGTGAAAGAAAAATCATTCCAGCAGCTATGAAACAAACTCCAGAAATTGTATTGTTAAAAAGATGTTGTAATTCATTTACGATTTACAGTTAATTTCATGTTGACTCACATGTTTTTATCTACACGTGAGCCTTCATTCAACCTCTGTTAAAGCTATCAATATTCACATAATCATCCTATCAAAGTGATACTAAACAGTAAAACATGTTTTGTTTTTTTTCATCTGCAAACAGCATTATATGATTCACTTGTGATGAAACACATCAATGTTGGTGATAATGTACATATAAATGGACAAACATCAGTGTTTTCTGTGGATCTCTTGGTATGGTCATTTGTCATCTGGGTAGGGGGTCTTACTTATACATTAAATAGGACTTCTCGGTGCAGAAAGAAAAAACCCTTCATATGCTGATATTCTAATTACCTCAGAAAGGTTTGGTGCCATGTACAAATTTTAGCCCTGTGTTATTTTTGCACTACGCATGTTTTTGCAAATTTGGTACAGTATACAGCATGCTGCTTTACACAAGTATTGTTTTTTGCCTTCATTAACTGTGACATTTTTAATATCCAGCTAAAGTGAAATTTACTACAGTAAATGATAAATAAACAGGGTAAATTCAGCACAGCAAGTTTCACCACTGGATCACTAGCAAATTTTTACATTGAAAAGAATGCAGTTGTACATGCCAAAAAGTTTGAAACATGCACATAATCCTCAGGGGAAAAAAATACAGGGTTAAAAATTGTACAGTAGCACAGAGTGAGGAAAGCTTCTTATTGAAAATTGTAGGACTATTATATATTATTCATGTGTATAATAAATCTAATGTGTGGTGTGATGATAAGGATTTTGCTGCTCCCTTTGAAAATTATTTTAAGTTGTGTTTTACTTAAGGATTACTGCAGTGCTGTTGAAATGTGTATTTGTGATTAATATGAAAATGTAATCAGATCTCGTAAGATGAATTCTGAAAATCTTCTTTAATTTTTTTCCAATGACTTTAAGTGAATCCATTATATCAGTTTGGTCTGATTCTGTTGTACAACCACAGCCACAATCGGTTCATTTATTGGGAACCTGGTTCGTTAGGCTTCAAGGCAAGATTGTAAAATGACCAGAAGACAAAAATAGTCTAAATATAGTAAACATGTAAACTAACTCATTTTATAAAACAAGTATGAAGTAAAAACTTCAGCTTTTCAGAGTCTTACATGGTTCTGCATATGTATGCAAAAGCCTCACATCACCACACTGTCCACCACTTTTTTATTTAGTAGTAATTTTCTGGTTCAGAGTTAAACTTATAGGATAAAGATACACTTTAATGAGGACTCTTCGTAGTCTTCCTTGCTCCATATTACTGCAATATTGGTGCATTTTAACACATCTAATTACTCATCTTCATATACATAAAGATACATTTTAAGAAGATGCTTAAGATTTATTGTGTACTAGTGCAGAGCCCATAGGAAATGTGAGATTGTTTGCTACTAATGTGTTGTGGAAGTGGGTGAAATGAGTTGAAAGGAGCAGAATGAAAGATTATAATAATTAGTTGGGGCCGTTTTGGAAGTGTGTACTGGAATCTGTGAGTACGATAATGCTATTGGTGTAAGTTACTGCTTGTGGAATTAGTAAGACGAAGTGGGGGCAGGTGGGGCAGACAGCCTACCGCTGTAGTGATTTGTGTCATGCTAACGCAGGCAACACCAATCAACATCCAGCAAATTATATTACGGCCGTGAAGTGAGCTGCCAACCGCTCATCCGACACTCAAATGTCACTGTCTACTTTCAGACTTGAATGCATGAAAAGCAGGAAACTGGGTAATGTGCATCTGCCTACTAAACTACAGCTAACAACAAACAAACCAAAAATGAATGAAAAGGGTCTAAAAGTGAAGTGATAAAGATGAATGATGGTGGATGGTGGATGAGCCAGATAGTAATGTAGGCTACAGTCATTAAGATTGCCGCAATGTTAATTTGAAGGTGAATCAGATGTTCTGCCTGTTAAATTATGGACCTTATTTAACTCGTGCAAATGCACCGTAATAATAGCCTCAGTCGGAACCAGACTTGCTGTGACTGCAACAATGACATAAATTTCCACGAATTCCTGGGTGGACTGAAGTTGTTAGCGGTGTGTAGCACAGTTGTGTTGTTGTCCAATGTCCTGTTGGCATAGGATAATTATTACCTATGGACCACTGGTAATTTGGAATAATTATGGAGAATGTCTGAAATTTTTGTCCCGTGCAAATGCGCCATGTAATAATTCCACTGCAAATTACCCACTGTGTTTCGGCCAGAGACAGAAGTCCAGTGATAATTCAAGTCCCATGTGAATGCGTATATAGAGACTTTGCGAAAGTCCATAACAGCAATGAGTTGTCATTAGTAATGCACTACAGTACGGCTGTAGCCAAATCAGGGGACGGGCAATGTGCACGGCAATGGTCAGAGCAGCAAAGTTAGAAAGATCAATGAAATTAGTTTAATATCTTTGTGGTTGTATGTCGTTTGCAGTGCAGTCTGCCATAGTACTGGAAAATTCTGGATCATTTGTTGGAGTTGTGCAGGTGTTAGGCGTTCCACAGACAAACAGGACACACGACAGACAGAGATTTGTTGAATTATAGATAGATAAATAAACTTAGCATGCTTATTTTTCCTCACAAACTAAGGTTAGAATATGGGTGGTATTTTGACATATTTTTTACATCTTCATGTACAAGGCAATTGGCCAGAAAGAACAAAAACCCCCGCACTACCTCTGAAGTGTTTTGAAGCAGACAAATAGCAGGGAGGAACTACCAGATGCCTCCATGACAGAGAGACATCAACTTGAGTAATTCAGACCAGACAGATCAAAAAGGTGTACACCATTACACTGGCTGTTTCATCTCAGTATTAACCTGGCATTTGGAGATCGCTCGTAACAAGTGTTTGCTGTCAGACATCATAAGAAGAACGGAGTAACTGAAGTAGTGGCACACTGCTCCATCTGCTCACCCTCCCTTAAGAAATGAGAATAATGGATAGCCACCTGTTGTCATGGCAGCCCTATAAACCACTGCAGATGCAACACGGTCACATTTACTAGGCTGTTAGTGCTCACAAAAGAGTTAATGAAGCTCTAATGTTTTAGGGTTTTTACAAATCGTCTAAAAAACAAACAAACCAAAAAAACTGAATTGAAGAAAAACATTTTCCTTCAAGATCAAAGATTCCAGATGTCTATTTTGAGAAGCTGAATCGATCAAGGAGTAGATACAACTAATGTAAAAGAAAACAAAAAAAACCAACGACAACAACAAAACAGTCATTACGAACAGCATATGTAGTATTTGGAATTACTTAGTGATATATTGACTTTGTGTCACGCATTAGCTTTGAGTCACTGTTATATGAATACTGAAAATGCAAAATCCTAATGTTAATCCAATATATTTTTAATATGCAGTTTAGAACACTGATATTGAATCAAATCCTAATATTTTAAGGTAAGACGATTACAAATTGCATCCCATATAGAGATGTGCTAATTTAAAAATGAGACTATCAGAGGTTTATTTATTAGAGGTGAAGGGTTTTATCATAAGCCATGTTTGGGCTTAGTATTTTGACACAGCTTTAGCCAGTGCGTTGTGACAAATAATTGGATTATAAAGCCCAGATTGAAGCAGGGTGTATTATTGAGGGCTATGCTGTGAATCCCCTATGGAGAAGACCTTAAGAAAGATGTTATTTCCACCCAACATTATCTGAAGGACATGTACAGGGATTTTTCTCTTTCAATTCATCAGTCAAATTTAAGCTCTCACATAGCCTAAATTGTGACTTTTCCCTCTTGTTTTTATTTTTTTTGTGTTTTTCTTTTCCTTTTTATGTATCAAATGTGTACATTTTCCGCAGGGCTTATTCTATTCATGAAAAAAAAACACATAGATTTGTTTTGGCACACACAGCCTTCAGCAGAGCGTATAAAATCAATTCAGAGTCTGTAAAGACGCACACGGACACACAAACACACACATGTATGCACACATTGCAACACATGGACGTTGCTTTTTGTCTCAGTGCTTTTCACTCTCTCTCCCACTGCATTTGACCAATGCTTTTCTGCAGCATTCAAGCTGTAGCTTGTTAAGTCATAGTTGGAACATTCAGTACAAGATGAACAAATGAAGTGCAGTGTTCTGTTATTGGCCATCACTGTGTGTGCTTTTTTTTAACATACATATTAGCTTTGGCTGATACAGCAACAGCATAATTGTTTGCTCAGAAACAACTTCTTTGCCAAGCAGCCGCCCAGTTCTCCTGCCATTCACCAATGAACGTGGCTGAGGTTAAGTCGTCGACATGTGGACCACCCCAGTAAATACTCCTCCACTGCTTTAATATACAGTACATGAACAGATCCTTGTGGCATAGCCGGCCATTTGTAAGCACTTTTTTGTAATACATCATTCAGACATCACAAAAGTGTCTCTGCAGCAGCTCCTCTCACTTCCTGTAAGTTGAATTCACACTGTTGTTATTATCCACCAGTGAAACCAAACTACAGCATGTTTTCATTGGCCTTGGCCTACTTGCCAGAGCTCCACAGTTTTCTTCCTGTCTCTCCTCCTCCTCCTCAGTAGAGTTTCACTGATATTCTGTGTCACAGTCCTGACACAGCACTTCCTCACTCTCTCCTCAGTTTCTGCTCACCCCTGCCCTAGGGGGGTGGCGACTGCCTCTTTTGGACAATGCCCATCCTTGTTTTCAGTACCGTCTCATTTCGGGAATCCCAGCATTGCTGGTAACCCCTGGTGGATCAGTATGATGAGGTCACTGTCTCTGTTTAGCCCCCCCCCCCCCCCCCCCCCCCCCCCAAAAGACAGAAACATACACTCTTCTTTCCATGGCAAAGGGGGTGTGTAAGTCGCTTCAGAACAATGGAAGCTTTCTCCATTGGGCTGATATAAGCTATTAGACAGACACAGGCACAGAAACAAGCTAATGCAAGTCAACTACATCCTGCTTTTGACACTTTAATGTCATGAACATTAACAGTTGCAGTATTTGTAGCACCCCTGAACTCTGCCTCCCACTCAACGCACACTAAAAACAGCATCACTGTTCAGATTTGGTCTTCTTTTAGTCAGAGATACATTTAATTATCCTTATTGCATTCCACTTAAGCAAGGTAGAACCAAACAATGATGACCAATAGTTGCACTTTTACTGTGATGTTTCAGTTAAGTCATGAAGTTGCACTACTTATTTGCATTTCAGTTTCAGAATGAATTAGTGATCACTTTCACTATTGTCACTATTGTTCAACATATAGCGACTTATTTCCTTATTTTTCATCCTTATTCAGTGGAAGCTGTCATTGAGGAATATATCCCATTTTGATTAAAAAAATTTAATAAATATATAAACCAAAAGCATTGTACTGGTTGCTTGAAAGATAAATGTATGTGCACATTCCCTTAAATGAAGCATATAATAACTGTAAAATAACACCATTATTTTTAAAGGGAAAAAATGCAGTAATTTTTTTTTTTTTTTTTGATCATGTGCCACATTTACATCATTGTGAAACTTACAGAGCCTAGTCATCCATTTATTTAATTAGTCCTGACATATTTCAGGATTTAATGGCGGAGTTATATTTTTTCCAGCATTTTTTGTTTGTTTGTTTGTTTGTTAGTTACTGGTAGTTAGCAAGACGATTCAAAAAGTTATGGACAGATTTGGCTGATATTTTCAGGAAATATTGACACTGGCACAACAAACAAATGATTACATTTTGGTGGTGATCGGAGGAGATATGTATCAGGGGGCATATGTGTGGGGCATATGTGTGATTCATAGGAAAATAACTCAAAAAGTTATGGATGGATTTGGCTGAAATATTCAGAAAATGTTGATACTGGCACATGGAGCATGTGATAAAATGTTGGCAGTGTCAGTGGAGGAGTCTGTTCTCTTCTAGTGCTTTTCTAGTTTGCATTTAGATTTTCTGGCCTTTGACAATGGGTTGAGTCTAATTGAAGACATTGTGTCTTGAGATTGAGACTCCATAGATGATTAATGATTGTTGGTGTAATATGGGTGTAAGTGTTATGTGTCATTGAAAGTGGAACCACATTTGTCATCATTTTGCACCATTTTGAAATGAAGTTAAATAACATATATCCCCATCAAGCTTCTGTGGCCATCCTTAAGTATAGTGGCAGCTTCAGTACTTTTCCATTTCATCCTAAATCACTCTGCGGACATCCTGTTGCACCGTCTGATCTAGTAGTGGGAAGTTCTGTTTGTTAGGATTAGGCTACTGATGACCCCCCCCCCCCCCATTAGTAGAATTTCCCCACTCTGTTGCTCTCCTTCACAGTACACATCCACTGCTATTGCCTCATGCGTTGTGCTGTTTAGAGAAATGTTTAACATGCTTAAAATAATTTCCCAATTAATCTTTAGTACATTAACAGAAGAAAGACTAGAAGCCAAGTCAGGCTGCTAATCTGTTTAGATCATTTGTGTACTCCATTTCTACTAAAGTTGTACAGATTAAAAGAGGACATATTGTTACTGGCCTTTTAATGAGGTAATAAGTCTCAAATTTCCTAGAATGCATATTTTACGTTTCAGGTCAAAGTACCTCACACACCACTGGGTCCGATCATGGTAACACAGGACACATTTAGTGTTCAGTAGGCTCTGTCATGTAAGCAGAGTAAGCCATATGCATGTGTTATGATTATTTGATTAGGTATTTATGAGAACTTTATCATGCATAACTAAAATATTATGCAGCTTTGAGTACCTAAAAATGTGCTATATAAAGCTGATTTCTTCGTAATAGTAGTAGTAGTAGTACAATTTGGGGAGTTAACATTTTTAGATGAGGACTGGACACATGGACTGGAAACATATTTTTTCGTCACAGTGACTTCTGCTATGACTCAGAGATCGACCATTATTCTCTATCAGTAGTCCTGGTGTGAATCCAATGGGTTGAGGTCTGAGCCCTGGTCATTGTGCATCCAGGTGTGCGGTTGGTCTGACTCGGGTTGATTGGACGGGCTGGTCCATGGGTGGCACCGCGACAAAAACGTGCATTTCTTAATCAAGTAGGACAAAATCTTTTAGATATCATGTTCACCGACGCTGAAAATAAATTTCGGGGAATATTAAAATGTCTTGACATGATAATATGGTGAAACGTGAATGATTCTTTACCAATATATGCATCACCTAAAATGTTGACTGATTATTTTAAAACAAGAAGCCAGATGTTTTATGTAATATATTTAAAACTAACAGGTGGAAAGTGACTCATAAATATCAATTATATTGAGAAAATAATTAAAATCTAATGCTTGAAAACGTAACAATCATTTATATAATCAAGGGACCTAATATTTATTAATAATTATGATAATTACAAATTTTTTTTGATTTTAGTATCAAATTTTAGCTAGATTTTTATGTCTGAGTCATGGCTATTGGTAAAAGTGGATGTAACTTTGTTTCTAAAAGTGGTATTGCATTGGTAAATGTGTGCAAATGGACTTTTTCATGTTTCATTTTGTTGTTGATGTTTGATTGGACTCAGCTGTAAATAAACTGCCGCAGTAACAGTTGGTGCCATGGATACCATTATATAGTGACCCCGGAAAAGTATAAGTTCCAGAGTGGTTGAGGGCGATGATTGAGTACGAACAAATATACAGAATTCTAAATGGTTAATTTCAGGACCAGTTATCTAAAAATTGATTCTCTATTGTGTGACTCTTACTTTTTAGACGCCCTGGGAAAGAGATGTGAAAATATTATTTTTTGCAATATGTCCCCATTAACATACTAACATCTTGAACTTCATAAAAAGACAGAAAAAAAATGGTGTGTCTTATGTCTGTCCTTATGCCTACTGTCTGCGGTCTTCCTCAGCACTTGGTCCAGTGGGATGCTGACAACCCAGAATGTTTGCTCCAGCTGGTGAAGGAGCTTATCCAGCAGTACCACCACTACCAGTGCCAGCGTCTGCGTGAAAGCTCCAGGCTGCTCTTTGAGTATGACAGCCTGCTGGATGATCCCAACTATGGTCGCAACATGGAGATTTATGCCGGACGCAAGAACAGCTGGGTACATATTAATGCATGCTTTAAATGTGACCCCATACTCCTTCATATAACAAGACTTACAGTATATTCCATCCTAGTCTTATATGTTTTATAGACCAATGTAAATGTAAAGGATTACTTCTTTAGTTGATAAAGTCTTCAGTATTTTCTGTTCGCTTACTTCCTGTCTAGGTTATTTCGCCATCACACAAGTATATATCTATATATATATTTATAAAAGCCTGAGTAAAGACATCTTCTTCCCAGCACTTTGTAACAAAATGGATACTTTCCAAGTAGCATATCAAGATACTTATATTTGCTTTGAAGCACTCTGAATGTTAAGATGTTTTGTATGTGAACACACATAAAGTATTTGGCTTTGGTTTTGCTTTGCTCACCGCATACGACTTCTAAATAAACCCAAACACACTTAAACATAGACATAATAGAAACAAACATTCTACTAGAGACAAGGACAACAATTGGAGGAGAAGAGTTAAGGTAAATATGAATAACTGGGTAGATGTATACAGATATTAAAATATGTTTATGCATATATTATGTACAGTGAAGATTTATATTGTAATATGTACAGAGTGCATATTCAGAGTTGTATACAGTGAATGAATGTGTGCAGAGAGCGAGTCTATTAAAATATTATACAGTATAAAATAATATGTTTGAAAGGAAAATATGTAAAATATCAAAAACTATATATGGAATGAAAAATACTGAAACATGTATCACCCTTTTTTTTTTCTTTTTTTTTTTTTTTTTTATAAATTCTGATATTGTTTTTGATGTCATCATTTGAGGTGTGTGGTTAGGTGTGGACAGATGTGTACTTGTTGCACAAGACACTATGTACTGAACACACCCAGAGTAGGGCTGAACAATTAACTGAAATATCACAAGCATTGCAATATGGTGCAATATCCAAAGGCAGAAGGTACTGTTGATAGATGTTCATAGTATGTCTGCCTGCCATTTATTATTGAAGAATTGCTAATTAAACCATGTGGTAAAAGCCTATGCCGAAAAATACTACAAGCGCCAGAAAACCTCTTTATGCACCACACCTTAAATCACAGGTGTCAAACATGTTGCTCATGGGCCAAAACCGGCCTATCAAAGCATTCAATTCAGCCTGTGGGAGGAATTTGCAAACTGTAAAAATTACACTTAACATATTAAAAGTCAAGAATGTTGACCTTGTTTCAATTCAAGTTTCACATACAGACCAGTCGTGATGTCAAGTAATAATAACCTATAAAAATGTACTCATAATTTATTGTTTAATGTAAAAAAGTGACATTATGCCTATAAATAATGACAATTTCAAATGTTTCTCTTTGTTTTAGTGCAAAAAACCCATTAAATTCTGAAAATATTTCCATTAACAAACTGTCTTTTAAGAATTAAAAAGTGAATAGCCAAATATGAACAACCTGAAATATGTAAAGAAAATTAGGTGCCATTTCGACAATATTCTGCTTGTTAATACATGTTTTGTCCCATTATAAATCCAAACTGTAATCCATATGTATGATTGATAACTTGAGGCATGATATTGATAAAAAAAATGCATTTATTTTTCTCAAGAAATATACAATTTTCAGGTTATTTACATTTTGATAGTTTCTAAATGGAAATATTTTCATAATTTAATGTTTTTTTACAAAAAAGAGAACATTTGGAGTTGTCATTCTTATAGATTGTTATGCTATTATTTTACTGGTACAACCCACTGGAAATCAGATTGGGCTAAATATGGCCCCTGAAAGGAAATGACTTTCACACCTTTGCCTTAAATCATCATCATCTTTCGATTTTTCAGTAAAAAATATATTGCACTTGTAACATCTGTCAGCAATAATTGCAAAAGGATTTTTTTCAATTGTATGACAGACAATGTGTTGACATTTCTACAGAAAGATGAGAAGCTGAGGTCACATTAATAAAGCAAAGGCAGAGTTGTCAAAGTTATATCCTTTAAGCTTTATATTTCAGTACTTTCTTAAAGTGATGGAGCAAAAGGCACCATTAGCTTTTAGAAAATAGACACTGCGTGGTAATATTTCTGAGGTTGGAAAATTTGGGATTTTATTTCACAGAGAATTGCAGATAAAGACATTGATGATGACAGAATATTATAGGCTATTAAGGCCTGGGATTGGTGTGTATGAAAATGCACTGAACTGTGATGAAGTGGATGTTAAATGGTGGTCCAAAGTTGTCTGGTTTTGGTACAACAACCCGTCACTCGGGTGAATGTGATGTTAATGTGGCTGAGGATAGGTCAACACTTTAGCAGGTTATGTGATATTTTCTTATTAGACTTCGGTACTGGGAAGTGGTTTACCATTTCTTGGTTTTCAGACCTCTAATTGACAGTGCGCAGTTCCATCTGGTATATTGTTTATACTTAAGCTTCATATTAAATTTTTTATTCTCTGATTAGAAAGTTCTTGGCCTAAAAATGTATTTATTTTGAAGTTTGACATACAGTATTAGATCAGAATAGATTAGATACAACTATATTGATCCTTTGGGGGAAACCCTCACGAATTTGAGTGTCCAATAGCAGCACAACACCAAATATATACACAAAATGGCAAATAATAAAAAAAAAAAAACTATGAAAATGAAAACAGTGTTGAAAAACACAAGCAACTTGTACTTTGTACAAGTACTACCAGGAACAATAACAAACAAGGTAATAATAATAATTAAAATAGAATAATAATAAGAAGAAGAAGAAGAAGATGATGAAGAATAAATAGCTAAATATGTTGTCTGTATGTATATTATTTGCTCACCTGCCTTGACTCACATATGAACTCAGCATCCCATTCTTAATCCATAGGTTTTAATATGATGTCAGTTCACCCTTTGTAGCTACAACAGCTTCAACTCTTCTGGGAAGGTTTTCCACAAGGTTTAGGTGTGTATTTATGGACATTTTTGACCATTCCTTCCAGATGCATTCATTTCTACATGAAACCATCTCATTTGTGCCTGTATGGACCTCATTTTGTGCATTGGTGCACAGGAATAAGAAGGGCCCATCCCCAAACTATTCCCACAAATTTGGGAGCATGGAAATATCCCAAGTCCCTTTGTCTAAAATCTCTTGGCACTGAAGCAAGATATTTTGAACAATGCAACCTTTCCACTGGTAAAGTTTAAGTGTGGTACTGTGCCACACACACACACACACACACACAAAGTTGCGGAACACTGCAAACTCTATGGATTAAGAATGGGATGCCACCTAAGTATATTTCGAGGCAGGTGGCAGGTGAATGAATACTTTTGATTATATAGTGTATACAGTTGCGGAGAAAAAAAAAGAGACCATCAAAAATAATCAAAAACTGTGGGTATGCAATTAAGTACTAATTCCTGTGTATATAATGTGCTCAACACAGACAGAAAAGAAAACCTGGAATGAATAAAAGCAATATATATGGCATTGTCAGTACAATGCTGTAAGAACTGAAGTGATCTTAGTTGTTATCAAAAAAAACTTCCAAAATGTATAGACATCAGTTCTGAAATTAAACTCTTATGAACTATTTTTGTTATTATATGTTTCCAAACAAATGTATCTTTGGTTGTACCAGGCATTAAATGAACATGAAATTGAAGAAAACAAGGGTGGTTTAATAATTGTTTCCATGACTGTATATGGCGAGTATGTTTGTATGTTTTTGGTGTTATTAACATGGGTTTGCTGTTGCTGCAGTTCTTTTTTATTTCTTGTATATTGCACATACAAGCATTGTATTTTTGTCGGAAAGTTTGTCATTTTCTTTACCTGCTCTTTTTTTTTTTATTTATTTATTTTTTATTGTTCCAGACTGGCGAGTTTTCAGCCCGTTTCCTTCTCAAGCTTCCTGTGGACTTCAGCAACATCCCCATCTATCTCCTTAAGGTAGTTAACCAAAGCATCTATACACATTTGACACACAATATCACATGTAGTACACCTTAACGGTTCTCCTCTCATAGTAGACGCTCTTTGAAATGAAATGATTCCTCAAGATATGATGATGGATATCGTGCACAGATGTTTGCATGCGGTTTTCACATAGGCAATCGATGACAGTAGGGTTTATTTAGATGAACTTGAAGTATATGTGTGTGTGTGTTTGTGTGTGTGTAGAGTACGGTCTTGGGGGCTGTGAGTTGACTAATCAGCAAGCCGTCACTCTCGATCTGCTCTGAGCCGCGTGGTGTCTGCAGGCAGCTTAGCCCTCCCTCCCTCGCCATCTCTCTCCCTCTCTCTCTCCCCCTCTCTCTCTCCCCCTCTCTCTCCCGCTCTCATGTTCATAATTGCCTTCACCCCTCTCTCAGTCTCTCCAGTCCTCTCTCCACTGTCTGTCTGTGTCTCTACCCCCTTGGAACATGCTGGAGGCCCTGGCTCTCTGGCCTTTTCTAGCCCGGCCTCTGTTTGTGAAGGGAAATGATGGTAAACATAAGGGAAACAGCAACCATCATCAGTCTCACATCAGCCTTTGTCCCCATGTCTCGCAGACCTGGAGCTACCAAGACTTGTCTCCCTCCACAGGGTTTGAGTGGACTCATCCAAAAGTCCAAGTCATATCTTAGAGCTACGCCGCTGCTCATGATGAGATTTATTTATTTTTTTCTTTCTTTTACCTGCATGTCTCCAGGTAGGAAGGTTTTCAGACTCAGCCCTGAGGGGAGCTTTATTGGTGACATTTTTTTTTTTTTTTTTTTTTTTTTTTTTTTTTTTTAAATCACCATGCTGTCACTTGCTAGAGACTTGGGGAATTCTATGCGAAGCTTTTGAAAACTGAGGCAGACACACTGACACCTTTAACCAGTGGGTGGTGGCAGCTGTATAGCCACTGACACAGCGTTGTCAAAAAAGAACTCTCTGTAACATTAAGTGATTTTATTAGAGACGAAATCTGGGGATTGGATGTACATTGCTGTCACACTGATCATATCATGTTCTAAGCTTCAGATGCCCATACACACACAAACTCACAGTATTATGCTGTATTTGGCAGCTAGGGTATACATAGTATCACCATGGGAGCACTTGAAGACTGAGGAAGAGAGTCGACTCACAGAGAGGAAAGTAATGAACATCAGCCTACACCTTGTCCACCTACGCATTACAGAGGAACAAGATTATGCAGCATATAGGCTGGACTCTAAGAACACAAATGTACTGTATGCCAAACCGATGACCTGAATTTTCATTTCGACAGTTGTCACACAATTAGCTCTGTCAGTATGAATGCTGCCTTGCTTTTCTTGAGTCAGTTGTTTTTGTAGATTGCACATTCCTTTGCATATTCACATACATGCGGTATTATAGATGAGTGAAGTGCATCTAAATCACTTTAACGCCTGTGTTTGTTAGGATCTGATATATCCTGGAGCAGAAACGTATACCCTACGCATCGTAAATAAATGCAGGAATCACAAGTTTGTTCAGCGGAAAGTTGTTTGCGAACACAGTTGCTCATTTGACATGCAAGTGGCAATTTGTGGAAAGACTGTGCACATGCATCACCTCACCAGTTGTCTTTTGCTTATGGGTCATTGTTTCAACCAAGCAATAATGAATCTATTCACTTAGATGTTCACA
Organism: Siphamia tubifer; assembly: GCA_020466265.1. Taxonomy (NCBI): domain Eukaryota; kingdom Metazoa; phylum Chordata; class Actinopteri; order Kurtiformes; family Apogonidae; genus Siphamia; species Siphamia tubifer. The sequence continues at coordinate 21,618,082 of CM035804.1, read as the reverse complement.
AACATTCAGATTGCCTTAAGAAGCCACTGACTATAGCAGAACTGTTAGTTTTCAGTCCAGGTTTATCAACATGATACTGTTTTGTGGCTTCGCACAAAATTAAGCAGCAGCATAATATTGATTGCAACATTCCTCCACAGAAAAACATGTAAGACTTCTTTTTTTTTTTTTTTTTTATTTGGGTTTAGCTGACACCCTGATAAGGAAGACAGTATTATTCTGCAATGCCTGCCAAAACAGGAAAAAGTCAGGGTGAAAAAATATTTTGATGTTGTTGGGGATACATTGTGGTGATAGTTCTAAAATATTTGCATCATTGACACATCTTTTTGGTCTTACTTAAAATAAAAGAAATACAACAACTAGAGATTGTTCCCGTTTGGGCAGAAACATCAGGATAAGCGTTATATAGCCTCTTAGCAGCAGGTCTGTCTATACAAGAGTCAACACTTGAAAAATATAAAAGGTGTTGCATTGCAGACAGAAGATAAGCCCACAGCCAGGTACTGTAGGTAGAGGTCAGACTGTTGACCCTCATTTGAATCAGCCTCCCCATCAAATCCATGGATGTCCTTGTGTTAGGGGGGGATTTGGCACTAAAGCGGAAATCTGTTCAGACATAGGCTACTCTGCACTGCTGGTGAATGCCGAGATGTTGCTGGTGGGTGCAGAGCTGTGGAGGACGACTGTTACCTGGAGCGAAGCATCCGCGTGGTCTGAGCTCACCACAGCGGACATGTTTACCTACCTCCATGGACTGGCCAGCCTCAGGGAGAGGGGAGGAACTCTAGTTTGTTTGTTTATTTATTTATTTATTTTAAAGGGGGCAGCCTGTCATAGTCAGAAGAGTTAGAAGGACAATGAGAGATGATGGGAAGAAATGCACACAGACACTGGCTGTGTTCTCCCTCTTTTAGTTTCATCTTGATTGTGCTTTGACATCTGAGTTGTTACCTGCTTGAACTTACTTACAGTATCAACTTTGGTATTTATTATATCACACATTTGTGCATGTTGGTGAGCTCATGTCATGTCTGTAGTTGTGATAAAATGTGTTTCATTTTTCCAGGAAGGTAGCTGTGCTAATTTTATCACACATACAAGTTAATGCCATTCTGTGTTGTTGTTTTAACAACAAATAGCAGCACATATTTTCCTCTAATTAAAGCCATGACCTTTAGTTTAAACGGTGCCTCCTTTTGCATGCATGTTCTTCAGATGTCTGTCTCCCCATCCTTACTTATAAGACCAAATATGCATGTATGCGGAACAGCGGCTTGTCTCCAAATGTCCACACTGATCAGTAGGAACTTAGTCCACATTCGTGACAGTCTTCTGCACTCGCTTCACTTGCGCTTTGTTTCCTTCACAAGCACTGAGCCGTGCCACCATTTCCACAGCAGTTGGAGTCTGTGTGTGTTGGTGTGTTTTCTAGTTGGAGGCCTCAGGCGGATGTCATTGATCTAATATGTTGATGTTCCAGGTGACCCAAGTCTTGTGAAGTAGCTGTTACATGGAATATCTATGAAACTGCTGTTTTATTCTAGTGTCATTTCACAGAGCAGTGACAAATGAACTTAAATCAAAAAAAGGTTTTGAGACTTTACCGTCTTGGTATGATCCACTCAGATGCACTTTGCTAAGATTACTCAGAGTTTTATTTGGATGTTTTGAACCTAACAACCGGTATCCTACTGCTCCGGGTGATTTTTACCTCCTATGAAAAAAATGCACAGCGTACCTGAAGGCAGGTTGTATTGAGCTCTGGGCATCCCCATATCCTCATTTGGTCTCTGCAAGCTGAGCATGCTTCAGCAAGAGCACTTACCATCTAATTATTTTTACTCTAATTATTTTTGGTCTCCATCCGAGCCTGCTCCCACCCCCCACACATGCACACACTTTAACCTCCGAAGCTGCAGCTGACAGGGGAGGGTCAGGGTGAAGCAGAGCCGTAGGCTCTCGTTCTGTCTTTTCTTTTGCTTCTTCCAGCATCACTGACTCGATTATTTCTGTACTTTTCCTGTTTTTTGTTTTGGTTTTTTTTTTTTTTTTTTACTTTTTTTATCCAAATATCAGCTTTAATTAACCACAAACAAATGCTATCTGTTTTGAAAGAATTAAAAGAATAAGCCACAAACTGTTAAACATGGATAAAGGAGGTCTTGTTAGTCTTGACTGCATTTGTTTAAATGATATATTCCTGCTTCTGTCAGAATAGTTAAGTGCTACCAATCAACGTCAGAAACCACTAGATGTCGGGGGGGTAAGGGAAAATTCCCCCCTAATGATCTCAAAACATGTTCCTGACAATCCTCAAGGCTGTGTTAAACAAACAGCTCTGTCTTCCACCTCACTAACAGGAGGGTGAGTGTGGAGCTTTGTCTTCTCCAGGGGCACCGTTGAGCGGCTGAGGACAGATTGAGGGTATTTCTGGGGATTGGCGGGGGAGTACAAGGGCAGTCGCATCACAGTCTGGCTGTCTGTGCAAAGAAGTTTCTACATTATGCGAGATCCTCACTATTGTCATGAGATACAACACAGAGCAGGCAGCTTTTACCTGGAAACTTGACCAAGGTTACACCTGAGACTTGAACAGCACACTGAGCACGAGGAGGAGTCAAGACCTCTATAGTAAAGTATAGTGTAGTATATTACTAGTCATTCATAGCCACACTACATAACTGAAGGTAGGGCTGGCATCAACCACTATCACTCTGGAGTAGGGAAAAATCATCTCTAGGTTGTTTGGAAGGGTTTTATTCCCTGAAATGAATGCCAATCATCTCAGGCAGTGCTGATCATAGAATGCAGTGACAATACCATGGCAAAGTAGTACTGGGGAAGGGGTTGTTTTCCTGGAATATGTGCATATGGAGAGGCAAGCCGTGGAATTAAAACGGATAAATCTGTGCAACAACATCACATATATATATATATATAAAGAGAGAGAGAGAGAGAGAGAGATGCACAGCTTTGTCAAAATGTGCCATTTTCAGTTGTGGCTCACATTGTTCTTTTACGTCACAAAAACAGCTAAGGGAGAGAATTCTGACTGAAATAGTGACCCAATGACTGGATTATTCCAACAGCACATCCTGTGAGTCAGACTGTTCATGTATGACACTTTTGAATACTGTTGCATCCATAGCTCAGTAGTATGATGTGGCTGTTGAACAATTATATTTTACAAAACCTAATATTTCACAAAACAGGATATTTCACAAAAGTTGATATTCACCTGTTGCATTTTGTGAAATGTTATTTGGAAAATGCTGCATTGCGCAAAAAGCTTGTAATAACGATCCAAATATTGTACTGTTTAATGAATTATAATGACAAATATTTAAAAAATTAATTAATTAATAAATTGCTCTGTTGCTTATCTGTGTTAGCGGTTTTTTGTTTTGTTTTTTTCAAATTAAAATACAGAGTCCAGGTTTATTTTATTTATATGATGCACCTTTCTACACTGACGTTGTTTACTTTGCTAAATAGCTCACAGGCATACAGCAGCTCATGGTTTTAAATGTCATTTGAATGATTAACCTCTGCTCAAATCTTCTGCTGCTTTTACATCACTGATTTTTTTTTCTCCTTTTTTCCTTCTTCAAGACCTGACAACAAAAAATGAACACTCTTCTTTCACCTCTGACCTATTTGAGTTTTCTTAGACGTGAAAAGGTCATGTTAGAATACAGATAGCATGCAGTCAGCTATTGATTAATTATAGCAGCTAATTAACTTGGTGTTTATTCAAATCAATTGTTTTTGCCAAGCCACTCTTCACCTCTGTTTTCTTTATTGTTTTACAGTTTACAAGAAAGTAATGCTACTGAATGTGCATTAGTCTCAATCAACACAGCGGTGACTGGCTATATGATCACATATATACAGCTCTGGAATAAATACATTTAAAAAAAAAAAGAGGTGAAATGATCACATTCTTTGATTTGATTTGTCCATTTATAGGAATATGTTTGAGTAAAATGATCATTTTTGTTTTATTGTTTAAACTATCAACAACATTTCTTCCAAATTCCAAATAGAAAGTATAGTTTTTAGAGCATGTATTTGCCAAACATGACAAATGATATGATCAAAATAACAAAAATATACAGACCTCAAATAATGTAAAAAAAACAAAACAAAACAAAAAAAAAATGGTTCATGTTCATTTCTAAACAACACAATACTTATGTTGTAAGTTGGGAAAAGTTCATACATCAGTATTTGGTGGAAAAACCCTGATTTTCAATAACAGATTTCACATGTCTTTGCTCTCCACCGTTGTTGTTGGAAGGTGTCAGATGCCCCAGCCCCAGTAATTCAAAAAGTTCAACAATGTTCTGTGGCTTGTGACCTTGCATGTTCCTTGAGAATTTTTCTCAGTGGGTTAAGGTCTGCAGATTGGACTGGTCATGACAGGATCTTCATCTGGTGGGTGTCCATCCACACATTTATTGGCCTATTTGAGGCCAGGAGCATTGTCCTGAATGGAAAAAAAAAAAACCTCATAGTTTGGGAACATTATCAAAGCAGAAGTCCAGCAGTTTTCAGTAGGTATTTTTGGATACTAATTACTTATATGGTTCTAATAGCACTGTTTTTACCTATTGTAAGAAGATAGTGATGGCCACAGTTGCAGTTTATTCAGTGGAATAAGGTGTGTTCATGTTAGAATTCAACAGACACAGGAACAGAATGGCTGTTATACACGCCGATATGCTGATTTCAGAGGAAAGTGCAATGATGTTTAAATTTTTATACAGTGTTAAGTGCATCAACTTAAGCGAAGAAGAAGAAGAATGATGTCATGCACTTGACTGTAGTTGATGATCATTGTTAAAATCACAATAACACAAAACCTATATCATAAAATGTTCATGACGTTCTCCCTATTACTAACAGTTATGGGAGTCATAGTGACTTTCACCTTTGCCCTTGACTCCCAAAATCTAATTGGTTCATCATTGAGTACAAGTTTGTGCAACATTAGAAAGATACAAATTATCTTATCTTATGAAGTTATTCCTGAGACTTCATATTGATTGGAATATTAAGACATTACATTATTAAGTCAGACCGACTGAATGATATTCAGCCACTAAAGTCGTTTGAGTCAATAGTTTTATGCCAGAATTTGCTTCATTTTGGCAAACTGTTCCTGAGAGATTTTATTATATTAACAGACAGAAATGAGGTCACACAACCCTTATCCTTCAATTATTAAAATATTTTCCAATCATCCTCGAGTCCAGTCAAACATTTGTGCCAATTTCGTGTCAACCTGTTCCTGAGATATTCTAAAAAATAATTAGACATAAACATACGTGGAACCAAACCATCCAGTCTGGACAGACTCATCTAGAAAACTAAATGATATCTTAAAATGCTGTGTAAAGTATTACTACTATACCACAGTGAGCCATGTCATGTGCATAGTATGTTATTTTTGTTTCTTTAATTAGAGAAAATGCAGAAGCCAGAGTTGCTGTCTTTGAAATAGAGTATTTGCGGAACTGTCTTGGAGCATGTTATACAGCTGTCTTAATATAGAACATCATGCTTAGTTTGTTTGTACATTTTAGATATGAGTACGTTTTGGAATATTTACAACAACTCCATCCCATCACAGCTCACATGAAGCTATTAATTTAATTTCTGATGAGTGGAGGCAGGTAATCCTGTTGATCTGTATCATTTTGTTGCAGTGATGATTCAGGCTGTTCCTAGATCACCGCTAAACATTCAGGACTTTTTGCCATCTATTATGTAGTAACTTTTACTTTGAAGCAGTGCGCTAATCAATTGTTTATTTTTTATTTATGTGGGTTTTTTTTGTTTTTTTTTCTGTAATTCTAAAGTCTAAGGGATCGGTGAGATGGTCATAACATAGGTGCTCCCATTTACTGCAAATGTGGTTCAAAGTGATGATTGTGATGATGAAGATAAAGCTCCTTCATTGCACCATATCTAATTTAGAGTTTTTTGACTCTTATCAATCTCAGCACCTGACTACTCTTTAAAAACACTTTAACTCAACACCTCCTCCTCACAAAGCCCAGATTAAGGCAGCTTGAGGGTGACACAAAGCCACTTATGTGACAGCCTACACTACTGAATCACCACTGGCGACAGAGCACCTTTTTGCTTATGCCAAACCAATATACATGCTTGTTTGTCAGTTTGTCCAAATGGGTTTTTTTATCCCTTTTTTTTGAAGATGATGTTGTGTGCCTTTTTGCTTTTTGTAAGGACATGGTGGCTCGAACTACTTTCCTAGAGATAAGCCAAATACCTCAGTTTGCAACGGCTGTGGTTACCTTACATTTCCGGTTGCCACATAATTGTTGCTTCTTCCTCAACCACCCATGAGGCTTTGGTTGTTGCATGTTTTTTTTTTTTTTTTTTTTTTTTTTCTCATTGTTTTCCAGCTTATGTTCCTCTGTGTATGGCAGTTGGGCTTTTGGAGAAGTCGAGGCTGAAGATAGCCCACTGCATCACATGAGTCTTTCACAATTCTCTGTGCAAACCTGGAAAACAGCACTTTGACCACTACAGGCATGAATACAAGGACATACAGTACACACACGAATGCTCATATGAAAGCCATGTAGTCTCATCGTATGAACACGTGTGACAAAAGAGAGCATAGTTGTAATATTGTGTGAATACAGAAATCATATAGCAAAAAGACAAGTCATAACCTTATCATAGCACCTTTTCCTTTTACCTTTTTGTCTTTATTTTTATTCTGGGCCCGACAGAACACTCTGGCCTGTGCGTGACTGTTGAGCATTTGGTGCCAAAGCGAGTGGTTGTAATTTGTGGCCTTGCCGTGCCCTTGCACGGTAAACACTGACTAAGAGCTCAGGAATCTTAAGAGCTATAAAATAATTGCAGGTTACTCCCATAATGCTCGGAGTGTGCTTCTCTTTGCCTCAGCTTTGCCTTTTTCTGTCTCATTTCTGTTGTAAGACCTCTACTGGTACTTACTATATTTAAGGTGTGGTGCTCATTGGGCAGTCACCACCTCATTTGTCACAAAATTAATTAAAATATTGTTGAATTTATTGTATAAATATCCAGTATCAGTAAGCGGTTCAGTTAATGGACTGGGTTTTGAAGACAGACACTAGCGCCTGACTATACTATGCACACTGCTGAATGACTGAAAACACCCTATAGAGTTGATGTTTACTACTGCAGTTCCACCACAAACTCAGTCTTGATCTAAATTTTACAATTTTTAATTCAGAGTAAGTCAAAGCATATCAGGATGCATTCATTTAGTTTTCATAGTTCTATTGAAAGTCCTGTTGCTGAGTGATGGCATATCTGTATAGCACTAAGACATGGCATTTACTAGGAAAGCAAGTTGCCCAAAAGACATCGTCAAGTAATTGCCAGTTTGGGCTTCACTAATGCAGTCTACGCCTGAAATCTGAAAAGGCCAGCCAATGCTTCCACGCAGATAAACAATTATGTGGCTTTTAAATGGTGGATGTATTATAGCTTGGTATACTCTTGAAGATGAATTTAAATGTCAGGAGTAACAGCTCTTAAACAGAAATAAGAAGTGAGGGAGAAGAAAGTGTTAAAATGCTAATATTCATTTTTGAGATATTATTTCATCTCTATATGCCTTGTTCTAATGATGTAAAAGTAATGAATGTAGATTTATTTTTTTATTTCTATAGAGTAACACCTAAAGGATATCAAATGTGAATAATATGAGCAATATCTCTTCTGTTGATGACTTTGTGTCAAACTGATAACAGGAAATGCGCAGTGCTATCCTGGTTTTGCTGACATAGCAAACTGAAACTCCTCTGTTGCAAGAGACTCAATGTAGTTGCAAAAGAGGAGGATACAGTGGGCTGATGGGTTGTGGGTTGTTGATGCTTAATGTAAGAGTTTCATCAGTAATTTCTGAGGAAGGAGACCAGAGACAAGACCTCTGTCCAGTTGAAAACAATTCACCAACATGCACATTAATCTTGACTAGAAAAAGATGAACTGTGGGCAACTGTAATTTTTTGATTGAAGTGTGTAATAACTATTAATAAAGGAGTTTGAATATTGGAGGTCCACAGTTGAGCATTGGATTCGTGTTGTTCATAGCCTCTATGGATTTGAGATCCCTGCTGTGATTACTGCCAGGTGCTCCAACATCTGGTGCTCCACAGCTTTCAGCCTTCTGAGAAAATGTCACACAATGAGAAAGTTAAAAGGGTGAGTCTGGATGAAACTGCGTTTGGTAATAGTAACGTGGCTTTCATCTCACTCGCGTTTCAGACTGTCACGAAAAGTACAGCAGTGGCCGTAATACTGAAATCAAAGTACACCTGTATACTTGCGTGTAAATGAATAATATTTGAAGTTAACTAACACAGATGCAGGCAGGAGGATGTTTGTTTTTTTGGGTTTTTTTTAATATAGGTGCATGCAAATAGTTTATGAGGCCTCCCTGGAGAAGCACCTGTTGTAGTGTAGCTAAAATTACACTGCTTTGTAAACACAGCCAACTCTAGTATGAAATCTATGAAGAACTCAGGGTGCAGGGTGTTGTAAAACTTGTAAATGTTTTTTTGTTTGTTTTTGTTTTCATCATGAGCATCTTTATGAATTTCCAGTTGAGCTGTCAACTGCAATGCTCTGAATCTGGTCTGTGTGAGATCAGTTTGATCCTTTGAAACTAAATGTAATCCATGTAGACCCAAAATCCTCCACTGATCTGAACAGTTTGATACCTGATGATCCACAAATCCTATTAATTGATGTTAAAAATGTAGAAAGTGCAGTTTGTCATCTTGTCATGGTCATCAGATATGACCCAGAGGTTAGGGTGTCAACATTTACAGCCCAGGGGCTAGATTCGTCTCACCAAAGGATCTCTTGGGATGAATTTGTAAAATGCCAAAATGACACTAAGATATAATTTTAGTTCAGGTTGCATATTCACACTAAATCTCAAGTGGGTCAGATCAGTAAAATGTGATAATAACGACCTTTAAGAGGTACGATAAGACGTAAAACAAGATAAGATGTATCTTTATTAGTCCTATAAGGGGAAATTCCAGATATTCATACATAATGACACCTTGAATTTTTTTCTCTTTGTACATGTAAACATTTCACTGTATTTATATTCAAACAAACTATCATTTGTTATAAAAAAGAATAACCTGAATAAATATGAACAACCTGAAATGTCTTATGAAATGCAGTTTTTATTAAGTAACAATGTTAACATTGCAGTTACATTTCTTAAGAAATTTCAGTTTATTTGTAGTTTTCACATTGTTTTAAAATTTTTATGTTGTAATTTTTTTTTCACTCTAAAACAGAGAATAGTTTGGAGTTGACATTATTTAATAATAATTAAATCATTATATCCTGGTTCAGACCAATTTTGGCTAAATGTGGCCTCTGAACTAAAGTGAGTTTGCCACCCCTATTGTTCTGTAAAATTGTTTCACTGGTAAAACCCATGGAGCGACAGTTCTTTTATGTTCAGTTGTTAATATCCTTGGTGGAATAATTCACTTTTTCTTCAGTTTTCTTTGTTGTAAAATATTGACCTTTTTAGTTAATCTGAGTTTTCATGAACATCTACATGATTAGTAAAATAAACATGAGGATTAATACATAGAGTGACACTAAGAAATGCAAAATACAGATATAATAAATGATTATTAATTGCTTAAAAAGCTTAAACAGAGGGGGACAATCATTTGGGAACTGACAGAAAAGTACCACTGGTTCTTCATGGGTTAAATGATGTCCAGCCTCTTTTCTCTTATAGCACCAAAGCCCCCTACATTTTAGAGTAATTGCATCACCAAAAAGCAGAACCCTGTCTTAACTGACTTTTATGGTGTGCAAGAGGGATGGGTGACCTTCAAAGCTGCCATTATTATAACTCTAATGCCTCTAAATTTTGTTTTTCCCTCTTGCAACACCCTCCCTCTTAGAGTGTTTCATTCTTGATGGAAAAGTATGTATGCAAATTAATTTGAAGAGACTTGCATAATGTGATTTTCTTTAGTTAATTATCAAAAATGCAAAATTGAATTGCCCAAAAATGTCTATCTAGAAGAACAGTTAATACATTGTATGAGGGCCCGGGATGATATTTAATTTGCTATCATCTACACTGATCAAACATTCCAAATAATACATGGGTTTACTGTATTTAGTGAACACTTTACCAGCCTCAGAGGTGCTCATTAAATACTTTGTAGACTTCAGATCTTCTGCATGAATACACTTGCAACTGATCACACAGGTGATGGGAACAAAAGTATGAGCACTTTGACCAAGCCCAAAAACATTACGAAAACACTGTTCTTTCCAGAGAACACCGAAGTTCCTGTTAATCGAGAATGTCCTTGTGTTAGATTTTAGATTAGAATAGGGAGTTTTTATGTGCTCATGTGTGCTCGTCCATGCCATAACCACCACTGTGCTAATTAATCATGCGGTCAGTGAATGCGGTCATGACATATTATGTGAGCATGACCAGTAAACCGCCTGAAATAGATATGACTTGAGATGTAGACAGGTGGATATACTGTAACTGTCAGCGAAATTCTAAAAATAGAAAGCCCGTGGAAACCTGAAAGTACTTTATCCATGTTCTTGTAAATATCAATTTGTGGTTTGTGATGCCCACACCCTGAAACACCCTGAGAGCCTATGGTAAATATTTGAACTTGGTCTTTGGGTTATGACATAACCATTACCATTAAACTCCAGTAGCACCCTGCTGCTGACTCACCATAGAGGACTTTTAGGGCAATTCTAAGAATGGCATCTTAAGTCAGAACAACCAATACCTTATCTTGAAATTACAATTCCAAAAAAAAAAAGTTGGTACAATGTGTAAAATGTACATTAAAATTTTAATTTGGTTCATATTTTATTACCGAAAGAATACCTAAATATTAAACTGTTCATAGGTGTGAATGTGAGAAGTGAGGTTTGTCTCTGTGTTAGCCTTGCAATGAACTAGCGACTTGTCCAGGGGTACCTAGGCTTCAGTTACCTCCGCAACCCTATGGATAAAGCAGCTTTAAATGACGAATGAACGAGTGAGTGTTTACCTCAAGAATCCTTTTTAGATTATTTGCTATCGTTCAATTTATAATTACCTTTCACCTTATCTCACCCAAACCAATCTGCATCCAATCCAGGCCACGATTAAATACAGCATCTAATGTCCATAGACAAGCATGACAGAACACACATTAGGGACTGACAGATATGCTTTTTTTAATGCCTGAGAGTGACATTGATGTGTAGAAGTCAAAGAATCCAACAGCTGATATTTGTATCCATACATTTGCATTAGGGTACATAATTTGAGGAAATTGTACATTTCATGGAAAAGGTAACTTCAATTTGTGTTGACTGGCTTAGTTGTTAGGGACTAACAACTACTAAAACCTTTTTTCAATGCAAGCATTCAAATTTAAGCAGAAAAAAAAGGTAGCAGCTTCCCTTTTGCAAGTTTTATTCCACCACCACTAGTTAGTTTATCATTTTTAGATTTGATGACACTTTCATATACACCATCCTTTCAGTTTCACAGAAATATGTCATCCTTCTTGAAAGGCACTTCAAACTCCCCCTCTGACATTTTTCATGATGCCGTCTCAAAATACTAGCCTAGCTTCACAGGCAAACACAAAGAGAACCATACTAAGCTAGTTAGAGTAACTTTTATTTCAGATACAGTTGCTTTTCTTTCTGTCAAAGGGCCTCCCTGATTAGACTTATGACATTTAAAAACCTGTTACCTGGAAAATAGATAATTTTCATCTTTGTGATTTTTCTTGCCCCACATTTACTGATCTTAATTACTGCACTGTCTTTTGTTTGCGAAAGATAGGGAAATACCACTGAAATATGAGTTGTTAACCCTTTATTGGGAAAGTGATTGTTTTTTTTATCATTTCTGCGTACATTACAAAACAGTGACAGCAACAGTTCCAGTTAGGATATTGAATCAACAATCTCAAGCCCAATGTGTTCTACAGGGTGTGTATCCACCTCTGCATGAATAGTGAATGTACCTGCTTTGAAGTAATGGTACTAATGTAAGCTATGATGTACAAATGGATAATATAGATGTGGACAGACGCCTGGATCAGCACCTATATTAATCTAATGTGATATTGTAATGTTCTAAAATACATGTGCCTTGCACTTTAACATGTGTTGGCCAAAAATAATAACTTTATTAACCTTGACTTCCTACATGAAAGTAAAACATTCATTCATTCATTTTCTGAACTTTATCCTCATTAGGTCACTGGAGCCTATCCCAGCTACTTATGGGTGAAGTTAAATTTTTTTTTTTTTAAATCCAAAACCGAAGTCTTATTAGACCTTCAGGTTCTTGTGAAGTTGAAATTTTGAAATCTTTTGAAAATGAGTATTTTCTTAGTGCTGTATAAAGGATTAAAAGAAAATATGTGACACAAAGGCATTTGTATGTTATTTATTCATGGGTGTCTTGGAAATACAAATAAGATTCATTCAAGTGTGACTGACCTCTGCATCTTTGATATTCTCCTCATCTTAACAGTAATTCTTTCTCCATCCTTCCTCAGTTTAAGGTCTTATCAGTAGAATATTTCTCACCATTGTCTCCAGGTCAACTGTTTATGTATAAAATAAATAGTGTTTTTTTTATGTCATTGAATTATTTCAGGTTTGCATTCAGAATGTGCATTAAAGTGCAAAAGTGTCAAGGTCATAGGTTGAAAGGTGACAGTTTGCTTTGTATGTCGCCTATCATCACCTCTGTCTGTGTGTTGCCATCCGCTGACCCGTCACTGGCGGCAACAACCCGGGTGCCGCACTGACAGACGCTCTGTCAGAAAGGTTGTGGCCCGAGGTGGAAGAGTCAGGCATTCTCCATCATTCCTTGTTGTGACACATGACTAGTGGCACCAGTGCCTGTCCGCATGATGAGGTGGTTAGCAGCAACACAAGATGCTAGCCTCCTTGACCTTTTATTTCTTTGACTTCCCTGTGTCACTGTGACAGCTTCTTTCATCCGGTCTCTTTTTCGTCCCGATTTAGGTTGTAATCTTTCTCAGAGGTGAGAATTTGTCAGAAACTGTAACATCCCATTGACGATGACACACATTTGGCCCGTTAGGTGTCGACCATATGCTGTGACTAATGCCACAGATGACTTTGACGCTGGTGGATTAATAATTGTTTCCATATGATAAACAACACGTTCTTCACTGTAACTGAGTCATGTTTTGCCTCATCATTTCATGACAAACGTGCAATTGACGAACATATTTGCAGTATGTCTCATCTTAGTGGTAGGGATGACAACACTTTCGCGAAATTATCTTTTTATTCCCTTTGCAGGCGAGCAACTCTGACAATCATTTGCATTTGGCTTTACTGATGGTCTTCCGATCACAGTGAGAACATACAGTATAAATACATCATCTTCTATATCAGGAAATAGTCACGTGTCTTTCAGGAGACAAGTAACATTGGAATGTTCCCTGATCTCCGTTTGAAGTGAGGAAGTGCAGATTATTTAAGGAGATGAGGGCGAGGACCTCTGTGCATCCTCTGTGGAGTGGGAAGTCGGAGAGAAATCACAGCCTTAGGAGGGGCAGTTTTAAAGCATGGATCTGAAATCCACTCCCTTGTGCTCCACTGACCCCAATATGATTCCCTGATACCAAAGGTCATGGCTGCCTTCTGTCTCCCTCGGCGAATCTGCCATCCACAATCACCCACTGCAGCTACTACCCCCCTCTAACCACCCACACTGCATCTCCAAATGAAGATTCCCACCCACCTGCTTGTACCCCCAGCTGAGCATCAGAGATTTCCAGTATTACAGTCTCAGGAGAACCCCCCCCCCCCCCCCCCCCCCCCCCCCCCCAACAACACACACACACACGCACACCACCACCACTACCACTACCACCCCCCTCATGTCCAAACCCCCCTCATTCATCTCCTCTATGGAATTACTTCCATTTGGCCTACTTTCCACCTTCTCTCTATATCAAGCTGTATGCCATCTATATGTTGTTGTTTTTTTAACACCTTCAAATATTCCAACTCCTTTTGTTTGTTTTCTCACTTTAACCCTGATGTTATTCAGGTTTCATTTAACTCTCAGTACCCTCTGTGCAACCCCTGTTCTTCCTTCCGTAGGCCTTTTTATTAACACATTGTTGGCTCCAGGGTGAAACTGTGTCCCTATATGTTGCCTGTCTTTGCTCATTTGTGTGTCTTGGCCTTTGCTTACCCTTGACTTACCAATAACTTAAACACACATAATAATGAATCTGCCTTCCTCTACCCAAGTCTTACTTCTGTGTTCTTCCACACACAAATGTAGCTTAAAGCATCAAAGCAGCGAGCTCTAAAAAAGAAATGATCTTTGTATTTTCAAAGAGATGAAGAATAACGCTGCCTTTGTCCATTTGTGCAACAGAGATATTACATTTTGTTTTAACAAATAATATGAACTGACAGTTTGTGGGATTCCCTTTTTTTTCCTTTTTTAATACCCAGGCACCTGTCACTATCACTTTATGGTGTGCAAGAACTTTACTATTATTTACATTATTCCACCTACAATAAACAACAAGTCTTGGTATCTCTGTAGAAGATATTTTTGTCTGCTACAGCTCCCAAGTTGCACCATACATTACACTTGTGAGTTAATACAAGCTGTATGCACACTAATAATTTGCTAACATCAGCAGTCCATGGTAATTAAGATCAAACTATTGTGCTGGGTTGCACAGCTTCAGTCTACCCTCTATGGTAGAGTTAAAAATATATGCTTTAATGTCAGCTTTGCCAGCACAAATATGCAGACTATCATTCCAGAATGTGTGACCCTTCAATTAATGTATTTTTTTTTATTTAAATGTTCAATGTTTAAATGGGTCATACTTTTGCTGAATTGACTTTTATGAGACTTTGGCACATATATTTGTGTATTTGGGGACTTATTTGTTGAAAAGGTTTGAATTTGAACCCTCCAGGTGTTGCAAAGCTATATTTATAGTCATTTTGGAAAATATTAAGTGGATTTCTACAACTTGCTTTAATACCTGCTTAATTTATTATGTCTACAACTAGCTATGCCATCGAAAAATTCAGTGATATATGTTGAGACAAAAGACAGAGCCACTTCTGGAATTAGAAGGTTTTACTTGCAAGATGCAGTAGTTGACTCTTATAAGAGTTGCTCTTATAAACCAATATAGACAACACAATTATTGGACCACATGCTTAAACATGATGATGTTGATTAGGTTAATGACAGTTGCACATATAAAGCCAAGGCTTCCAACAAACATTTCACCGAGCACAACATAATTGTTTGGCAACAGGAGTAGTTCATTAAGTGGCTCATTTGCATTTAAAAACCCAATGCTCAAAACAACCTTTCTGGTATCATTACTCAGGAATAGGGTTGAAGATGGACCTGTGAAGTTTAATTAATTTTCATTATCATTAATTTAATTAATGAAGAATTCAGACCCAAGCATAGCCTTCATAGTTTATGTAGACCACAGGGAAATGTTTTCAAATTCATAATTCCAATTAAAATGCTAAACATCACTCCTTTAAAATATAACCTAATTACAGAAATGGAATGTACTATTCATAATTTTGTTTCTCTTTGTGCATAATCTCCTGTCCAGATTTGAGTATGTTGCACTGCCGTGTGGTACAGTAGCACAGAATGAAGAGTGTGCTTTCAGTTAATTTTCTGATGTGTAGCTTCTAATATGTATTATGATGCATTACCACCATCTGCTCTACTGAAGTCTGGACCAGTTAAAATCTGTCTTACAAAATGGCTCCATAGATGTTTTGTTTGTTGTTTTCATTTTTGATAATTAGGAAAGGCAGGGATGGGTATATATTAAATTAATTCAATTAATTAAGGTTTTGGTTTCTGAAGAGTGTGAAAAATTTTATTACAAATTTAAGATTATTCCTCCTCTGCACATATTCATAATGTAGTCTTTTTACCTCTTGTAATATACATTAATTATGAATGTGTTTTTCCACTTACTGTAAATATAGTAAGTTATGTCCTCTCAAAAAAGAATCCATTGAAATTGGAAAATCATCCATAAAATTGAACAAAATTAAAATAATGTTTTGGTCATATTACTTTCAACTGTGCTACTAAATGGAACTAAAAATCTTCTATTGTTGTGCTATATTATATATGTGATTTGTCCATCTGTCTGTCTCATAGCAACTTAACTCAAAAGGTTATCCACGGATTTCAACAAAAAATTTTATAGAATGTCTGGAATAACAAAAGCAACAAGTGATTAGATTTTGGGGGGTGGTCTGCATCACCGTCTGAATCCAGGATTTTTTTTTTTTTAAGTATTCTTTACGGTTTTGACAGAAATGGTTCTAACTCAATATATAATACCGGCAGAGGTGTGCGCTCTCTTGAGTGTTTTTCTAGTTTTAGGCATCTGCTAAATGATTTGTAATTTGGGTAAAGGCCTGTCTTTTATGGTTGTTTATGTCCAATGTTTAATGGACCCCAATGGAAGAAAAAGGGGCAGCAGTGGTTAAAAAGAGTGGAACAATCTCATTAACAGTTCACTGGGACAAAAACACCCTGCAACTCTATCAATGAAGCAATATTAATGTAATTACAATTATCACCCCAGAAAATGCCACTAAAATCAATCCATTGGGTTAAGTTGTTCATTCAGAGCGTGTTCATCTTAAAGGTCATTAGCTAATTACAATGTTACACTTCAAGTTTGGATAGGTGAGGATTAGGGATCAGGTGGCATTTTTACTAGTCACTCTCTTATGTTATTGGTATGTATATACTACATGTATGTATTCCTTTCTGTAAACCCACATTCATGCACTTCTCCACATGCTTGAGTCACCCTTGTGGCTTCAAGCCCTAGCGTCACACACTTGAAATCTGCGCAGACAGTGCACTGACATGGTATCAGTGACACACTATCAGTGACACTTGGCCACAGTCACACATATGACTCGTGTTTCACTGAAATGTTAGAAGCTTAAGTGTCTCATTGTCACATCCATTGGTCATCTGCCAGTTATTGTCAAGATTTCAGCTTGTATCTAAGCTCCTTTAAGAAGAAGTAGAAACAATGTCATATTAGATTCTCTTCAGTTTTTATTCCAGTGACTTTTATACGTGCATTTTGTAATCCTTTCCAAAGAAAGGATTAGATTCCTATTTTCTCTTTCACCAGATGACTCATATTTCCTATACAGCTGACCCAGCTTTTACTAACCTTTATTAATGTATGCCGATGACTTGATAAGAGGTATTTCATTTTACAAGTGCTAAGTGTTTTATTTTGATGTAACTGCTTTATTCTGCTGCAGCACATTGCTTTTCTTACTTTAATTCATGTTTTACAGCAGAGAAAAACACAATATAAATTCATTTTGTCAGACTTTGGTTTAAGTAACCTGGCATTGACAAACATCGGCATCAAAGCATTAAAAAAATGTGTATGTATTGTCATGAAGTTTGGAAGCTGCGTGAAGTCGAGCTGGGGCGGTTTGATGGAAATACCCTGATGGAGGTTTGATTGGTCTTTTTTTTAATATGCAAAATATCATTCCTCTACTCTTTTTGCCCCCACTGGAAGTCCCCAAAAATTATATAAATATGATGATAAAGTACAGTTCTGTGACACTCCTCTCTCCAATTCTTTGGTCAGAGTCTGAATGTTTATTATGTGCTTTGCTCCTTGCTTCATATAGAGGCCTCTATGACATCCTTGCTCTCATAATTAACTGATTAACTAACTGTTTGTTTCCACACCCATCTTGCTAACTTACTTGTTTGCCCAGCAGACAGGGTCATAATATCATTATTTTCCTGTAGTTTGCCAACACACCCTACACATAAAGCTCTTGCGAATGTAGAAGCACGGCAGCGTCTGGGTGTGTTTATAGGACTATTGCCCTCATCGTTATTTCATTAATGTTGCTGTGTTCACCATTGTTATCGAATGTATTGTGCATTGGTTCTATTTTTCTTTTTAAATGTCTGGATTGCTTTATTTCAAGCTGTTTTTGAAGGGTAGAAAAATGACTTGCGGTCCTTTTTCTGCTCCTTCCTCATACATATCCATGACACAGTAATGAGGCATCTCTGATTGCCTCAGAGACTGAACGTGTGAAGGAACACTTCCCCCTCCTCTCGCTCTGTGTGTGTTTACCATCCAAGAGTAGCATCCAGCTGAGTTTCATGCCGTTGCTTGTTTTGAAAACATGCAAAAAAAAAAATTATGCTTCATTTCCACAGAGAGCACATGAACGAGTTTGCTCCACCATTTTTTTCAAGTTTGTGCAGCAACTGTGGCGCCATCTTCTCTTGTACACGCTACTTCAGATTCACTGCAATGGGGGATGGGCTTAACCTCACGTGGGTGACGGCAATATCCACATGATGTAATGTGGACAGGCTTTTTCTGAGTTGCTTGTTTCTCTGTGTTGTTTTCTATGAATGGGAAATACAGCCAGTGGAGGTGACACACCACTTTCAAAGGCAGCATGTGTTGGTAACTCGGGGTGACCCATCAGATTCCAAAAAGTGTGTGGAAAAGTGGTTTTCAGCGGAATGAAACCTTTAATAACTAGTACAATGTACAGCTGGCTACGCAAGATCACATTCAGCATGAAGTTAAAATCTAAACAAAGATAGTTTGGGAATTCGGAGGAAGTGAGAGTTTGACAGTGATGATGACACACTCAGGATCAGACAGATATTTTGAAGGGAAGACATGAAGTCCTCATAGACATGCGGAGAGGTTGTGCCAGACATTTTTATTGTCCATCATTTTGACAGACAGGACCATAAAAATTTCATCATGACACATTATTATCCGTCATTTCAAATTAGATTTTTAATGAGTCATATTTGGTAGTATTTAATGTTCAGAAACATCTGAGTGATGCAGTAACTATAGTTCCTGCTGGATGATAAGCGTCATGCTCCATATCTTTTTTCACTGCGTTTATCAGTGCATCACATTTCCTGAACTAAGCAGACTCAGTTGCTTTGACATTTTGCGCTAACAAAGTAGCATCTAATTTCAGCTAAACCCAACGAAACAAGAGGTGACAATGACTGATTAATATTCACACTCACTATCAACAGGAGGTTCTACTACAGGTGGACTGATGGACGCATGTGACAGAAGTACCAGTGTTAGAGAGTCCTGTACGGACCACTTTACAACCCTGCTGGTACCCATGTACATTAGACCTGTAACCAGATCCATCATTGTCTGTACCCTTGATTTTTTTTTATTTATTTATTTTTTTAACCCATTCCCACGTTTTTGCGGTTTACCCCGTTAGATACCTGACCTGGTCCAGAACTGTGCGGTGTTGTATTCAGTGTAATAGTGAACAGTGGTGTTGTAGGCTCTATTTACAGACAGACAGACCAGTGATCCTGTCAGTAGGTGATCTTTCTTTGGTAGATTATCCTCAGTATTTTAATATGTCAAAATGATGGACAGCTTTCAGAATTTTACATCATCTTTAAAAGAAATTCATCAATAGCAGAATATTTTTGGTTAAGGTGACCTCTGGACATGTGTGCTGTACCGTTTGCCTGTGCTTGCAAGTTCAGTATTTTAAGGTGGACAGTGCGAGATCATCATGGCCCCTGCAGTGTGCCGCAGCTATTCTCATCCCCTTCGCCATGAGCAGCAGTGCCACATCATTAGGAACAATATCCTGAACTCTCTTTCTCAATCAGAACATTTCATGTCATTGAATGAGACATTCTGGCAGCTGCCACCTTGACCCTGTGCTTCTCACCCTTAGGGTGTGATGGCGTAAGTCTCCATCAAACAAAAAGAAAAGGCTGACACAAACACATAACTTGGTCTGTCACACATTCATTCACTATATTCTGATAGAATCCTCAATGTGCAGAAGTATTTTACACTTGTACTAATATTTTCAATTTCACATTAATGTATTTCATGGCTCAGCAACCCTGGTCCTAGAAAGCCACTGTGCTACATGTTTTAGAAGTATCCCTCTTCCAACACACTTGATTCACATGATCAGCCTATTATCAAGTTCTGCAGAAGAATGATAATGATCTTCAGGTGTGCTGAAAGAGGGAAACATCTAAAGCATGCAGGACAGTGGCACTCTAGGACCAGGATTGCTGACCCCTGACAACGACAGTGCACATCAATCAACAGTACTGTAAATGTGCCAGCGTTTGCCAAATGGCTCATTTTCTATTTTTGTCCCTTAGCCAGATAATAATTATCCAATGAAGCAACAAATCAATATTTAACATCAACACAGAGAGCAGACAGAACAAATTAAAATCGTAGTGGAATGAAATAGACACCATGGCACACAATATAAAAGTATTACCATTTTTGTGAACAGGCTAGTCGCCTAGTCATCAGACAAAGTAAATGCTAGATAAAAATACGTTTTGACAGGCAATTAATAGATAGTTAATTAAATAATTGCAATAAATAATTGCATAACAAAAGTGACAAAGGTAGGAGGACATAACTCTGACAGTGACAGAAAATATATAAGAGCAAAAAAGACAGGCATGCAGAGAATGCATACAGTAATGCACAGTAAAACGAAAATTGTATAGTTATTAAGTTTTTATATAGAAAATACATTCTTATGTTGGGAAAATTAGTTTAAAGTACATTTTTGACTCTTTTTACTTTACTTTTACTGTAGTTTTTAACATAGGCCAATGCATGGTATTCTGTTTATGTGCAAGTATGTATCCTTTTTTTCTCAGCTGTACCTGTATTTAAGCAGATACATAATACACATACACATGAAAAACAAATTAAGCATAATGTCATAATTTCTAGGAACTTGATAATCAGAGGGGAATTTTTATTCTTATCATTACAAATTCTGTAGTTCTTTTTAATCACAAAAACTGTTGTGTTTCATGTGCAAAGTATAAACTTCAGATTCAAACTCATTAGAAACAACCATGTTTCAGTTGGAGCATAAAGTGACTAAAGATGAATGTTGCCCTCATCAAATTACTAATGTGGTGGTCTATTATTTTTGTTTCCTAGTTAAATTATTGCAGTGCCCCTGTCACTTTACTATTACCCTGCTTTGTTGGTGAAATAGACATGAGGTTAACTCGCTTTGTTATCCTTGTAGGGAATTTCAGTCTCTGCATTTTCCCATTCTGTGCCTAGTATTAGCATTAGCAATTAACAGTTATCATTAACACATGGTCCGCAGTAGCAGTGAGCTGTCACTGAAGGCACTCAGGGACCAACTTCAGATCTTCATCAGTGCCGTGGACACAAGCACTTACAGGAGAATTAATTTATGTGGAGTCAATGGTGATGAGGAGACGCTCTGTGAGAATAGACAAACTCAACACAGAAAAACTCAGACTCAGAGCCTTGAACCTGAAGTGCTAACCACTATTTATATTTGTTAATAAACATCATCTTCTTCATTATCAGATGCCTTTACTTATAGGGATACTAAAAATAAATCAAGTTTCTTCTTCCCTAAATTTGCATTTGATTTTAATTTACCTCAGTTCAAACAGGAACATCACTGATCGTCATGACAAAAACATCACATGAAATAACAACAAACTACACACAAAATAAAAAAAAAGATACAAGACAAAATAATTTAAATCAATTTGAATTCAAGAAAATGACAAGAAAACTGCAAAAGTCTCAGGTCACTATTAGATTTGTTTTGTTAGCAGTTTATGCTGATTTTGTCTGTGTAAAGATACAGCAAGATAACATGATTTCTATCGATGTTTTACATCAGTGTCACATATGTCTTATTTAGGTTATCAAAGCAGATGGCAGCACGGTAGATGATGTCAAGTATGTGTAGGAGGGTTTTTGAGGGAGGGCAGCTCTGTATACACTGTATACACAAATCACTATAGTCAAATAGTGGAAGGATAGTCTTTTTAACAAGAAGGGGTTTGACAGAGAGTGTAAATGAACATATATTGCAAAACAGAAAGCTGATTATAGATTTTACTTTGGTGAGGAGAGTACTGATGTGTGTTTGGAATGAGAGGGAACAGTCAAGGTATCCGGGTATTTGTAGCGGTACACAAATTACATTTCAGAGACGTTCAGTGAGAGAAGTTTGTTTGGGTATTCAGTTTGTGGGAGGTTTCTGTTGAAGATCATATATTTTGTTTTGCTCACGTTTAATCATAAATGTAGGTCAGAGAAAGAATGCTGGATGTTATTGAAGCTAATCTGTGCCATAGGGAGGGGCAGTGTGGAGGGAGGAGCTAGGTGTATAGATACTGTAATTGTCCCATCGGTGTATAAATGGATATGGGAGTTGTTTATAGCCTGGGTTATCCTGGGTTATATTGTTGTTAAAGATTGTTGGACCAAGTGGGACCCTGTGGGACACCTTTGTGATTTCTTAGTGGGTCTGAAAGAACACCATCTACCTTTGCTGAGTGCCTGCATTCAGAGCAATACCTTTTGAACCAGGTTACACATTTCTTAGAAAGACCAACACTTTGTATAGCCTCTCCAATAATATAAAGTGATCTACAGAGTCAAATACCTCATTTTGAGAAACTTGAGAGTAGAGTGAGAGCATGCATGCCCCTTTGTGTTCAGCATATGTACAGGGCCACTCAAAACTCGCCTAGAAGCTGGACATGTCCTTCCACAACAACCCTGCTGTCAGTCAAGTCACCCCATTACGCTGGGCATGACATTTAAAGTTGGGTGAAGAAGGCGGACAGAGTGCCCTTACCTCCTCCGTACTAGCCCTGCAGTAGAGCCCCTGTGTCGCATTTGCGGATGAGTGTGTTTGTGTGTGTTGTGACTTTGGCCAGACTTGGTCTGGCATAAGGACAGCTGTCACATCTCCAACCTGTCACATGCAACACAGAGGAGATGCCAGAGGCTGGGGCATCAGGAGACACAAGGACGGACATAAGGGAAAGTGTGTGTGTGTGTCTTGTTCTGTGTGGATGGGCGTCCATGCACCCATGTGTCTCAAAGAGTAAGGAGAATGAAAGACATGGGGTGGTGGCCACGTGAAAGGGTTTGACTCCAAGGCACCCTCTAACCTTGCTGTCCACACACACTCGCATGCATACTCCTCACCCACTTACTTAAATCCAGTCCTTGAGCAGCTGAGTCAGATTCCCTGGAGACATGTAGTAAATACTGCCTTAACATCCAACCACCACCCCTGCAGGACACCCATCTTGTCTTGCAGTCCTCTAACCGAGGCCATTTCAGTGCTCATTACTCCCCAATGAAAAAGTCTCTTCATTAAGATTGTGCCTGTAGCCTGTGGAGCAAAGGCTTTTTATAATGCGAGTTCTCCACTAACTCTTTACATAAGTAAGCAGCAGTTGCCCTCAAGTGTATTTGGTTAAAAAAGGCTTAATATGTGTGTATGTGCGTACCAAAACCTTAATGGCCATTTTGGGACTTTTATATCTTTAGAGGGAAAAGATCTTCTGTTTTAATTTAAGTAATAGTTTCAAGGCAAGCAGGTTAAAAGGTCAACTTCTGTTCCCATAAGGATGCGTGCTTACAAGCTTCCCGAATAGAATTGGGACATTTTAGGATAGCAAAATAACAAGAAAGTGATCTCAAATTCCATTCTTATTCTTACCATATCCCTAGAGCATATTTTATTTTCCATTAACAAATCTAGCTCTTTATTGTTATTTTATAATTTGGTATATCATATCTTCCAAAGTCTAATATGTATCTCTAGTAAGGAAACACAACCAAATCTAGGACTCATATTACTTGCTGTAGCTCCTGTTCTTGTACTTACAGGTACACAAAGTGATGCCTTACCCTTTCTATCATTATTGACATGACACTTATTGTCGATTCACTGGAAAACTGCCAAACTACCATTACACTGTAAGTGGGTGGAAAGTGTTATGGCACATCTGAAGCTTGAAAAACTTAAATACTCCACAAGGGGTTTAGTACAAAAAGTGCAGAAGGCCTTCCTCTTTTGCTTTGAAGAAAACGGTGCATCCAAACATTAAGTACATGATCTTTGAACCTTTATCATCGCAGTGTATTCGACAGTTTAAAATCTTTTTTTTTTTTATTATTCTATTCTTTTGTGTGAACGTCTACCACACATTGTGTTTAGTGCATTTTGTTGAGCTGGGATGTTAGTTTGTATTGTGACTAAATAGATGGGCTGAAACAATAGCAATATAAAAAATACACTTTAATTTACTTTAACAATCAAAATCTAAATTTCCATAAAACATTGTTTAATTTGAACATTGATGTCTAACCATCATAAATTGACTGTAATATTGTAGGATATAATGAATAGTTAATGGTCGGCAGGTCTGTGGTCATAGATATTGAGCTCTAGTTATCTAATTTCTTAAACCACTTCCTTAGTCTATTGTCTCTTCTTTTCCATTCTCTCTGCCACTGCTGTAATAATGTATTTTTTTCTGTCAAATTAGCCAGTGAGTTGCTTTTCATTGTTATAGGTATAAATGTGTATTTTTATATGTTATGTGTGCCAATTTTGACACAGATGTGTGATTGTCAAAGAACTCAGGAAAGTTGATATATATAGTTAGACTTAACAAGACGAAAAACTATTTTTGTCTGTGCAGTCTAGCTTTCTTCCATAGCACATTAATTTGGAATGGCAATAGCTAAAAGTTAAAGGGTCTGCCTTTAGTTTTCGTTCATTTGTCTCCCTGATGCACTATGACTTGTGACAGCTCCTCGCTGTCTGCTGGGACGAGATGTGTCTGAATCATTCCACAAAAAGGCTCTCCCTTCTATACTGCCCTTGGTCTAACCGAATCATGAGATGGTCTTCAGCAGCCCCTATGTTCTTCTTCTGGCCCTCTCACCTTTCTGTTGACTCTTATCTGTCTGTTTACTCTGTCCCAGTCCAAAGGAAGCATCCATTAAATCACCTTTAAAAATGAGAACGGGACTTGACAGCTACAAACTGGAGCAAAACAATCTTTTCCCAAACCCCCACGTCCACCCCAGCCCCACATCTCCATGCCCGTTCCTATCTGTCCCAAATCGTCAGCGGCAGATGCCGTGAGCGCTGCTGTGAGACAGAGAGCAGAGAGCAGATTGTTTACTGATGCAGACTATATTGATGTGAGCTGATTCCATCAGGCAACACTTTTGGATGCCACACACCCTGCCGTCTTTCACTGCCTCCCGTCTGCTTCTTATACAATTGCCCTCTAATGCATCCGCTGAGACAAGACACACGGAGTGACGGGCAATAGAGCTGCAACCATTGTGAATTTTGTGTCTGCATGTGCTATAAAAACAGAATGGAGATTCATAAGGTCTCCCAAATGTTAATTTTCCATATTATTGAGCCCTTCTTGAACTTGAGCTGCTTTTTAAGGTCACAGTATTTGACATTATACAGCAGGGACTTCTACTGTAGAAGGGGTTTAATCAATACTATAATCAGGTACAGATTAATGTGAAATCCTAACGCTGATCCAACACTAGGTTAACACTGGAAAAAACACCAAGGCTTCAGTATTGCTATATTGGGAACCTTTAATCTGTGATTTACAACACTGTGTCTGAGAGAAAGTCTTGATGTGAACCCAGTGTCTCAGCAAAGACAAGCCAGGTGTCCAATCCCACTGACCGAATACATGGTCCAACCCTGGCTGCTAGTGGTTGCATATACCAATTTCACCTCTGTGCTGCTAATGACAGAAGAAGCATGGATGTCGCCACGAGTAGAGTGACAATATGAACAGGTTATAAAAAAATAGAAGTTTAAGATGGTGGAGAATTACTCGATTCCATTATTTTGGGTATAGTGGAAATACCCACCACCCAGAGGATATAAAACAAGGGGTTTTGTACTGGGGTATCAGATCTAACCTGGAGGCTCCATCTCATTGTGTTTGCTAACTTCTACAATAAAAACCTTTTGGATTTGAAACCTGAGTGAATCTACTCATCTTTGATGCAACGCATCTTTAACCTGTGGTTCTGAGCACTTAAGGTTAGGTATCCTCAAAGGTTTAGTTCAGCGTTTGTATTAAAATGTTTACAGTAAAGTTAATTATTTTTGTATTAAAAAAGAACCACAACACTACAAAGTTCCCATTGATTCTTTCATTTCAGTTCAATTGTAAGTGTTTAATTAAACCCGATGTAATCATTAGATTGCATGCTAACAATATTATTCCACTTGATTTGGAGAGAATATGCTCAGTGAAGGCATTTGTTGCCCACCCACACAACCATATTTTTCTCCAGTGGTCAGTTAGATTTTGTGATCAACAGACCAAAGTGTGTGTAATTAGTTAATAGGCCCAATCACATGGGAGGCGGAATTGCTGCAGACTGGTTGCTCTTTGCCTCTGTCCATCATGTATGGTGGTTAGATTTCCTCTCACCATGACGGGCAGCGATTATAACAATCGGGTGAGTTCAAACCATCTGTAAGACATTTGATTAACGCTGCCGAGGCTCCGTCAGGGGAGCAAGCCCAGAATGGTACTTGATGTGGAAGTGCACTAATGACAGTGTCTCCGAAGTAGCCATGCTCTAGGAAAAACATCACAGAATGAGAAATTAGAACCTTGGAGAGACAGCTCAAGTTTGTAGCGAGCAGCTCCGGGTGGCCTCTGCATCCATCTCACACATGATTTGATTGGTGCTTCCAGTCAAATCATGCACTCAGACTCGTGTTGCAGCTGTTGAAGCTAATGTGGCATGAAACAAAACAGATGTTTATTCTGGTGTCACCCTCCTCTTTTTTTTCTACCCACTTTCAATATTTTGAGGATTTGCACACTTGTTGTGCACAAACAGAATTCCCCAGGGTCCGGCACTAGTACAATTTATTCTTTTTTTTTTTTTTTTCTCTCGCTAAATGATGTCGTTAATGTGTTTTTGACTTCTCCAGGACACAACTCTGGACCCCGGGGAGGATGTGGCCCTTCTCTCAGTGAGCTTTGAGGATGCTGAAGCCACTCAAGTCTTTCCAAAACTCTACCTCTCACCTAGCATTGAGCAGTAAGTGCATCAGTCACTCACTTCTTGGTCATTATTCGAGTAAAGCAAATGCATTTTAATACCATGTAGTGAATTGTGAGTAGGGTCTGGTAAGTAATTAATACTGATTATATTATTATGAATACCACTATGCTATATTTTGCAGACTTTTGCATCATGTGAGATCTTTAGGAAAATGTTACGTATTTTTAATGATTAATTTCAATCAATATTGAAACATTTCAGGGATTTGTACAACATGGTTAAACAAGAAGTTGGATGTTTATATGACCTGCAGTATTTGAGCTGCTGGTAGCTGCAGACGTCAAATCATACAGATATCCCGGTGTTACACAGATGCTTTTGTGAAACAATTACGTCATCAATATCTGTTATGTTTATATGGGAAGTGTAAAAATATTTGTGGTTCATTATGAAACCATGGTGGCTTGTGGTGAGAGCGGCCAGATTAAAATGCTGGCACTCATTTATGAAAAGAAATCTGACAATGTAAGTGCAGCTGAAAAACAACTGTGATATACTTTAAGAAATGTTCCTCAGTCTTGACTTTATAGGTGCAAATGTTGTGACTTAGGGTCCAAATACACAAACAAAGATGAACAAAGTTGGGTTAAGTAAAATATGACATCTTTAATGCTAAATTAGGCACATTTTAAACAAAACCGAAAATAATACTTAGTTAAAAATTAAAAGTGCATTTAGCCACTTATTCATAAAACTGAAATAACAATCGGAGCACTTCAGTAACAACAATTTCAAGGCTCAAGGTTCTTTATTTTGTTATTCCTTTGGTACAAGTGCAAAAACAATAAAATATTGCACCCTTAGGTTAAAAATTATAAATAGTGAAAATCCAATACAGTGGCCTAAAGTAGATAAAAACAATAAATAAAACAGCAGAAGCATGTATAAAAAATAGATGGTTTTTTTTAAGATTCTTAACATATTCTGTGTTTTCATGCAAAATGAATGTCATTGATAGCCTACAAGTATTATTTCTTTACATTCGTTTTTGCCATAACCCACAAAAAACAGGGTTAAGACCTACTTTTGGGTTGTGACAAATCAGTTGAGAATCACTGGTCTAAAATTTAGTAAGATCCTTTTTTTTTTTTAAAGCTATATTACTATATCCAGTCCTAATAATAACTTCAATATATTAAACTACCGGTAAGAATCACAGGTGAGGTGTTAATGCAGGTGATGCAGGATTAAACGGACTGGTTCTGACTTCAATGATGCAAGCTGTTGCTGCTGGATTATGATGAACATGCTGCAGTTGTGGCGAGTTGTGATGTCACTGTGAATAATCCCACATCGCAGTGTCTGGATTCATCAGTCAGTTCCTCAAAAACAATAAGGGAAGAACAAAAAAATGAGATGGATGACACACAGTGTCTGAGCCAGGCATGAGTGGATGTCTGCAGACATCTGGGGTGTTAACAGTACAGAGACAGTGTTTGTGTGTGCAGGCTCGTGTGGAATGTTTTCTGGGAGTCTATGGGCATTATGATCAGTGTGTATACATTCTCTTTGTTCATCTTTATTTTTTTGTCTGGATAGGTTTGGTGTGTGTGTGTGAGTATATGTTGTGTGCATTTGTCAGTTTATATTTGGAGGTGTGCGTTCGGATGCCTGTTTGTAGGTTTTTATATCCCAAATGTATGTGTCTGCTTTCATGCGTTTGTGTGCATGCACCAGTATTTGAATAGGATTTGCTCTTAGCAGAAACTACGTGTCTTTGTAGGTGTGGATGCAGATTTGTGTGTGTGTGTGTTTGTGGACCAGGTATGGGCCCACTCTGACCCCAGGGCTTTCGTGCTTGGAATAATCTTAGGCTGATGTTTATTTACAAGCACACGCCCCGTCGCACCAGGTTAAGAGACCTCTGCACCCCCTCCCCACTCGGCCAACACCACCTCTCTCCGCCTCTCTCTCTCTTTCATCCTCCTGTCTCGCCATGTTTCTTTTCTCATCCCCATGCAGCTTGCTCCTCTCTTGCTCCTCTATTTTGTGCTGCTCTCATTCTGAGTTCTGCAGTAATCAAATCCTTCCATCCCTCTTATTGTCTCCTGCCATTTTTCTTCCATCCTTACGGTGCATTTATCTCTCACTTCCAGCTTACAAATGCACAGATGCACATCCTCTCCAATATGTTGAGTTGATCTGTGACAGAACATTATCCCGGTGCTGCAGCTCTGACAAAACACTCTAATTGCACAGTGCAAAATAAAGGTCACCCACCTACTGGTTCACATGTAATCCTCTTGCCTTTTCCATGCTGTTCATGTTTAAGAGTGTGTCTGAGCAATAATGTGAGGGTATATCCCCTGCATGCAAAGACACTATCTTCATGAAGTTTTAAAAAATAATAATAATAGTAATAATGATAAATTGTATTATTTAGCTCTTTTGCAGTAACATTTTCTCTGTATGCATTAAACATATTTAGTGTGAGATAATACTGTATGTGTCCAATGCAGTAATTTTCACTGACCACATGTCAACCATCTGTGTTTTAATGAACACCTTTACACATAGATAATCCTACTGCTTTAAGAGGCTTTTACCAACAGCAGTGTTATGATACTGGGGTTGTAATGTAGTTCAGGATGAAGTGAAGTGGAGGACGTGTGTTTGTTTATGTGCATCGGAGACACTGACCTCAGTAGAGCTCCAGACCAGACTGAATCTGCTGCAGTGTTCTTAGAGGCTCTCCTCCTCTGCCAGTTGTGTGAGGAGAACAGACAGAAGGAGGCTAAAGGCAGTGGAGTGGAGAGCAGGAAGTGGCGAGCTATGGCACTGGGGTTGGACAGGGGCGACTGCCGGCAGAACGACGGGGGGCCGGATGAACGAGGAGAGGCTATGAAGCTGTAAACAGTCTCAAAATGCGAGAATGTTCAAATGCAGCTCTCATTTACCACCATTCTCCTCTGTTTTGCTCTGTGTCTTAATGATATTTGCACATATGCAGATCAAGGCCATGTATGAATATGCCTCTCTACATCCTTTTGTTCACCTTTTTGTCAGCTGTGTGGGAGTGTGTTAATTCATGACCCAGGGCAAAAAAATGTATGCCTTCACAATTGTTTGAAGACAAACGATTGTGTGTGACGATTGTGTGTGTGTGTGTGTGTGTGTGTGTTTTCATGCATGAGCACATTTGTGTTTTCTTCTATCTACTGTGGATGCTACTTAATTTAGCATACAAATGTGTGTTATCCAGCCTTTTGCTATGTACGCGTGTGTATGGAGATGTGTTAGTTTTTCCTCTTCCTGTCCTTACTGACCCTTGTTAGTCTTTGGTCTTTGGTCGAGTTGCCCATTATTTTCACATCGGCCCCAGTGAAGAGGAAAGCTTGTTTGTTTCAATGTGTCTCTACGTTTCTTCTATTTTGTCCTCCAGTAATTGAAAAAGAGTGACATTCAGGAAGTTTAGAATTAATCCAAGTTACTGCACATGTGTAGCATCATATAAGGGAAAGGAAAGAAATTGGCTTCTTGTCCATGTCATGGACTGTAACAGCTGTGGACAGACATCATCTCAGCTTTGGATGGAAACGGTTCATATCAGCAATTTTTTTTTTTTTTTTTTTGAGTCAAAATGTTCTGGGTTTCTTATAGCCAGCAATTTCTATCTCTGTGTACTGGGTCTTTTATCTTTTTTGCTTTGATCAGCCATCCTATAATTTTGTCCACGGTTCATCTGCCATCTGTAGACAAGTCTATCCTTCCAACCATCACTCCCTTTCACTGCTGCCCTTCGATCTCACAGTTTTTAATTCACTTTTTCCAGTTTTTAACTCTTGTCTCTTCGGTCATATCTCTCTGTACTACATCCCCCTGCCCCCCCCCCCTACGTCCTCTCCCTCCTGTTTTTCCACGTCTGCCGCCTGTCTCTTTTCTCTCCATCTTTCTCCTTTTTCTATCTCTTTCTCTCCTCTGCTGATCCCTCTGGCTGATCCTCAAAGGGAACTGAGAGAATGAGTGGGACTTAAAAGAGAGAGAAGCGCTGTGCTCTACCCAGCAAGGTCGTCCCTTGCTCGACTGAAATGCAGCGATGGAAAGGAAGGAAGGAAAAAAAAAAAAAAAAGCACGCATACAAACAAAACATGGTAGCGGATAGCTTTTCCCTATCTCTCCTTCCCTCTTTTCTCCACCTCTCTACTCTTCTCTCCCATCACTCCTGAGTCGTTTGATATCTCATTTTTACTCTCCTTCAGCAGGGGATCTAAGAGCTCTGAACGAAAACTCATAAGCCCCCTGAGCTACAGTGTTATACCTCGATTTCTATTCCCTCTTCTTCTTTTTCTTGCTCTGTCTGTTACTTTTTCTTCCTCTGTCTTCAAACACACCATCACTGTAATGTTTTTCACTTTACAGAGCAGTAAAGGGGGGTGGGGGGGTGTTAAAATACCCTGACAGACACCCACATTATTACCAATAATGTCCAGCGTTGACTACTGCTGCATCTTTGATGGGACTGTGCCTCGTATTTGCTGCTTTTTTTTTGTACAAGTTATTGATTATAAGAAGTTAAAACTCTGTGATTTTTGCAGGCTTAGAAATTTACCTGCTTAAGATTCAGAGTTCACATGTTATATAATGTTTTATGGGCCTCCTGGAAGAAAATTTGTTGAGAAAACCATAATGAGTTAAGCTGGTTAGAGCCTTGCGTTTTTCCTCCCTACTCATTTAAACTAGAAGTAAAGTATAAAATAGGTGCTGACATTTAGGAATTTTTTTTAAAGAATCATGTCAGCTCTGGAGGCGTGTTAAAGCTGAATTTGTTGTCAGGCCAGTTTATTTGTTTGGCAGCTTGTGTTACAGCGGAGGTCATGGTATGATCAGACCCCCCCCCCCCCCCAAAAAAAGACTTAGTTTAAAAGTTTTGTATCAAAGTCCAATGGGGTAATTTACAAGCAAAACACCAGCATAGTCAAAGACTTCAAGAACAAGTCGTCCTGGGGGTGTCGGCATGTTAGTTTAAGCGCTAAATTCTTAGATGATAAGACATAAATTGTACCTGTCTCCGTTGAACTTTTTCCATCCAGTTCGCAAACTGAATCTGACAATTTAAGAGCATAACTAACATACATGGTGTGTGTTTCTTTGGCTTTAGGCAACACTGTTCTTACTGCGTCTTTAATCACATTTTCACTGAGCTCTGTAGCCATACTTGGAAGCAGTATTCTTCACATTGCATGAATAGTGACCAGCTAGACAGTTAACTGATCACTGTGAATGCATATAGAGCCATGACTTAGTTTGTTTTGCCACTTGAAAAAAAAGGACGTCACCAATACCTGGCACAGGCTGAGGGGATATCCACTTGCATGTTATTGGCTCTGTGTTTTTGCCATTATAATAAAGGTCTATACTAGTGTATGATTTGATCGTTTAATGAAACGGTGGTATTTCAATGAATATCTTTCAACTGTAATTTCCATCTCTGCAAAGTCTTCTATTTTATCATGATTGCATTTGTGTGTCTTCCACTGTTTTATAAGCAGACTCATCGCTCTATTCATTTTTGCTTTTACTTCTCGTTTACCTGATTGTACTGTGCCCATGAGATGAGTTGGATACATCTCTCCTTCCCCCAGAAAACCTGCTGCATTGCATAAAAGAATTGAGTGGGCACCGTCTCTGCCCCCAAACCAGATTTAGGAGCCCAGAAAAATCAACACAGAGAGACAGTTTTAGGCTGCAGTGCACTAATGTTTGTGTATCTGCATTTGCCTGTAGGTGCCTATGTATGTGTGTGTGTGTGTGTGTGTGTGTGTGTGTGTGTGTGTGTGTGTGTGCGCGCCTGCCTGCTGATGTGTGAGTACATCCGTGTGTGTGTGTGCATGTGCCTGTGTGGGTGTACAGTTTGTGTGTCCCTTCTCCAGGGTCTGTAGAGGTGTTTTACAGGCTTTGAAATCTTTGCATTACCATCAGATATTTTTCAAGGTTTTGTGAACATCTTGTCACAGTCAGAAATTGCCAGTCTGATAAAATAAATTTGCCGCTCACCCTCTCGACGGTCTAAGATGTCAGCGCAGACACTTTTATTCTCAGCAGCTCAAAACACTCCGCCACCTCTTCCTCCTCCTTGTCTCCTTGAAGACTTCTGCATCATGTGTTTTACAGCGAGTCTCTGTAAAATGACTTTGTGATGCCGCTTTGCAATTGGTAGCAAAGTCTGCTTCTATCGTGGGGTCATTTCAAACCTTTTCTGTAGGTATCTGCATGGACATGTCGCGTACATATTTCCATTAATGAAAGGTATTTACATGGCTTTTTGAAATGAGTCAATATATCAATTTAATTAACGCACATCATTACTGTAAACAAGGTCATATATTGGGATTTTCAAGTGCAAAAGCAATATTTCAATATTTTCTTACACACATTCTTCAAGTCACTCAGCCGTTTATTGGGTAAAATTTCACCGTAAGCAGCAGAGAAGTGCAGTAATGAAAACCGTTGCCATAACCATGGCATGTTGCACTTTATTTTATTTTTTTAGAGCTCCAGCTTCAAGGACAAAGTATCAGTGGAGTATCAGGCCTACAGAAAAACGAGACACGTTACATAATAATGATAAAATGGAATGGAAAATAAGTCAAACTTACCACACTGACTGTTTCCATTAACACGCATTCCCACAAATGTGTGTTAAAATTCAGTTTTGACATATCACTCACCCACTCTTTTTACTATTAATATTTGTAAGTTCATATGTATCATACCCAGAGACACATTTACACTTCATCACACCATTAACAATGTCTGTAATAATAAATGTCTTGTTACGTTACTTCATGACATATTCAGAACATGTGCACAACCCACTTTTGGATCTCAATCCAGTAGATAAAAATATGGATCTAATCTAAGAACAGCCAGCCATAATGGAAATGATTATCACTGTGGGTTTGAATCAGAGTAACTCATAACATCATAATTAATAATTATGATAAGTTTGATTTCATTTATTACACCGAACCCCAAAGGGGAGACGAGGAGTATTAAATTAGTTGGTTTTGCAGCAAAACTATTGATTGAATTCATACCAAAATGAATATATAGATTGCTAGTGACCCAGAATAGATGAAAAAATATATATATATAATTTCCCTATTTTAGTTATAATGGACAAATTTTAAAAAAGATATAATTTTTTGCAGTTGTTTTTTTTTTATTTGATTTGAATGATTTATTTCGAACATGTGCAAAGTGCAACAATAATCAATACAACAGTAATAATAATTACTTCAAACTTGGCACATACATACAGACAATTGATATGCTGACATCACCACATGCATAGATATGATTACATTAACTGGATTGATGTCAATCCAGCTGTGTTCGAATCATAACTAAAATTTTGTGAAAACACTGACAGAATCACAAAAGGAGCAACCCAAAGGAACACTTAATTTGCTTTTTATCAAAGTTTTATTGAGTCTTTTAACTTTTTCTTGTATTTCCTGGTTTGGAGGCCTGTCCATGAAGGACAAATAATGTCTTAACGACATCACTGTGTGTTCTAAAATCACCTGGTGTCCAGCTAAATGACCTGAGCTCCCTCTGGACAAATCAGGTAGTTGCTAAAGCGGAAAAAATGCTGTCCATTCCAGGTCACATGCTAACAGAAGAGTTTGTCATCATACCTTCTGGTTGGTGGTTTTATGTGTCGGCCCATATAACAAACCAATTTGCAAACTCTTTTCTTTCATCAGTAATTAGGTTATCAAATTTACAATGGGCATGATACACTTCTGGATGTGAACTGCTATGTGTCGTACTTGTGTGTTGTCAAAATGAACAGTACTGACTATAAAACAAATTGCCCTCTTCTCATTCAAATTCTCATAGAAGGTACAGTACATGTGAGAGGTGGGGTTTGTTGTGCTTGGCACCATGTTTTGCTTAATGTTAAAGAGAGTGTGATCATTAATCTATAGAAACACAATAAGCTGTAAAGTTAGTTTGCCAACTAGAATAATTTGCAGCCCTTGTAAAATGATTACAGTGCATTCAATGTAAACCAGTATTTTAAAAGAAAAATGGGGGTGGGGGTAGTAGTAAAATACAATAGTTAGCCATGATCATGATGTAGTAGTTCTGTGATGTATCATCTTCATTGCATCATAATGTCTGTGTAACAAGCAAGGAAAAATATTCCTGACATGGCCAAAAGAAGGAAACGCATATTTATTCACTGTATTGATATCAGGATTTGAAAATTGAGATGAAACGGTGTACAAAAAAAACATCATATGTGTGCTCTATGCTTAGGGCTTCTTTAACACCAACACACAGACAGCAGTTCCAAGCCTTGGGTTTTAATTAAAAATATCAATATTTGGTGCCCGAGACTGTTACATATTACAACAGTTAATATACTGTATTCGCTGAGGAGGACGAGTAGAAATGGCAGTAAATGCAGAAAGAGAAGAAGTTTATGTAGCAATAACTGCGTGGTTCACATCACATTACATGCAGTAATCAACTGTGACATGTTTCATTCTTTCGTATTACTTCCATGTTAAACCAACACAGCCATGAGCAAAGTAAATATTTTCAGTAACTGACCTGTCATTGAAGAAAAATTGACCAATCATTTGATTGGACGTGAGCTTATGATGCGATTAAAAAATTTGATAACCACTGAGTACGTAGAACAAATCTGATTAACATACCTCATCAGTTAGTTTTATTTTATATATATATATATATATATACATATATATAATTTTAGACTATATTAAATAGATCTGGTTGATAGCTTTCTTGAGGGTAAGAAGATGTTGAGTGAAGAATAGAGAACAGAATGAATAGAAATATTAAGCGACATGGCGGTGGAATGGTTAGATTTGTTGCCTCACAAAAGAAGCAGGGTTGGAATGGGTGCTTGAAATCCTTGAAAATACTAGAATTTCAATGTTGTGTTTGCAAGGTCTAAAAAGTACTTGAGTTTCAGTTTGAGTGCTTTGAAGTGCTTACAATTGAACTCTGTAATGTGATTTATGCATTTATTTATGATATTAACTCAAGCCAAAGCCATGGACAGACAGACAATGCATTTTGAAAAATAAAACTTTGTCGAAAAAGAAAATTAGTGGATGCTCTCTGTCATATTCTTAGTAGATTTTTATGTTAACATTTGGCTCAGTGTGAATGTGCCTGAAGACTGGCCTCCCTTTTTTTTCTTTTTTTTTTTAAATAAAACATTGGATTCTTTAGTTTCCAAACTGTTTGCTATTATGAAACCTCATTTTAGGTGTTTATAGCATCATAAAATGAACATCATTATGGTAAAAAAAAAAGGGAGGGGGGGTCATGAATTTCCTGTAGATATGTATTTTACTTCTGCGATAAAGTGCTATGCTGGAAAATGTTAAAATGACCCTTGAAAGTGCTTGAATTTGACCTTAAAATGTGTATGAACCCTGAAAGTTCTTGATTTGATTTCAACATCAGCTGAAAGGTGGAGGTGAGAGGGCTTTCTGTTTGCATTTTCTATTTAGCCAGGTGTCCATTAGTATCGCTTCTACCCTATTCTACTTGCTTCGGGCAGTTTCCACTATGAAAAAGGACCCGGTCCTAGATTTTTGGTATCTACTCCTCTGTAGTTCCAAGCCGTCCTATAATGTGACATTTCAGCACCGTAAACACTGACTGGTGAAGTTGTCTCTATGTCAATATGTTATCAACATGTGACCAGTCATTAAAAATACACCAAAAAAAAACATAGATTTGGAGTTACAGTAAACAGCAGTAAGTTAAATTCAACACAATGATGGCATTCTGCAAAACTACACCGAAGGTCAGTTGTGGAGGTTGAGATATTTCTGACTTTGGTAGCTGATGAAAAAAATCATTGTAAGCTTGACTGCACCTCGCAACAGAGGTGGATAATTCCAGGTCCATTAAGTCAAAGTTCTGCCATGTATTGGTTCAAACCTGTTGACTGAACACAGGTGATTCCACTAATTATCCCATTAACCTGGATGAGGCATCGTGCTCATCATAATGGGCTGGTTCAATGAACAGGTTTGAACCAATACATAGCAGGACTTTGACTTGATGGACCTGGAATTACTGTACCCACCTCTGCCTCACGATGTATGGAAACACTCTCAAGAAATAGTTCCTGGAGTCGAGTAGGACCGATACCATGTAGTGGAAATACAGCTCTTGTGTTTGCACAGGTTCTCTCTGTGAACTCTGGCTTTCTCCCACAATCCAAAGACATACACTAATAGTTTAACTGGTGTGAATTGTGACTGTGATTGGAGATTAATTTCTATTTGTTAGTCCTGCGATGAACTGGTGACAGGTCCAGGTTGAAGGGGAGAGCTCCACCACTCTCTCAAGGATAAAGCTGCTTAGAGAATATTTGAAGGATGCATAGCAATCAGTCGAGTCACTCTACCACAGACAGACGACGGACTCCTGCAGCCAAAGGGCCAACAATGAATGGTCCAGTATTTAGTCCGAACATTACTACTGTATCTCCAAACATTTCCTCTCTGTCTTATCTTTCATTTTGGTAATGAGGCACGCCTGCCCCTCTTTCCAATCCAGCTTTTTTCTGCTCTCACGCTGTCACTGCACTGTCATACACACCCCGCTCAAACACATACACACAAACCACACACAAACAAACTGAGCTTCGTCACCATCCACCTGAGTCACAGAGGATAATCTCTGTGGTTGATGAAGTCACAGGCAGCCCTGTCTCTGTACAGCATGAGTGTGTGTGTTTGTTTACATGTGTGCATGTACACTGCCTACTGTAAATATATCATACAGTATCTTGCATTGCTCAGAGGGGTTGTATTAGGTAGTATGTCTGTGTGATGACTCCAGTGTGTGTGGGTAGTGTTAAGAGCAGTGTCACCAATGAAGACAGGGTGCCTCTTGGAAAGTAGAAATCCATTATGTTGAGATTACAAGTCCACATAAAGGAAGCAAATTTTCACATAATTTACACCTAGATTGAATATAAAATAACCCTGGCTTTCTGTAAGTTAGTGCAGTTCTTTACACTTCTACTTGGATTTTTTTCAATAGCTTAGTAGTAATGTCAAGGACTCAATAATCAATGTGAATCTGCTCTTCTGGTCATTTTTTCTCATTGGTGATATTTAAAAAAAAAATCCTCACAAACATCTCGCATTAAACTTGAGAAAGACATATAATCTATTTAATTAAAACTCAATAATAGGTTCACACATTCACATCAATTTGGTAAAATAACCACATGTATTGTTTTTTCCCATTTGTAACTATAAAACTGTTCATTGTTTCCACTGGCCCTTTTCATATGAAGACAGTTTCTAACCTTTATTTAACCAGGTAAAAAAGCTAAGATATTAGATATTAAAGTCTCTTTTTCAAGACAGCAGCAGCAGCCCAAGTTACGCCAAATTGATATGATAGCCAATCATTCACAGTAATATACAAAAATAGAAAAAAAGTCAATACTAAAAAACAAACTGATGAAAACATTGATATATAGAAACACCACCATTATTTTAAAAGGTACTAAAAGTATAACAACAATGTTCCTTAAAAGCATCTTAAAGCTGAACCTAAGTCAATCACTTGGAAAAACATCCACATTTGTCACCTTCCCATTGATTTAAAATGTATTAAATGAGGTCAGTTCCTTCACTTTAATATCCTTCTGTAGGTTTTTCTAGGCAATGGGAGCAGAATATGTAAAATCTTTCTTTCCCAGTTCTATTCTAACTTTTGGAACCCATAAACACATTAGATCATGGGCATAAAGACTGTCGGTTTCAGTCATATCTGCAAAGGTTTTGGCCTTTCATATGCACGAACCTGCCATTTTCAGTCACTGAAACTGCAACTTATTGAAACTGGGTCCCAGAGTGGATAAATATGAAAACACTAGTTTTGCATCTTCATCTGTACAATCAAACTGCAACTTTTATAAAAACAATTATGTCTTAGCCTCACCTCTAAACTTTCACCCTGAAAGCAAGACACCATTTCACAACAATAATGGTGGAATACAGAATAGTCCTCATACTACAACTACTATCCAGCTTATTGGAAATATTGAATCAAAATCTTCGTCCTTTAAATATATCATTGAAGGTTTGTTTTGCCTGTTTTCTTGTGGTGGGGTCTTTGATGCATTTAGATTTATGAGTAGAGATGACTGGAAGGTAAAGAAATTAGAAATGACTTGTCACACTTCTCCAATCTTGTACGAAAGTGGGCTCCCCAGGTTCAAATACATCCTTCTTGAACATCTCCAATGTGCAGTTGAACTCCTTGTGGCTGTTAAAGGTGGAAGTACATAGATGTGCATTTGCGCTCAATTTGTTTTGTGTGTCGGACAGTATCAAGTAACAGTTTAATGTGATCATAAGAGACCAGTATCTAATCACACTCTATTCGAATGAGTGTTCCACAGGCAAACCATTGAAATCCAAAATGCATCACATTTGTTCACAGGCCTGCCATTGACACATATGAGTGACGAACACACCACCATCTATTTTGTGCCTCTGTTCGCATTTCCATCTGAATGATACGGTGCTATTCTTAGATCTGTGGGTGGATAGATGGGCATCAGTTAGATTTTCATTTTCAAAGGCTTCTCTACTCGTTGCTGTAAGCCATTTTCAATCGACCATTTGTTGGTGCACAGCGAAATGCACATGCTAATGCTAATTATGTGCACAAAGCCTACAGTAAATGGTGGCTTTGGAGTTCCTGAGAAAAGGATTTTGACAATGAAAATGGCTTCATGACAGTTTGCTTGGCCTCCCTCTGAATCAGTCTTTATTAATATTCAGCTCCAAACTGGGTAAGTTTATTCCCGGTTAATGCTTAACATAAAATATATGAATCTTTGTCTGTCATTCATAGGTGTAATTTTAAAGTGTAATGCACTGGAGACATGATTAATAATTTTTTGTGTCACATGTGACACTGTGTGATGAGTAACCAGCTGCTTTCCAGTCAGAGCTCCCTAGTAGCTCTGAATGCACCTCCTAGGTCAAGTTGCTGTTCACCTTATGATGAACTCTATTAACACATCATTTTTCCTGTAAGCATTTGTGGTTTTGGGGGATGACTGAGGTGGAGTACATTAAACTGGAAGCCACCGTATTCTTCGTACTCCCCCAACCTTTGAGCATTACGCATGTCTCAGGATTTTGTTGTTTGACTCTGTAAAAATGAGAAAATATGGAAAATATTCTCAGCATCATGGGAAAGCAGCCTCTCCTCATAACTAAGAAAAGCTAATGTAATGGAATTGGTGGGATCATGAATGTGGGCTATGACTCACTACTGATATGTTTCACCTTTTGAATACATTATTATCATTTTCACATCATAGACCCTCTGATCAACTCCAGAACATGGCCGAAGGGCTGCATCTTAACATATGTGATATTAGATATTTGACATAATGTTGTATGATGTATGTATTTTTTCATGCATCATGCATTTTTAAACCAA
Organism: Siphamia tubifer; assembly: GCA_020466265.1. Lineage (NCBI taxonomy): Eukaryota > Metazoa > Chordata > Actinopteri > Kurtiformes > Apogonidae > Siphamia > Siphamia tubifer. The sequence goes on along the minus strand of CM035804.1, from coordinate 21,577,472 downwards.
TAAAGGACATGGCTTTTAATGTGACATAACAGCATTTCCAAATGCCCTGTGACAGTTATAATGAAAAAGGATATATAAATAGAAGGTGAAATCCTCTGTGAACACAAATCAGCTATGTTTCACAAAATGAGCATTAAAAGCCAGTAAGCGGTTCCTTAAGACCTTTAACCTGTCCTCAGGGTATTCCGTCTCTTTTTACCCCACATCAGAAAAAATAAAAGAATGAGTGCTGCACTTGGTTAGTCATTGGGGAGCTGTAGCAGCAGATTTCCTGATTAAACAAGCATGAACTAATCACTAATGGAGCTGTGCTCCACAATTGAATCAGTTGGATGTCAAAAGAATAAATGAACAAGTGAAAAAGAATGATGAAGATGCCACAGGCATGAGTCACTCCTTTATTTTCTAATTTCACAACTACAAACATACTAGTCAGTGTTGGCATCATGTTGTTTAATAGCTCACATGTATTTCCCTGAAATCATAAGCTATCAATGCAGACATTTCCTGAAAACTGCTTTGAAATAAACTTTAACAAATCATTCAGATCAAATTAAACTAGCTTTGACGTTCAAGGAAAAAAAAAGTGTCATGACTTTTATCCTCAGAAGTAGTGGCTTGCGGTACAGTTTTAAGTGCCCATACAGAATTTGAGGTGTGTTCGTAGCAACTATTATAAAGTCCTCATATTGTGAACATGGTTTTTATAGTAACTAGGTAGTGCTGACTAATGGCATAATTAAACAACAGCATTGAAAAGTGGCCTATACTTGAGTCATTTCCATGGTTTTAAATTATTTGTCTCTTTTGATTTGTTGTGGAGTGGAAGTGAATGTACAATACGTAATACATATAGAACCATTACAGAGTTATTACTATTACTACTAAGTACTACTGTAGTTCATTATTTTCTATAGAGACATATAACAGTATGTTTGTAAGACTCAGAGTTAATTTTCATAAATGTATGTTTGTATTTACAAACTAAGTGTTGTCTTCTTATTTCCATCAGTGCACTCGGAGGCTCCTCTGCACTTCATATCCCAGCATTCCCTAGTGGAGGATGTCTAATTGACTATGTACCCCAAGTGTGCCAGTTACTCACCAACAAGGTAACAAGTGTGGGTTTTTTGTTTTGTTTTATTTTTCTTTTGATACACTGCAGCTGAATAAACAAGTAGGTGTGTGGATGTGTTTTTAAGAATATATAAAATTGTGCATTTCTGTTTTAGAAAATATATGGTTGATTTTCTGCATATTTCTAAGTCTGAGTGCATCAAAGAAAGGATCCACTGTGGAATGTCTTTTGTCAAGCTGCCTGTGTGTTAATGTGCGTATGCGCATTCAAGCACGTGTGTCTGGCATCTGCCAACGTGGGCGGACTGGCCGTCCTCCATAGGCTGTCTCAGCTCTCCTTGGTCTCCGCAGGTTGACAGGTAGATATGTAGCGCTGTAGACACGATGTAATGTCCTCTCCCTCAGGGGAGGTGCCCATCCCCCATGTTACCCCCCCATACACACACACACACACATAAATATGTGTGCGTGTATACACATAATGCACACAGATAGCCTGCATCTCTCCATGTTCACCTGGACTCTGACCAGCATGTTTTGTGTCCTTAACTGCTCTCCATGCCCATGGTTGTTTAAGTTGAACAGTGTCAACTCCCCCCCACCTCCCTCTATCCAAAAGTCACAGAGGCCACAGCCTATGTTTGCAAATGCATGTTGACAAGCAGGGTTAGAAGTAGGTTAAAGTAATAAACAGGGAGGAGTCGCACTAATACCAACTGTCATACAGAGAAGGTACAAATTCCTTCGTTTTTACCTCAGATGACCTCCTACACATTAATTTATTGTTGCATCATCTGAAATCACTGCTGAGCAGCATCATAGTTGTTTGTTAATTACTTGTTAATCATAAAGTATGTTTGTTACTTTTAATATTCAGTAGTGTATAGATTGGTCTAGACTGTTGTGAGCCAAAACAAAATAGACAGCATGTAGATAGATATGCAAAAGACCTACCCTCAGACTCTGGGTGAGGTCATGTTGCAGCGTGTTTTTGGGTTTTTTAAACATCACAAATCATACATTCATCTCAGCTGGCTGTACAGTCTGTACAGCTCCTTCTGATCTCCAAAGATCACTATGAAAATAACTTGTATAATACATTCTTGGAGATTTTTGAAACTTCAAATGTTAAAAGTCAAAGTTTATTTCTTTTATTTATTGTCAAGAGGGTAATCTTATCTTTCTGGGGTAAGAAAGACCACATGGTTGAGTCATCGAAAGACAGAGGCTAAAAGTGTCGGCAGTGTTAGGCTTCTGCATATCTGTGGTAAACAGTACAGGAACACATTTCTGTAATATCGGAGACAATGATTGTTATCATGTTAGTGTACAGCCTGTACAGTCACTTTGTTCTCTTAACACCATCCCTTATATCCTCCCACTTATTCCAGATGCTGTGTTAGTTTTGACACAAACTTAAACTGCCACATACCTCAGCTGTGATTGTGATTATGAATCCGCTCGGTGGTGGCAACACCTGGCATCAGCATCAATCAAACAATTCCTCATAAAACAACCTTCACAGCCATTTTCAGTCCTTCACTGAAGTGAGACAGTGTCATCACCATTGCACATAACAAGGAATTAGTTGCCTACAAACCTTTTTTTTTTTCAAAGTTAGTTAGTTTTAAGAGTTGCGTTGTACTGCTGTGAGAAAAACTGATATGACCACAGTTTGATATGCTAATACAACTAAAATACTTTAAAATAAAAAAAAGAATAATAATTATAAAATAAGGTGAAGATGGCAAAGCCTGAACAAAGTGGTGATAATAATGGTGTTTACTTCAGCACAAGATAATGGACTGAATTGTATTTAATTCAACATCGGTCTCTATATAAGCTTTGTGTTGTTATGCATGTAATGGTAGACCAACTCTTATGGTAAAAAGATCATCTTGAATGTGTCTACAAAAGTACAGCATATTTTTTCTGTTACATTAAAAGCTATGTAAACTAAGTCTTTTGTTTTTTTGGGGTTTTTTTTATTTGCCGGGTCATAAGTTTTGTGCAAAGACTGAAGACCAACCACTTGATAAACTCTATGAATCAGACTAGTTTACTAACATGCTAGGGCTTTTTTTCTGACCCCAAACATGAGCTGAACAGTTAATACAAACTTATGGTCAAAATGGAAATGCAAAGCTCAGTGATTCAGTAGAGTTACACTAAGGTGGAAATATGAAGGTTAGTCTCAGTGGGAATGTATGTAGGCTGCAGCAAATTAAATGCGATGAAAAGTGAAACTTCACAGCATGTCAATAACATTTGTTTAAAAAAATCTATCCTTGTCTCTTATCTTGTGTTTAGTCTTTTGCTGTGAAGCATAATTCAATTCAATTGAACTGAACTGAATGGCCTTTATTGTCATTCTGTCTTTAATGGAATTACGAGTGCTACTTCAGTCAGTGCAACAATATTAATAAGTTATCAGTGAGATAACAATAGAGCTAAGTAGAATAAAAATGTTTAAAAAAAAAAAGACTGACACAATTTTACAGTATTAGCAGTGAGATAGGTAGATAGATAGATAGATAGATAGATAGATAGATAGATAGATAGATAGATAGATAGATAGATAGATAGATAGATAGATAGATAGATAGATAGATAGATAGATAGATAGATAGATAGATAGATAGATAGATAGATAGATAGATAGATAGATAGATAGATAGATAGATGTGGGTAGGGATGGATGGATGGATGGATGGACCAACAAAGTCCAAGTTTGCTGCACAAATTCTACTCCCACAATTCCCTACAACATATGTTTATTAAATGTCCTATGTTATCAGATTACATTGTAAAGAATCAGTAGATTTGGTGATTTATAAAACAAAAGGACATTTTCCCGTCCTGTCTAAAGCAGGCAATAAAGCAGGCAGTTTCCCTCAAGTCATGATTTGAGGCTGAATATCTTTTACATTCACATGGGGAACGTTTCTGTCAGAGGTGATGATTTTTAACCCGCATAAACACAAACATCACTGAATAACACAAATCAGTAAATTAGTCCACAGTGACTCTTCCACACCAAATGAACACATAAGCAATGGCCTGTTAGTTTCATGGAAACTGAGAATATGACGAACTTGGAACATGAGTCATGATGCTTCATACATATTTATGTTGCTTTATTAGATACATGACAATACTATAGTGACTGTCATTTCATGGTTTTCCTCTGGCGAAGGCCCACTTTTGTTTGTGTGTGTGCGTGCGTGTGTGCATACATGTCATTAACATGTTCATCACATTATTTTGTATTTAACCGTGCATATTGTAGTTTTTCCTATTATGAAATGAGCTTAGATGCATACCTCATAGATTAAAAAAAGTCTACGACATCAGTCTTTATGTTCTGAATCTCCTGATGGTGGTATGAATGCATATGTGAAAGACGAGAGAGAGAGAGAGAAGAGATTTCTTAATCACCCATCAGGATGCACTTCCGGCGTTGTTGCATCACACTCCCTACTGACACATGTACAAACACAATGAATGGATGTGCGGGCGAAGGAGTCATGGGTGTGGGCAAGTTTGAATACCTGCAGAGCAACATCACCTGTGTTGCATCACTCAGACCTTCAGGCAGCCAATAGAACACCTTGGCTGCAGATCACAGTGACAGTGGGGGCGGGAATTCCTTCCCCAGTATGGGTGTGAAAGTTCAGTGATCCGCAGTTCCCTTAAAACACACACACACACAGGCGACCATACGCACTATGTAACTAAATAAACAGCCTATTGATCATGTGGCCTTCCAGCTGCTCTACTGCCTCCTCCACTGTCCCATGTAAACATAATTGAACAGGAGGGTGAGTCACAGTATGTGTGTCTGTGTGTGACAGTGTTTAAAAGCTTTTACACTGCAGAGGCCCGTCATACACACCACCGTGTGTATCAGAGATTACTACTTTTCCTTTTTCACAAATGGCATCATTCAGCCATGGTTGATGAGTAATCACAACCATGCAGTAGCTTTGGGTAAAGCAATGCAGTCTCCTGCTTTATTCATGGTGTATTTAGTCCCCAAATGAACCACATCATTCAAAAAGATGTTTGACTGCAAAAAGGGCTGGGACCAATAGTGAGTAATAGCAGATATTACATGTGAGATTTTACTAGACAGTGGGAATAATGTCTTATTTTGTGCTGCAAGGAAAAGAGTTCAGTTTAGTTTACAGTGGCAGAAAAAATTAGGCGATCACTCGTGTTTTCTTCAATTTCTTATTCATTTTATTGCCTGGTATACCTAAAGGTACACTTGTTTTTACCAATAAAATGATAATAATACAAATAGTTCATAAGAGTTTAATGTCAGAGTGGATTATCTATCCGTTATTCATGGTTTTCTTGATAATAACCAAAACCACTTCAGTTGTTACATCATTATCTATGGCATCGTACTGATAAAGTGCTTTTAGTCATTCCATGTTTTCATTTCTGTCTGTTTTAGCCACATCATACTGTACGCACAGGAGTTAGTATTTCATTTCATAACCATTGTTTTTTATGACATTTGATGGTTTTTCTGTAAAATGTATATTGGATATGCAACAAAACAAACAAAAATCATCCTACCTTAGTGCCTAGAAATAAGAATAATGTCAAGAAAATATGAAAAGTACTACATATAGATGAAAACCATGTATGCCTTAATTTTCATATTTGAAAATATTCCAATTAAACATCATCATGGTCAGTCTATAAAGTTTACCCTCACACCTCACACTATTTGCAGCACCATAAACTGATTGTAATTTCTCCCAACATCACAACTAATGTCTGCACTGAGATTCTCCCCCAACATCGCAACATGTTGTTGCTGCTCTAATTAACATAATTAATAAACTCGGATGAATCACATAGATAACAATGTTATTAGATAATCGTTACTGCCACCTCACACATTTAATATGTGGTTTTCTGTGTGATATAACACCTATGCTTTTTGTTCAGGGCAACTGTTCCATTTGAAATGATGGTGGAAGAAAAACAGTGAGCTTTTACTATGATATACGCTTTTATGCATAGTGGCATCTTTACGTAGATTAACACTCTGCTTAACAGAAGCACGGCACAATTTCACATCTTCCACAGTTTAATATAGGTGATAAGTTCAGTCCGTTGTTTTGTTTCTTTTTTTTTTTCAATCCTTCTTTGTATGTAAACTGCATATGAGTGCCTCATAAGACCCCCAAAAAAAGTATGTTCACTACAAGAGTACAGTAACGTTGTATTATTTCAAGATTAAAATCATAATACAATGAAAATAAAATTGTAGTTTTCAAAAAAAGTCATTATTTAATGAAAGTCATGTACTTTTCGAGATTAAAGTTGGAATATTTTGAAAATATATTTGACAGTTTCCAGTTACAAGCGGCAACAAACGGACTTTATGAAGTTGTTTGTTGTCTTGTTTCAAACGTCACATTGTAAGTTGCCGTCTTGATAAAAGAAATACAGAGTTGTAAAGAAGATCCACTCTACATTCATTAGCTTCAACATAAATGCAGTCTTGGCCAGAGTTGTGTCCTTACAGTATGACAGTCTTTTAAAACACCACTGATTCCAGCTGAAGGTGTCACTGCAATCCACTTTAAATTAATTCTCTGTACAAGAACTTTTAATACCTGACACACAATACAACTTCATTTCCACTATCATGACCATGTTGCAAATTAGGTTCACAGTCTTTATTTTGCTGCCAGAAAAGCCCCTGTTCATGGGTGGTGCTTTCTGATACTTCAGTTACTGTGGGACTGATGATCTTTAATTTCATGCAGCGTTTCTAAAAATCTATATATTCAGTGTTTCATTGTACTTGAATATTTACCTGGGACTAGGCTTCCAAGAATAAAATTTGCATGTATTTTGGATGAGCCTGCAGTTATTGTGAGTGTGGGGCCCACTTTACATCATACCCTGAATGTGCTCAAGCAATCAGCCAGTATCTAATCAGCCTTAGCTGTGAAATTGGCACCCTTGTGTTTTTATTATCTGAAAACGACTCATCTTTTTTTGTGTTCATTAGCAGGTAGTGTCTGGTCTTGAGATGCAGTACCTATTACCTAGTACATTAGCATCCCTTTAATTAAAAAGAAGAAATAGATAGTGACTCAAGGGGCTTATGTATTTCACAACACCATAGATGAAGATGTGGCAGATGAAAAGTTTTCTTGTAATGAAAAAATAAATATGAGGAAAAAATATATAATTGGAGACAGGAGTAGAGATCATGTAACCTGTAATTGTTAAAGAAATGAGTTTCTTCAACATTACTCCACAGGTGGTTTATGTTTTATATATAGAGTATATGTCCACAGTAACTACTGTCTGATCAGAAATATTTTGTTTCACTTGATCTAAACCTTTCTAGTCATGAAAATAAATAAATATGGCCAAAAATAGTATTAAAAAAATATTATTTCCTAACCTTAAGGTACTGGTGTAGTTTAATAATTTTCCATATAAAACCTATGAAGAATATTGCATCAAATTGTTAAACATAAAATGGATTCCATATTTTTGTTAATAGAAGTTTAAATATGCTACTGAAATACACCATAAAACAAGTGGTTCCAGGCACAACAAACTCCGCCCCTCACATGTTTTGTAGCTTATTTTTGCATGGATCCAGCTGATATCATCATGTCTATGCATGTGCTGGTGTCAGCATATCAATTAGTTCTTTTTATGTGCCAAGTTTGAAGTAAATGTAAACCAAACTGATGTTTTAATAGACATGTGAAATTTCACCTTCATGGATAGATGTCTGACTGCAGTCCGTCTCACCTGCCCAGATGCTCAGCACCCCACAGAGGCCTGAGCTGCTCCTTTTCCAACTTCCAAATAATCCTTAGTCACATCTGTCAACATGAGCTAAAGACATGACTCCCTGACTCCCTGATGAAGGCCATTATGCCGAAACGTGTTGGGGTTTTTATGTTTTTATATGATTTTATATGTTGTTTGTAACCAAGCCAGTTTAATAAAGGCTTTTTATTCTTCACTTATAAGAGAGTGCCTTGGAATTTTTCTTTCTTTTTGCTATATTCCTATCCAATAGAGCACCCCTAATTATTATTACTTATTTTGAGTCCAGGTAGCGCTCCTTAAGCAAACTTTTTTTATGAGCTAAAGACACTTCGGTCATGTCTTTGGAAGAGACTGACTCTGTGCTGCAAATTGATATGTCGTCTCTTTCTCCAAATACTGATATTTTAGTAAGAAAAGTAGAGTTCAGGTATTATTTTTCTCCTTTTTCTGTGTAGCTGATTGAAGTGTTTGGCACATTTTTGTAAGTTTTTTGTTAAAAAAAAAAAAAAGCATAATATGGTAGCTCCTTATTAGAAGTAGTTGGACAAATTATATTACATTTAACACAATACCTTCCACATACACATACATGCTCCTGATTACATTTGACAGACTGTGGTAGAGCTTTTAAAACCAGCTTATTTGGCTGTCAAGTGGTAAGCTAAGGACTTTGTACTTCCCTGACATTTAAATTCAACCATACAAAGAGTGCTTGTAATACTACTTTTGTATCCTGAACCATCAGGTTTTACAGACTGAAAGCAGCCATTAATGCTTCACCTCCCTTGATGTTGCATTGTTTACATTCTGGGTAGGTTCGCTGTGATTTATTCCTCTCAGGCCACACGTAGCTTCACCACAGAATCCTGATTCAAGGCCCTGTGGTCATGTGGCCCAAACAGGTGCCCAGGGATATTAGACTAGATGTAACTGACAATAATAAAACAATGTTCATATTCATATTTCCCTCACCAGCCCATAGGTTGTGAACCGTTTGTGGAGGCGCTGTGTCTGATGTTATCTTCGTCACTGTGTTCACCAGTAATTTCTTCAAAACATCTTGTCTAATGGAACTGCTGGATAAATTTATTTCACATTTGTTATGCATCTTCCTTGGTACAATGTGTACAAAGTTTGATTTTTTTTTCCCTGAAATTTTTAAGTATAGTTCACCTGTTTTACCATAAACTGTGAATTTCTTGACTTTTTAAAAACCATTGTACGTTGACAAACATCATATGTGTAAATGATGCATAACATGATCAAAAAAATGACTTGTCTCACCACTGACAATTAAAAACAAGGGGGTGGCATCTTCAGAGTCACTCTAGGTTTCTCTACTGCTTCAACATGATCAGACTTGTGATGTTTTCAGCCTCTTTTAATATTCTGTCACGTCATTCTCAAAGACGGGGCTTAAATGTGTTGAGGTAATAGTCGTTTTAGTGTTGACGTGTGTATCAGATGAGTTCAAAGATAAAAATCTGCTGAGTCATAGACAGAGGCACAACCGGAAAAAAAAAAAATCTCATCAGTGACTGTTGTTATTTTTCCGTTCATATGTACTTCGTAATTTTTCCAAAAATGACATCCTATATATGACAGGTTGGAAATCCCACAGCCTGTTAATTCAGGAAAGTTTTGCTGACAAACCAAGTGTCTTTAATATAAACCAACTCTGTATAATTTTGTCCCTTTTTTAAAAGTGTCTTAATATCATCTGTCCACTGTCTCTGTTCTGCCCTTGGTTTGGTTTTCTGCAGGTGCAATACGTCATCCAAGGCTACCATAAAAGAAGAGAGTACATCGCTGCTTTCCTCAGTCACTTTGGAACGTAAGTCAGTGAAGTCCACGGCACCTCCCACAATTCTAAAGCTCAACTCCAATGTGAATATATTGGAAATGCATGTCTTTGCATGTAGATGAATATAGTTATGTCTATAAATGATTACGTCCACCAGCGGAGGTTATGTCCGTCCGCCTGTTAGCAACATAACTCAAAAAGTAATGGACAGATTTCAACAAAAAATTCTACAAATATGTCCAAAATGACAAAAGCAACAATTGATTACATTTTGAGGGTGATCCAGATCACTGTCTGGATCCAGGATTTTTTTTTTTTTTTTTTTTGGAAGGATTCTTTACTATTGGGCGATATGGCTGGTTTTCAAAGAATTGGTTCTAACTCGATAATGACTGCATTAAAAATGGACTACCACAAAATCTAGTATTCTGAAAAACCACATTTTTTTTTTTTCTACAATAGATTAAATTACATAAGATTAGATTGTCTTGATTTTATATTTGATGTGTCTCAGCAGAATAAAACATTTAGAATGGCACAGCAAATTGAATGACACATATAGCCAGTGTAGCTGCTGCCAAATTTCAGGCAGACCAAGTGGGAGGGAAGGAAGGATTGTTTTTGATGCTAGTCCTTGGAAAGTATTTTAGATGAAATATCTAGTGTATAAGGATCTTAAATAGGTTATATCAGGGGTTTTTTTCAACATTGGGGTTGGGACCTCAAGTAGGGTCACCTGAAATTCAAAAGGGGTTGCCTGAAACTTCTAGCAATTGATAAAAAATCTATGGTGAGTTGATAGACAATCCTAATCCATAAAAGATCCATAAAAGATGGCAAACTGTGAAGCTGAAACTGAAGCACTGTGGTACTATTTATCTGTTAAATGTCCAGTGTGGTCGGTTTAAGATGCTGCAGCTCTTTCATAATTCATAGTTTGAGTTATTATTACCCTACCCCCCCAAAGTGGAGGGGGCTATTGTTTTTTTGTTTTGCTTGCTTGTTTGTTTATTCGTCTGTCAGCAACTTTACACCAAAACTACCGGACCAGTTTCTATGATATTTTCAGCAAAGGTGGTTCAAAATAGATCCCATGAAATTTTTGTGGAATTTAAGTCAAAGGTCACAGTCACCAAAATTATGTTTTTGCAATATAGAGCAAATGAGGTCAAATGTTTGCGAGGGGGTGGGGCTTATTGTGCCTGGTTTAGTCAGTATGAATTGTCAGCCTTGTAAATACAAGCTGGATTCTGGATTTGTCACTTTGTGTAGTGAGCACAACCTGGCTTTTCTGCCTCCCTCCAAAATTCAGGTTTATTTGCAACATTGTGTAGAATACGATCTCATTATCAAAAACAAATTACTTTTAGCAAAAAAAAAAAAAAAAAAATGTCCAGGGCTGGTGTTAAAATGGGGTCATGAGCCAAAAAAGGTTTGGAGCAATTATTTTATATTATTCGCCCATCACTTAATAAGTGTAAAATGCACATGCTAACTGGCCGAAGCTCAAAAACTCAGAACTAAAACAGATAGATGAACTTCATACAGGTTTTTGTGGGTTCAGTCCATGTCTTTAACTACAAGCATTAGGTGAGGGTATGAGGAAAAACCTGTATGCATTTGTATTCCAGGGGCGTGGTGGAGTATGATGCTGTGGGATTCACAAAACTCACCCTTCTGCTCATGTGGAAAGACTTCTGCTTCTTAGTGCATGGTAGGACACAGCACACACATGCACACTGGGGCTTGTATTGTTTTATACCCTCCCCAACATTGGTACACCAGGAATTCTGTCAGTCCAACCAACATTTTTGTACAACCTAGTTTTCAGGCACTCAGCTTTTGAAAGTCTTAAAAAGTGTGGAATTTTTAAACTGTTTTCCAGACCTTGAGAAGTGAAATTTTTTGTGTAAGTCTGAATAAAGTATGGAAAATGTTTCTCATAGTTGAGCTTTAGATGATGTACAAAGGCATGTTATCTGTAAGATAAGAAATACATGAGGAAAGCATATTAAAAAAACATTTACAGTATATAGTAATATGATTTAACTTAACTGGTCAGGACAGTAATGATTCTAATGAAATGTGTTTAGTGTTGGAAAATGTTTCTATCAGTAAAATGTAATTTATATTTATTGTAAATTCTACATTAATTAATTAATTCGTACATTATTAACATGAAATTTGCTATTGCACACAAGTACTGTACAATCTCAAGCAAAAAAAGTTGGCACACAAGTTTTAAACGTACATAATGTCAAGGTAATGGGGGGGGGGTGCAGTTTTGAAAATGTCAAATTTTTATTTGGATAAACACCACTCACACAAAAATTTGACACATGTTCCTTATATGTGCCTTTCTCACAAGTTGTCTTTTTTTTTTTTTTTTGAAATATTGTGAATGTTGTAAAGTCCTCCCTAGGTAGGCATGGGGAGTTAAGTGTTGTTTGACAAAGCAGCTCCACTTACTTTTTTTTTTTTTTTTTTACACATTTCCGTCTCTGTGTAGTGGACCTCCCACTGTACTTCCCCAGGGACCAGCCCACCCTCACCTTCCAGTCAGTGTACCACTTCACCAACAGCGGTCAACTCTATTCTCAGGTGCAGAAAACGTACCCATACAGCCCACGGTGGGACGGCAATGAGATGGCAAAGAGAGCCAAGTGAGTGGAACCCACATAAATCAAAAAATCAGTCGTGAGATTCATCATCAGGGGAGTCGTGAATATTCCCCCAAAGGTTTTACAACAGTCCACTTGAATATTTGAGTTTAGAACAAATCAATGGACAGACCTGGGAGTAATAAAATAGTGGCTATAAAAAAGTACAGACGGTGCACTAAAGATTGTCATGTTTTATTGATTGAAAGGATGTTTTTTGACACAGTTTTTACAAGAAACACCAAGAGGCATGTCTGATGGAGGTTGAATTCAGTTCAAGTTAATTTTATTTGTAGAGCCGTGTATCACAACAATGATCCCTCACAGGGATTTACAGAACTACAGAAGGTCGAAAGTGTAGAAACCTATACATGTTCAGGAGCTTTTCTTGTTTTCCCAGAATGTATTTTTCTCTAACACACCTGTCGCAGTTCAAAGTGTGCACAGTTTTTTTGTCATATATGACCTTGTTTTATAGAACAGAACCTCAATGTCTGAAGAAGAACTCCTATATTGACCAGACCAGTGCACCTTCAAGTATCTTCCACTTTGATTTAAAAAAAATATATATTTTTTTCTGATTTTCCAGTATTGAGGCCAAACATTTTTCTCAAATTAACTGCTTCAAAGATAAAATGTGCTAAATCTCACATAGTTTGATATGATGAATTAGAAAACAGCTGACAAAAATGGTAGTTAGCAAAGGTTTACATATAACTATTTACTATGTAAACCATTGTTATTACCATTGCAATTAAAGTAAGAGTACTAGTGTAACTAAAATAGCGTAACTAAAGTAGTATCAGGAGTTCTATTTCCTGTTGGTGTTCAGCCAATGGGTGAAGATAACATAAGACAGTCCACAGTCCACATGGACATATAGACATAACTAACCCTGACCCTGCTTTACAGAAGCTAGTTAGCATTAGCATGATCCCTGTGATCGGCAATGACAAGCTAAGCTAGCATCTCTATGACTAGTTGCAATTGTTTATGAATTGTGGATTTATCTACTGCCATGTCCCCTGTTTGAACACCTAAAATGTTTCCCCCCAAAAAAAACAATTCAAGTGTTCCTGCTAGGATTTGAACATCATAGCATTACTCAGCTATCCATCCACATGTACATCCGGGCATAAATTTGCCAGGGTTCTACTGCACATGCGCAATTAATGACGAGAGGCTTCTTGATGTAATGCATTTAAATTCTAAGATAGTAATATTGTAAGATAAGGAGTTACTTTTAAATAACATTAACAAGTAATGTATTGCAGTTTGGAAGTAACTTAGACAAGATTGGTTATTACTGATACACAGAGGTTCATGTACATTTATAGAGTTAGAAAACTTATACAAGGAGGAATCTAATAATGAAATGACTTCTGAAATGTAAAACCTTAAAACCCATTCCCTCATAGAATGTCACATTCTGACCCAAAAATGTTTTCAAAACAGACACTTTTCTTTATTATTGACCCAGATCTAATACAGTTTCACTACATTTATTCAGAATGTATTTTGGTTGTACATAGATGAGTGATATTAAACAAACAGTGGTGGTTTCTAAGCCTGCACAGTGTCATAAAACACTTTCGAGTAAAGTCATATGAGGCCATTTGTAAAGATAAATATGATGTATGATAGCCATTAGGTACGATATGGTAGAGTGAGTCCCTTTTGTGCACCACACAGAGCATTTGTTGACATTCATAGAATCGTTCCCACCTTCAGTACATAAACTGACATAACCCTATTAAATCTATAGGCGAACCTCTATTGTCTTCAAAGTGTTCTCAGTATGGCAAAGGTTCATAACAGCTTTAACGTTTTCAATGATCTCTTTTCCACTCATGTATTTATCTGCAACAGAGGGTTTTACACAGACACTCCTTCACGCTTGCACAAACAAGCACACCTACTTTGATTTTTTTTTTTCCTTGTCTCACTGTTAGTTGATTTGTCTTCCATCTTTTCCTCCAGAGCATTAAGACACAAAAAGGAGGTATCACACAAACAATTGTAGATGGAACAAGTAAATACATTCTGTTTTCATCTGCTTTTTGATACATGCTGAGACTGGGACTGACCTAGAGAGTTTGTTACATGCTTTGAAGTAGCTGAATCACAATTATTGTCACAGTTTGATGTTTTATTCCCTTCACATTCTCCTTCCCTTGCCCCCCCCCTTTCTTTCTCTCTCTCTCTCTCTCTCTCTCTCTCTCTCTCTCTCTCTCTCTCTCTCTCTCTCTCTCTCTCTCTCTCTCCCTCTCCCTCTCTCTTTCTCTCTCTCTCTCTCTCTCTCTCTCTCTTTCTCTCTCTCTCTCTCTCTCTCTCTCACTCTCCCTCCCTCTCTCTTTCTCTCTCTCTCTCTCTCTCTGTCTCTCTCTGTCTCTCTGTGTCTTTCTCTCTCTCTCTTTCTGTGTCTCTCTTTCTCTCTCTCTCTCTCCCTCTCACCCAGGGCATACTTCAAGAGCTTCATCCCTCAGTTCCAGGAGGGAGCCTTTGCCAACGGGAAACTCTAGTCCTCTCCTGCTTAATGACATGCCTGGAGACTTGCCTGTGGGAGTGTGTGTTTGTGCATGCCATTGTGTACCTGAATATGACTATGCACAGACTTGACTTAGACTTGTGAACTCTATTTACTTATGGACTGTGCTGTAACAGTACAGTGAGTATGACAATGTGCTTATTGCACACAGACTCTGTGAATTCCATATTGTGAAACTGAAACTCACTTAATCAGTACCTTCACTTTTTTTTTGTTATTATGAATGTAGTAAGGAACCTCTTTGTGTAGAAGCTAGTGTTAAATGCAAAGAAAAGATGTCACGGAAATAAGCAAAGTGGTTTACCCCATAAAGACCCAAACATCTAAAAGCATCTATTGATATGAACTTTAATACCTGTTGATCCACTGTTACTATCAATACAGGTAAATAATTGGTGTAAAATGCTGTTAGTTATATTTACATGGTCATCAAATATCGCATGGATTGGATGTTCAGAGACTCTGTAGTTGCCATGGAAACACTGTCATCTTCTACAACATGGATTCACCAGTAAAACCCTTGGAGTTGGATCAGTGACAGTGGATAGAGACACTTTTTGTTCTGTTATCACTGTGTTGCTATCATACCCCTCAACTTTAATCTGAACTTTTATGAGCATCTATATGACCATTAAATTAACTAAGAGATATAGTAATACCTGATTTTCACTGAAAAAATGCAAAGAGATAATATAAAAAATGCAGAGGATAATATTAAAAGGCATAATGATGAATCACTTATGAAAGGTTAAATAGAGAGAAAATATCATTTGGAAACTGAGACAAATGTAGAGCTGGGTCTTTATGGGTGAAACTGAATTTATTTGTCCACTTCCAAATTGTAATCAGACACAAAGTTTTGCTGTTGCTATAGATATTTGGGCATCGTGGAATGACTTTTGTCTAGCAGCTCACATGAAACACTTAATTTTGTAACCCCAAACTATGAGGACCTTGATGCAACACTGTATTCAGTCTAACTTGTATTATTTAGCAGTGACGCCACTGCTAACACTCCATCCAAACACGTCACCTGTCATTTTGCCCATAAGTAAACAACATGTAAAGTACATGTAAATCACAAAGAGCTGTAGGGACAATGGAAGCACCTTTGTTTACTGCTTACTTTCCTTTAATTGTCAAGTTTGGTTCCACAGTTGATACAGGAAAAAAAATCATGAAATGACTCGACTTGCCTTGGATTTTGTTGTCTAAATGCTGTTTGTTTGACTTGACCATTGAAATGGTTTGAGAGGACATTTACTGACATGTTGTAACAGTACTGTAAGTAAAAAAAAAAGAATGTTTCATCACTATTTCTGTCTATTAAAGAGGTGTGTTTTCCCTCATAAGTTGTCAGTGTTTTATTCTCCTGATACCTATCATTTCAGGAAGAAACCACCAAGAATATGTTAGAATTTTATATTATATATGTTGCTTTACTTAGAATCAGAAAGTTAAAATAATTGGTGTAATATATTCTTTTTCCTTCTTGTTTCATATTTTTCAGAAAATAAGAAAAAGGTTTCTAAAAGTTATGTCAAGATCTACACTAATATGTACGTAGTAGCAGCTTTAGTAAGTGTGTGGTTGATGAGGATGTTGTGGAAGAGACAGTTTTAGCCAGCGCACTTGTGTTTTTTGAGAGAAAGTAATGAGGAGCCAGAGCACAGCTAGGATGTAATGCGTGTGTGTGTGTGTGTGTGCACGCATAGAAGCCCTTGCTTGGATGTGCATGTGCTCGGGCAAGTCAGAGTGTGCGCTAGCTTGTTTTCATCATTAAATATGAGGGTCAGAGTTAGGGGTCCTTCCTGGCCCAAGGCGCAGCCCTTTGCTATATTTATTGTTGGTAATGCAGCAACTGTCAAGTCTAATTGAGAACTATAGGGTGAATGTATCTGGGGCATTTAATAGCATCAAGGCTCTTAATAAAATAATTAAAAAGCAAGATTCTTTTTGTCTTTTTCACTGCCCCACTCCATGTTTCTTGTCCTAACCTTTCCCGACCTGCTTTCAAAACATCTCTCTTGTCAGCCGCGGGTTGAACTGCTCTTATTTTGGAGAACTGGGGGGAGAGGAGGGGGTTCAAAGGAGGGGTAGCAGGATGATGTGTAGCATCTTTAATAAGCACAAGCAAAGAATAGTTCAACTTGACAGTCAACTATAGACATCACAACTTTGCACTCAAAAGGTACAAATTGATTTTCAATAGTGGTGAATCTAAGCTTGGATTTAGCCCAGAGCGTGAACCTCGACTTGTCAAATTTGAAATGAGGCTTTACACTGGGGGAAATAACAAAAGACCGATGGAATCATTAACTTTCAAGGGTCAGCAAAATCATTGTCTTGAATGACAGTGCAGAAGAAGGCGCCAACTTTACTTTGCCAGTCTGAGAGACACACATCCTGTCTCAAAGTTTTCGTCAGTCCTTGATGTTGACCCGAGCCGACATAAGCCCTTTAAGTAACTTGTAAACAATTTCACTCCAAAGTGGCTTCGACTGTGTCACTGTTGCACTTCTTAAGTCGCTTTTGGTTAACCTCCTCTTTCAGAAGTGTACCTAAACATGGCTCACCTTTACACGCTTTTAAGCAACTTAACATGGATTTATCCGGTGTAATGATCCTGTGAAGGTGCTGTTCAAGGTACCTTTTGAAGATGTGTTTCTCAGCCCCCTGAATCACAGTGCAGAGGTCTGCCAACCCTCCAAGCTAATACTCCAAATCCACTAATCCAGCCGTCTTTAAGAGATCTCAACGGCAGTCAGATGGAATAATTAAAGGCTGGAATAATTAGCTTGGAATCTCTGAACGCAGGATGATTAAATTGATGAGTTTTATTTTTTTGTGGTCTTGCTGAGTTCATGCTTTGCTGGACTGGAGCTCAACTTCATGAACAATTGAAGAGGAAGTGATCATTTTCCCTCCCAAAGTCATATAGGCAATTGATCAGCTTGATTTTAACAAACTTTTTTACATCATGTCACCATCTATCCAAGGTTTTGCTAATAGTAAAACCACTAACTCGCCAATGCTAACTCCCCAAAGTAAAGGCTACAATAGTGGGGAGGTCCTGGGGGGCTTATTGGAAATGCTTGTTTGCCTTAAAAGCAGATGATCTTAGCCCATGGCAGCAGACAAACATGAATATTAACATTAGATTAACATAACTGCTGTGGTGACAACCCTATAAGCAGCTAGCTCAAAGGCAGTAAGGATCTGCCAGCCAGGAGAACTGACAAGTGTGCGAAACAGGATCACTTAAAGCTCCGCAACAAGCACCTTCCTGGACAATAACCCAGAGTTAGCTCTCGGAATCGCTTACCCTACTTCACCTCAGAAGTCAAGCTCCTCGCAGCAAAGTTTGGAGGAAAGTTCACGAGAAGAGTTACAGAAAGATGGGAGAAGTCAAAAGATAATAACAGAGAAAGCAATGGAGATCTTGAATCACCTTGCATCTTGAGA
Organism: Siphamia tubifer; assembly: GCA_020466265.1. NCBI lineage: Eukaryota > Metazoa > Chordata > Actinopteri > Kurtiformes > Apogonidae > Siphamia > Siphamia tubifer. The sequence goes on along the minus strand of CM035804.1, from coordinate 21,559,093 downwards.
TGGTAAACAGCTGGAGCAGTGACGTAGGTGAGGTAATCAGGGGGACACGAGGAGCGACCAAAAGGCCTGAATATGTCAGCGAGCGGTGAAGGCAGTCACCTCATTTCAGATTGTTTACTCTTGTCATTGTGTCCGAAAAGCCCAATCTGTCAGCCATGTCTGATTCCTCGTCTATTTTTTTTTTTTTTTTTTTTTTTTTACATACAACAGCCTTTTGACTTCCCCGGAATAGACAAAAGACAAAAACAGCTGAAAAAGGAAAGGGGAAAGGAAGGAGGAGGGGGCAAAACTGCAAAACTCCAATGACTGAGGGATACTCTGTGATTTGTCTACAACTACAAATTCAGAGTGACATATGAGGATTTTTTTTTTTTTAACCCCCCCCCCCCCCGGGTTTTGGAGGGAGGCGGCTGAAGAGGAGGGGGTAGGGCTGAGGTGGAAGTGGGAGGTGTTGAGGTGGTGGTGGTTGTGGGGGATTTCTGAGGCTATGCAGCATTTGCAATGCAGTGTAGGGTTGTTGATGCGAGCCATGTTGAGGATGATGGAGCTGAGAGGCTTAACTAATTTTGGAAAGAGAGAGCAGGAGGAGGAGAGCGGAGGGGGGATTTGGGGCCTTTTGTTACAGCCTGTTTGATCTGGGAATTTGAAAAAAAAAAATGGCCCAGAGATGTCGTGAAAATGAGAGAATTACTGCTTGGGTCCCTCACTCTTCTTTTTTATCAAACTGAAGTAGCACGGGAATTCTAATGCACTCTCAAGTCACCCCCCCCCCCCTCTCCTTGCTTACAGATAATAACTGGATCTAGTTAAATCCTGATTGTTAATTGCTAATTACTCCTCGTACACCAGAAGCCAGGAGAGCGTAGCTAAGCTGATCAAATGAGTCTTCACTCTGGAGCTTGTAGGTTTTCCTGTTTTGTGTCGCCGTCATCATCGTATTGCTGAGGCGTTTCTGGATGGGCTTGTTTTCGATGGCTTTCAACAAGATAAAGACAGATTTTTGTCAAAGTGAGGGAAGAAGCCCAAAGAGGGAGAGAGGAGGGAAAGGGCTCCCACCTCATTTCCCCTTGGGTGTGATCATAAACACTTGATTTAAACCTTTCATGGGTTAACTAAAGCACACCCCGCAGGTGCTTTTTGCTGGAGTACAGCTCCTGGTTCCCCTGCATTAAGTAAGCAGTTTGGCCTCAGTTCAACATGCTTGATTGTCATAAAAGATGAGACTCAATTTGCTTAAAAATACTCAAATTGGCACCCTGTGTTTCCAAAGCAGAAAGAGGATTCAATGCTTTAATGGAGCTTTTACAGATAATGCATGGCAAGAATCACTTACTTCCAAAAAGCCTTATCTGAGAATCACTGTTGTTTTTTAATTTACTGAAATTCAGGTCCATTAAGATCAGTCATGCTGGGTGGATTATTCTGAGGTGCTTACTGACTTTAATTTACTGATGTTGTTATTGTGGTTGTGTTTTCTTGTTCTCCTCTGTGGTCTCCATCTTTGCTCTCACCCCCTCTTCCCTCCCCCCCACCGTCTACCTGAGGAGCTGTCAGTCTGGATTGCCGCGCTGTCGGTTCATCCTGTCAGGCTGAGGGACACGTTCTGATCAGCCGTGGACACTGATAGACCTGTCAGGTGAGATGACAGCCGCAAGTGAAGACGCACACAGACAGGTACATGTAATGTGACAAGACTCCTGCATCCCACCACCACCACCACCAGCAACATCACCCTCTCCTGCCTTCCTTCACTTTACCACTCCCCCTCCCCTTCTGAAAAATACATATCCAGGCGCTGGAAGTTGGAAGAGTACATAAGAGATGAGCATGTTTCCTGACGAGTTGAGGGAAAGTTTTCTTTTGAGCCTGAGCAGATGTGAAGTAACCACGTGACCAAATGCAGCTCAGACATCCGTAAAGTGTCGCATTAACGTTATTTTTGCACAGGGTCAGCATCAACATTTTAGGAATTATTCATACATTCTGAGCCTCATTTTCATAAGGTTAGAGGTGATAATCTAAATGTTTATATACATATATAATGGTTCAGGGCCTAATATTTAGAAGAATTTAGTTAAAAAAAAAACTACTTCAAAACTTGTCTATGTTGACGACTAGACACATGAAAAGTCCTCTTTAGAGAAAGTGTTTTATTCAGTTTAGGTTTTTTAGTAACAGAGACAAGCAGTAATGCCAGGCACAACAGACCCCACCTATTGAATGTATTGTTATTTATTTTGGTATCAAACCAGCTGACATAATCACATCTATGTATGTGGTGATGTCAGCATATCAATTCCCTTTATATATGTGTTCAATCTGAAGTAAATTGAAACAACATGTTTTAAAGAATTACCCATTATAAGTAAAATGGGAAAATAAGATTTGAAAATTTAATAGAAAATTGGATGTTAATGCACTTTCCTAAAATGTTACCACATCTATTCTGAGGCACTGGCAATCTATAAACCTCAATTTTGTATAAATTCAACTAGTAGTTTTGCTGCTAGAGTGTGAACAAAGAAACAAGTGGTGCCAGTTACAACCCCCCCACCCCCTACACACACACACACACACACACACATTTTACCTGATTTTTCCTATCTCTTATCATTGTAAAAACACATTTTGATAACTCGACTTTAGTCACGAAATTTTCGACTTGTGAACTGAACCAAAAAAGATAGTCCCAACAGCCATGTGCTCACCCGGCCCCCAGCTGTGATGTCTTGCTATCAACAAAAGGGAGGCATTCAATAGATCCTAAAATCAGAAATGAAATCTGTTGAGAATTGAGGGAGGAGAAGTGATTTTAGTGAATTACGGATGAAGTGCGATGGCAATAGCTCATCTCAACTTCATCCAGATGAGCTAAAAATTCCCCTTTACTCCCCTTTGGAGAGTAGGGTAATAATTCTGGTCCATATGCAGATGGAAATTTAAAGGAGCATTACTTCCCTAAACTTCAGTCCTAGTCTTTGTACTCGTCTTCCTCTGTGGATATCTGAAAGTCATTCATTCATCTTGGAGAAGATGACAGTGTTTCCATGGTAACTACGGAGCCTTCTGAGCATCCAAATGTCATATCTGATGACCATGAAAGGATAACAAACTGAATTTTACACCAATTATTTAGATAGGATTAGTAGGTCAACAGGTGTTAATACTTTTTTCATAATCTTATGATTCAGCTTATTCACTCATGAGTATTACAATTTACAGATCAGAGTGGACAAAAGCACAATTGTAATATTTAGTAACATTTAGTTGCAAGCATCTGTAACTGAAAAATATAGAACAACAACTTGTCAAGACTCTGTGACACTCTTGACTTTTAGGGACTTCTGTGTAATTTTTGGACTTTCATTCATTCATCACATTCATTCTTTGGAAAGAAAGTTTGGGCCCACTGACTATAGGTTTTGCAGGGATACATAGTCTATCTCATCTACCAACAGGTGAAGGCGTGATTCACCCAGTTCATCACAGGACCAACTTACACATATAAATAACATATTTTTGGATGGTGGGAGGAAACCACAGCACCAGGACACAGCATAGGAGAACATGCAAACTCCACTGTATGGACACAATGACCTGCTTACTGTACTGTAAAGTGAGTATATTTTTTATTTTGATGATGAGATGAGATAAGACAATGTGGGGAATTTCACAGTAGCAAAATACAACAAGCAAGTGGAGGGAAAAATACAGATAGAAAAAAACACAATCGAGTTAGAAATGAAATAGAAGGAAAAATAAGAAATGTAGTTAAGATAGTTCATCATCAAAATTTTTGCATGATAAGATAAGTTGAGGGAGCTCGCTAAAAAGTTATGAGAAAGACCCTGTACCTGTTCTGACTGAGTTGTTATTTCATACTGTATACACCCACACTGCTTACCATGGTACACAGTGTTACATAATTTTCAGTTTCATGTGAGTGGAGGAAAAAAAAACAACTACTAAATCCATACTATACAACTTCCTTTTACTGTGTTTGTATCTTTTCTTTTTTAGCTATGGCACATAAACCTGTTGGTAAAAGCCACATCAGAATTGGTCTCCAATGGAGAGTGAGGAAGCCTTGTGTTATTATGTCACACAAGCAGCCGGTATGGTTGTTGGTTGCAGCTTCATGCATCCACACATCAGGTCTCACCCGGGTTCATTTCACAACCTCTGTGCAGCTGTAAACTGTTGACCTCCATCTGCTCTTTTGGCCCAGTGGGTCGTATCCCCAGAGCATTATGGGTAAAAATACAAACGGAGGAACAAACACCAAGGCCATTACAGCAAATGAGATAAGAGCAAAGGGTGAATGAGGAAGAGGAGGAGGAGGAGGAGGAGGAGGAGGAAGTGGGGAGCTGATGGTGGTAGTGGGTGGGGGATGGCTCGTGCCAAGTGACACAAACCCCCCTTGGCAGCCTAATTAAATTTTCCACTTTTCCACACTCACATTAAGCCTCCATCGAGCCAGAAGGAATGGACGCACCGGAGGAGTCGACCCCAGGAAGAAGATCAACCGCCGCCCTGCCTCCGTCCTTTCCATTTCTGCCTCCAATTCCATATTTCACATCCATCGCTGATTGTTTTTCTATCACTTGTGCTTCACTTTAATCTGTGCTTTTGTGACATTTTACTAAAGTGTTGTTACATTAATGACACATTAAGTCTCATGTCAAGGTATCCTTCTGTGTGTCTTATTTTGATTGACAGGTGTCTCTGTGTATCAGCCTGTCAGGGGTGATTGCTGCTTACTTGTCCTACTTCAGCGCGGCTCAAGCTCCATGCAACTGCCAAAAATGGTATTTTCTGGCTCCAGACAATCTGAAAATGTGGTAGCAATCATCTAAAAAGCCCAGAAATGTATGGGTGAAGTCTGAACCGCTGCACTTCTTATCCAAGTATCTGGAGGAAAATAAATATTGTATGTCTAGAGTCATGGTTGGCATCTGTTCTGTGGTCCACATGTCCATTGTTCCCAGTTCAGGGTCCAGGCTCTTCTCATTAGGTCACGTTTGTCAAAATCAGATGTGGAAAAAAGTCATAACACTCTCACTTGATTATTGAAATCTGCATCTGCAACTGTTTTGAATTGATTTTTTTTTTTTGTCATCCCATTTTTAGATTCATCCTTTTCCCCCTGCTGTCAAAGATCCACTGTTTCACATCCAGATGTATTTTCATGCACTTACAATTATTCTTACTATTTTGGATGTGCACCTGACGACACACAAGGAAAGAAAAAATATACATGTTCATACAGTCAGACAAATGTATTCACAAAAATGTTAACATATGGGTTCATAATTGCATATATGATGATGTTGGTAATGATAAAATTTAGTTGGAACAGAAGGAACTATGGAATTAATTAGCTAAATGAAATCAAAACACAGAACATTCCAGAATAGAGGAAGCAAGGAGCCGAGATCAAACAAAAAGGCAAAAATGTACAATTTTATCTACGAAGCATGTTAAACGTACTTTGTACTTGAAATGTAGTGAAAATAAACTGAGTGTATGCATATTTATGTTAGGAAATAGGGTATATGAAACACACATTAACACATATGTTTGACTTTTGTCAGTTTTATATTAGAATAGAAAATATACTTTATTGACTTTTGACAGGAAATGATAGATAGATAGATAGATAGATAGATAGATAGATAGATAGATAGATAGATAGATAGATAGATAGATAGATAGATAGATAGATAGATAGATAGATAGATAGATAGATAGATAGATAGATAGATAGATAGATAGATAGATAGATAGATAGATAGATAGATAGATAGATAGATAGATAGATAGATAGGATAAGATAAGATTCTGAGTCCCAGTTTTCTGTCATCAATCAATCATTGATTACATTGTCACAATCATTTCATGACAACAGATAAGAAATATTTTATTTGAAATGTCTGGACAATAGCTAATGCTGTTATTGACAAAGTGTAATTGAAGAAAAACATTTAATAGAAAAGGAAACCAAGGATGGAAGTATGAAGAGTTGGCTCTACAGCATAATAGGATAACATAATGTACTATCAATAACTATGGAGTAATTGTTCCCTTATAATGAATGTCTATTAAATAGTCAAATAGATGTGACAAGTAGTAAGACATCAGCGAGGCAGCAGGGGGCTGATCTGAAAGCTCATCAGTTACAGCGACGCTATCTTTCATCTGAGTCCTCAACAGAAAAATGGAGCTAAAACAAAGTAGATTATTCTACAGTGAAGATAAGCCTCGAAGTGGTATGTGAGGGACTGAGCAAATGACTGGCACAAATACAACCCAACACAAAGAATTCTGTATGTTTAGATCGAGAAATACAAGATTGGAGCTGAAGACACGCCAGCAGTGCTAATCTGGCCTTAAGCTCCAACAGGACACGCGCTAAAGTTTCCCAGTGATTCAGAGGCTCAGATGCAATATGGACCAAACTGGCTTGTACTTACAGAGAAGTGGATCTGCTCCCTTTTATTGGAATAACCATGATTCAATAAGCCTTTTAGACTTGTTGTTCTCAACACTTTAACCACATCCTGGACAAAATTGTATTTGAATAACAGGAAGTAATAGGGTTCATTTTTCCAGACTTCCAAAAGAAGTGGGTGGATGGTTTAACACGGAATGTCAATAAATTAAAGATCCAAGGCAAGATGATGTCATTAAACCACCCATGCATTTGCTTTTTTTAACCCATTACTATTCCAGGGTGATTTTGCGTGTAAAATCTGAAAAATACCTCTCCAGATTAAAATGACAGCTGTTCTTCAATCGTTTGTAAGTAGTGGTAAAATAATGGGCTCTTTGTAAAGGTGACACCCTGTGGTTTGGACTAAAACACACTGTTTATCTGCCTTGTAAAAAGGTGTAGGTTTAGAAACACTAATACACACACACGACACACACACACACACACACTTTAATTTTTGTGTGGAAACAAGGGTGTATAAAGTTGCATTTGATTTACCAACAGACCAATGCTTTGGGACTTTGCAGTCAAAGTTGAGAAATGTATTTGTAAAAATACCAGTTTTACAGCATTTTATTGTGTGTATATATATATTAGAGCTGGGCAAAAAAATCGATTTAGATTTAAAATCGAGTTTTATGGCAAAATCGATTCATATTTTAGGAAAATCGTGCAATCCGATTCCCCTCCACACGCACTTTTTTTCCTCGCAAAAAGAAAACAATGAACCAGGCTGCTTTCCGTAGTTGCACATCTGAAGCGAAAGCATCCAATGGGGGGGGAGTGGGGGCAGAACTCTTAGAAAACGCAGAGACTAGCACTGCCAGCACTTCTTCAAAATGTTCAACAAACACTGACTGAAAGCTTTTCTCGCGGCACACCTTATGATAAACATGGAGCCAGAGTCCTGTACGGTTCTGATTTTGACATACCGCAACCGCCCGTACCCGTTTAAACTCCGACCTGTTTTTCGACGAAAAAAAAAAAAAAAATCCGCACACGAACCGACCCGCTATAAATGAACCCGATATCCGACCTGAACCCGAAAGAAAATGTCAAACTTAAATACAAACATTTATTGCCACAAATATACGGAACAATGACATATCCAAGGCAGAGCCAAATAAAAATGTTTTTAGCCTATGAACCGCAAATTAGACCCGCGATCACCCACGTCCGACCCGAACCCGTATCCGACACAGCACAACATTTTTCACCCGTTTCGTGAACATTTGCGGTTCACCCACGGGTACCCGAACCCGTGCAGGACTCTGCATGGAGCACTATGGGGAGCGATAACAGACGCAGTAACATCATATATCCAAAATATTGGTAACATGTTCAGGTTTATTGAAGTAGCTTGATTGATAATAAGGTTTTGTTTTATTTTGTCCTTACAAAGTAAAAATGTTACTAGTTTTCTTTTTATCTTACTTTTGCACTACTACGTTTTTTGCAATGTTTTTCATATAATATGAGTATTAATGTATATTGTTTTAGTTGTTAAAATATTTTAAGCTTTCTTTTTTCCAACAAAATGTATCTTTTGCACTATTTTTTTTGCACTCTTTTTCCTGTAACAGTGGTGGATATGTCTGGACTTACTACCCACATAGCAAATGAACTACGGCCCACTACTGGCCCACTACATGTCAGGAGAGTTTCTGACAGTTGGCCCAATTCTGGCCTGGTCCCCGGCCCAGAGATGGCCCACTGAAAAATAACGGACTCTAATTGTTTGTGTTGGCCCAGTGCAGGCCCACGCACTGTGAAATGACTCTCATTGCTTCTGCTGGCCCAGGTGTGGCCCACTCACAATAAAATGACTCTGATTGTTCCTGCTGGCCCAGGTGTGGCCCACATACTGCTGGCTGATGATACCAGTGTTGGCTGACTGCTGGCTTGGTCCCCGGGCCTGTACTGGCCCACACACTACTTTACTAATCTCACTGAGTGTTGGCTGACTGCTGGCTGGGTCCCCGGGCCTGTACTGGCCCATACACTACTCTACTAATATCACTGAGTGTTGGCTGAATGTCGGCCTGTACTGGCCCATATGTGGCCTAAGAACTGCAAAGAAGTACATAAAAACAGATTTCTATAATTTAAAAGTTTATTTTTAATCAGTTTTAACAATACAAACAGCAAAGATAAAACAAATTATTTTGAAACTGATCACACATTCACTCACACACACATACACACACCAAATTACCAAACATACTGATTAACTGATGAATCACATGAAATGACTAAATGACTATTTTACACTTAAAGCCTTTTTCTTCGGATGGTTTCTGATGAAATACAATAGTTAAGATTTTGACGCAGGCTATTACAAGAATTAATTTTAAACAGTATAGGTGCACTGGAGCAATCACTCCTAAAAACGCATTAAACATTTGTTGGTAGAGACGTGAAACTCATTGATTGGTAACATTCACAGACACAGTTTGCAGCAATATTTTTGTCAGCACAAAAGTGAATATTACTGACCACTTGGTGAGTTTCTCGTCTTTACAAACGAATGCTCAGTGTGTTTTAGGAGCATTTGCTTCAGTGCACCTATGCTGCCACTCTGACGGGGGCGGGGAGTCCAGCAACAATTAAGATTCTTGAAATCATCAGAAACAATCTGAAAGCAAGGCTTAAGTGTAAAAATAGTGAACTTTTCCTTTAAATTTAAAAACACATAAGTACCGATGCACCCACGCACACACACAAAAACACAGTTTGGCCATAGATACTTTTCCGTTAACTCCCCTCCAGTTCAGCTGGCGAGCCAGTCCTTTCGCCACCACCCTCATGATCCTCCACGTGCAGTCTTTGGTGTCAACCCCCCCTATGACACCAAGGTAGTTGACCTAAAACAAAAAGAACTGCATTATTACAAGGTTCCCAATGTAAATCACATAACATTACCCTTAGTAAAATGCAAAACTAAAATTCTCTGACTAAAATGCAAACTTTCCATGATCTTCACTACAATAAAGCAACAATCCCTAAGGGGCCAACTTGATGCCATTACCAAAATTCCCTGATAATACCTGACTGTCCATATATATTAAAAAAAATTCCCTGATTTTCATACCTGCCAACATTTGAGAATTTTTGCGGGGGGGGGGGGGGTATTTATTTAAATATACTGTATATTAAATAGGCTGACAGCATTTATTTACCAGTATATATGACAGTGATCAATTTGAAAACATCACAAATTGCTCGATTTACAGTGCACTTTTTGGACTGAGGTGGTTTGTAGGCTGCATGACTTGGATCTACAGTCCTCCATTCCTGAAGGACAAAAACATTAACGTTAGTTTATGCTATGCAAGACGACATGCGCAGTTTAGTCCGCTACATGAAATGCGCTCCGGAACGTAGCCTATGTTAATGAAGTGCACTCTGAGATCCATCTTTTGTACAAAACTAATGACTCTCCTTCATTGACAGCATAATGGTAGGCTATTCATCTAGAACATCACAATTCTTGCCAAACACTTTTGGAAAGAGAAATGTGCCACATCTAACAACAAACAATAGTTAACACGAAAGCTTTCAACTTCCTGAATCTCTGTGTTGAAAGAACATCAGGTTGTGGTCGTGCATGTTGCCGCGGCAAATGCGCACATGAGATCAGACTGCATTTCAATACATGATCTTGCAAGTTCAGAACAAAAATTGATCATTCATTAGGAAATTTGGTTCCGGGAGAAATGACAAAACGGGAGGGGGGTGGGAGATGGGTCTGAAATACGGTCCCAGTAAAAACGGGAGTGTTGGCAGGTATGCTGATTTTCCATGTCTGAGACAAACTATATTGAACAGCTGTATGTATGTATGTATGTATTTATGTATGTATGTATGTATGTATTTATTTATTTATTTATTTAACTCTGGTCATCAAGAAATATTGTAAGCACTGTAAGTAAATGGACGTTAAGCAAAAAAAAAAAAAAAAAGAAAAAAAGAAAACAAAAATCTAAAAATTTTCAGTAAATAATTTTTACACTCACAACTTTCTCGTTCTATTCAGAATTTTGTAGATTCTGCTCCATCGCCGTTAGACCACTGAGGTCCTCAATTGGTAGGCCCTCCACCAACTCTGCTGGTGCGTCATGGTGCTGGAGCCGCTGTAGGATTGTGGTCTGTTGTTCCAGCACCATTTCCAACTTTGTAAGCACCTCTCTCAGCAGAGCTATAGAAAATAAGTTAAAGGAACAGTATATAAATTTGTGGGCAAAACTGGTCCTGCAATCACATTCAAAATACGGTAGACCTAGCCTGGGCTTGCAAATACTTCCGATGATGCTGCACAAAATTTCGCGATCAAGACAGTATATCCAAGCAGTCTGTTTACTGCATTTCCTGTCCCAGAATTTCAGGCACCAATGAGAAGCGAGCTTTCACGCCAAAGTGAAGAAGGAGGGCGTAAAGGCAGGGTCTGTGATTGCACTTTTTTTTGTCATTTTTGCAAAGTTACTTGAAATCCTGTTCATAAACCACTCACAATCACTAAATTGGAAGCATTGATATGAAAATGAAATATGTCAATCCTCTGTGGAACGAACAGGGCTTGGAAAAGTACTTCTTATTATTTGTCAGACCAGCATTTCCCATTGGACAGTTGCATGTCAATCAAGTGCTTGTACTCAACTATTGGAGGAAAGGGGCAGGAACGTGGGTGGGACAATTTTTGAGAATCCCAGACCCTGCCTTTAACAAGTTTGCATTTAATTCTACCTTTCGGAGGGTGGATAGATCTTTTGTATGAGAAACGTAATTCACAGAGCCTTTAAGATACAGTCAATGTCTAAAAGCACAAAAATTTTGACTAAAATAAAATATAATTAATAATTGCTTACATTGAGTATCCCCTTGTGTGGCGTGGAATGCTGTGAAAAACAATGTAAAGTTTTGTCAAGATAATGCCAAGCATGATATGAAAATGATTAGAAATCACTTGCCCTTACCGGGTTCAGACTGCTGCTGGGGGCCCCAGCGAAAGGTTTGGTAGCCAGGCAATTCTGCAGCAGTAAAACAAAATAAACATCACACATTATCCTAATGATTATAGGACTTTGGACAAGTTCATAGATTAATTAAAAAGTGTTAAAGGAGAATGCCGGCACGTCCGAACCTACATTCTGGTGGAAGCAGTGGTCGAGTACAACAAGCTGACCAAAAATGAGCTGACATGATGCAACCTGAACCTGTTATAGCAGTTTTAGCAGTGCAGTAAAATAGCGCAGCAATTGTTGCAAGTAGTTTACGTTGCTTTATGTTAGAAAGCTTGCCCCAATTGCTGCGCTATTTTGCTGCACTGCTAAAACCGCTATAACTGTTCAGGCTTTATCGTTTTGGCTCAATTTTTGTGGTGGTAAATATAGAACTTACCTTTTTCACAGCCCTCCTAAGAGTGTGCCCATGCATGTGTTAAAAGTACCGTACCTTTAATTGACTTCTTTCTTCGGCCTAAGGAAACACACAATTTAGAGATGAACATTAAACACAAATAGAAAACCAGCAATAATATTTCAACAAAATCTGTTATAGCTTTGTTTCATGTCTCTTTTCAAATAGGCAATAATAAACATTTTAAATTGTTTTACTGCGCCAAGTACAAATACTCTTGGTAATGTTTTAGTAATACTTTAGGAATAATAATCTGTTGTATCTATTGTAAAGAAACTCGCTATTGGCAAAAAAGAGTCTTTCAGTTAGCACACTTAATACTTATATAAAATGCAGTAGGCTACTAGTATTAGAAATAGTTGCAATAACATTACTAGAATGAGCAGCATAATACATAAGTAGGCCATATAACCATTTACTATTGTGATGTTTCTCGATTGTACTTCTATATTGCTATTGCCTTTTCATTCCACTAGATGGAAGTATAACATAAGTAATGAGTAACTTTATTAAATTGTTATGTAGACTATTTCCATACTGCAAAATACTTCTCGCTTATAGATAGACAGACAGTCATGTGACTAGGTGCAGAACTAAGGCTCCTAGCACCATTTTGGGGTGCTCTGCATTTTTAAGGTTGCAGTCCTTGTGTTAAGTTAATTTCGCAGAAACAGCCATATAACTAGCTAACATTGCAATCAGTAGAACATGCTAGCCCTTGTGCACAGTTTAACTCACATTTGCAACATAGCATGACAACTGGATTACAAAGTTATTAACTCAAATTACCGATCCTGGTTTGTGGCTGCAACACTGATTTATTGGTGTTTTACTGTTAGGGTTGTAGGGTTAGAATGACGGATCCATCACGCATGTCTTTGCGCCAGGTTGTCAGCTACAAAAATAGTTGTTCTAAACCTTAAAACACGAAAAACGTATTGACGATACAATGCATAGCCCTTTTATTACACACTCATTTAATGTTCATGCTATTTCTATGTATATTTTCCGATAATTGACGTTGATTAAAACAAGTCAAATTTGAGTGCTACTTACCAGACCCAGATCGATGTCCGAAAAGAGAGAGTTTCGCGCTGCCTTCACTCCTTACACTGGTGACAGTCGGCTTGTAGGTACCCTGCCGACCCACTTGATGGAATATTTCATTTCTGCCGCGAATCTAGATGCGCGTCGGCGTAATTTTATTTCATTTCACACGGCGAATTTTGCTTATCTGCTTGTTTTCATGCATGATGAACACTGTTAAATGAAAACTTGTCCCTTAAACCCGGTCATATAATAAATCTGGACAATGGAAATTTGTTTCAACTTTTGCTCAAAGTTAAGAAACTAATGTTAATAAAAGTACATATAAAGTGTATTTTAGTGATAAAAGTCACCTTTAAACATGATCTTTAATGTGTGTGTGGTGAAATATAAGCTATTGTTAATCGCCGATATGCGCAATTAATTCATCTATGTCTTTTTCTGGCGAGCGATAAGGCAGCCATGTTTGTAGGCGTTTAAAGGGGAATCCATTCACACCTCACATTCCATGAACTACATTTCCCTCTGGACAGGAAATGCGTGCGTAAAAAAGGTGAAAGTTCATATTTACGCTCCTTTTGCGCACAAACGGGACGAGCAGAGCAAATGAAATAATTTGTTCATTGTGCAAAAGGCACAAGTGTTTTGATGCCAATTAATATCTGTTTTGCTGTCAGTTCATGTCAGATCCAGTGGTGTGATAGAAGACTTTAATTGCCATTTCGCCCTGACACTCAAGTGTGTTCATAAGCCTATGCAAAGCAATACAGTGGAGTGTGTCATTTCGATGATAGCCTACATTATGCCCGTCGCCCATTCGCGTTTGAACATTTAATTCTGTCGCCAAACAGAACTGACTCTGTGTATGTCTGTGAATATTGGGCCGCCTCCTATCAGCCGCGTTTGGACCGAATGTTGGCTGGAGCTCATCGGGCCGAATGAGAAACAAAGTATTCAGCCCAACTACTGCGTTGTAGTGTCGGCCAATTTAAGTTTAACAGTAGGTCTGCCGTGCTTGTCTTCAACACTGGCGATAACCTATCAAACCACTATCGGGCCGAGGGGAAAACAAAGTAATCAGCCCAACTATTGCATTCCAACCTCGGCCCATTCAAGAAAAGGTGGTATTTAACCGACCCGGATCTCAACCGACACTGCCATCACTCAGCCAGAATCGGGCCGACAGTGCTTGCTATCTGGGTACAGTTCATGTAGGCAAAGTCTCAGGTTGCAGTTGCACCTTTTGCACAACTGATTTATTATTTACAGTTATTTGTAGAAGTATTTTTGTTTTACATGTTATTTGATAACAAAAAAAAGACGAAAAAAACCACGTTTCTAGTGTTTTCATTTTCATTTAGCCCACGTGGGAAAAAAATCGTATAGTGAATCGAGTTTTTTGGGAAAAAATCGGAGATTTTTTTAAAAGAGAAAATCACCCAGCCCTAATATATATATATATATATATATATATATATATATATATATATATATATATATATATATATATATATATATATATATATATATATATATATATATATATATATATATATATATATATATATATATATATATATAATACATTTTACGGAGGGGAAATGTTGGGAATTATAAATTTTTCCAAAATGGCCACATTTGGACATTTTGGGAAAGAATGAATAACTGTTGAATGATTGAAATATGTACACATATTTTAGCAAAACTTGATGAAAATAAATATTTTGTGGAAAATGGAAAACATCACCAACATAGATGTCAGGTTGGACAAATATTCCTGCAGTTTCTGTGTCTCTGTGAGTCTTTTGTAGCCTAGTAAACTAGCCCACCTCCAGTGGCAAAAAATATTTTTGCCTGAATCGTTGGTCTGGTGACGCTCCATAGAGCTTCAGCAAATCACAACACTCAATTTGTGTAGCAAGATTATAGGTACTCTCCTAATAAGAGTCTACACCTAATTTTGAACTACATATCTTTTTTAAAACATATAAACAACCAATCTGACATTCATAAATGGTTGAATAATCCTTAATTAAAGTTTCAGAAACCAGCGAAAGTGAATTTTTATATTTACACTACTCCATCCTGTTTTAACTAAAACATGAAAACATAATAGTCATAATGATGTTAATATATTTTATTGAAAGTACAATTTGCAAAAACTTTTAAGAACTGGTAGGATTTAGTGTATATTACCTGGTACAACCATTGAAACGTTAAAACACTGTCCCTATTGTCATAACACCAAAGAACTCTACCCTATGTAGGCATGCAGTTGAGTCACATCTATGCTCTTCCATTCTTGACCATGTCGTTTGATCCCTTCACTGTTTGTCATTTCAATGACAATTCTTTCAATGGCTACAGGTAGGAAGAGCTGAAACACTCACAGAATGTCAGATGCATGTGAAATAGCCAGTCTTGTGGCTCCTGGAGCCATTCGAATGACATGTTCCCCTGCCATCCCCCCTGCAACTGTACGTGGAAGTGAGGACCAACTGATGGCATTGTTTTTTGACATGACTGTCTCCACTGCTGCCTGTTACTCTTCTTCATCATTGGCATCATCATCATTATCTTCATCATCATCATCATCATCATCAGAGTGACTGTAATCAGAGTTTTCCTCTAATTGGTCTTCTTGCTCTGACACATCCTCGTCCAAGTCACTGTCTTCATCTTAGAAGATTAGATCAAGCACTTCTTGTCCAGTATGTGTCTTCACCATATTCTCTGGAAATATCAGTGCTGTATGACCTGATAAACACTCAGCTCCTCTTTTTAAATGTCTTGCTCAAATAAATTGATATTTTGTATATTTTTATTTTGTTACATTTCTGGTGCAGGTGCAGATCTCACGCCTGTTTCAAGGCACCCTGTGACCTCATATGACCTCTTTTCCTTAGGTTCACTATATATGATCACTGTTTATCAACAGTTTTTATTATTATTATTATTATTACTATTATTATTATTATTATTATTATTATTATTATTATTATTATTATTTCACTGTTTCAAGATTCCCCATGACTTCAAAAACTAACAGGTTCATGTTCCTACGGAAACCATATTTTCTGTGAGAAAATAAGGTGGGAATATGGAAAGTTCTCGAGACAGTTTCAAGCCCCCCCATTGAACACTGTAACAACTGTCCCATAAATGATATACAGGAACATGACATGTACAGTTTGACAGTTTCAAGTGTCCCTCCACCACCCTTTACCTTGATTTAACACACTCTGGGAAGTTTAAAATACACTGAAATGAATATGGGTGGAATTTGACCCGGAACAGTATGAGTGTACAAAAAATTGTAGCACCCATGTAAAATTATAGAAGTTTAAAATATTTTCAGTTTTGTGTATTTTGGATGATTTTAGGAAAAGTCACTTGAGTTCAGGCAAAAAAAAAAAATTACATTTAGGGTATTTTTATTGCTGTTAAATGTTAAAAATTTGACCCAAACAGTATGTAAGGGTTAAGAGAAGCCAAATTTCTCATATTTGTCTTTTGTGGAAATCAACTTTTGGTGTATGTGGTGTTGCTTTTGCACTTTAGAATGGTTTATATATTCAGAAAGATGAGTTTATTGGCTTTCAATTGATATGGAGGTGCATTAATGTGGGAGTGGAGTGGGCCTGCAAGGCCTTCTCTGCTGACCTTAAAAATATATTTGATTTTTAATATATTTGCAGACTGATGTTAATTATATTTTGTCCATGAAAACATATTAAATAATTCCCAATGGTCTGTTCACTTCCTTTCATAGCTTTTCCCCTGGTTGTGCTGCTTCACATTAAAGCATTCGCTTCTGAGCATGCACATGACCACCAAGCATTTTCACAGAGAAAAGGTCAGTCGATTCAGGCATTCCCAGCCAGATTGATCGATCTATCTATCTATCTATCTATCTATCTATCTATCTATCTATCTATCTATCTATCTATCTATCTATCTATCTATCTATCTATCTATCTATCTATCTATCTATCTATCTATCTATCTATCTATCTATCTATCTATCTATCTATCTATCTATCTATCTATCTATCTATCTAGCATGTCTGGAATTTGTTACAAACCCTGTCAATATCGCTTGAGAATTGAAAATCTTTTAATTGTATGAGTACATCATTCCTGTATGGAAGTAATGTACTGTAGGAGCGAGTGGCCCCGATCCAAGATGGCTGCCCTGCAGGCCTGCTGCTCCAGTGTGCGACTGCAGTCAATGAGGCATCTATGTATATATATATATCTATGTTCGAGCAGGCTACAGTGACATCAGCATATTGACATCTTTTGATTGTATAGTCAGAGAACGTCATAGCCAAAGCTAACAAACTACATCTGTAGAGCGCTGCACCAACAGAAATATAATTGTGTTGATTTATTTGCTGTTTTGTTAACCCACAATGGCTGAAGGAGAAGAAGTGGATTTGGCTGCAGATTTATTGGCAAAGCCATTTTCAAACTGGAATTTATCAAGAAAAGCTTGACATCATTAAAGGTGTCATTCCATGGTTATTTCATTAATATTACTGTGTTCTCCATTGTTATTGAATACATTGTGTGTTGGTTCTATTTAAAAAAAACGTCCGGATTGATTTGTTTCCAGCTGTTTTTGCACAGTAGAAAAATGACTTGAGGTCAAACAACAGAGTTTACCTGTACTTCCTCATACATGTCCATGATGTGGTCACGAGGCGTCTCTGATTGGCTCAGAATGCATGAAGGAACACCCCCCCCTCCTCCTTCTCCTCTTGCTGTGTATGTATTTACCTTTACCCAAGTATCATCCAGCGAGGTTTCATGCTGTTGCTCGGGGAAAAAACAAGGCTTTATTTCCGCAGAGAGCACATGAACCAGTTTGATCCACCATTTTGTCCCAGTTTGTGCAGCAGCTACTGTGGCTCCGGCTTCTCTTGTAGATGCTAATGCTAATGCTACTTCAGATTCGCTGACGGGGACAGGCTTAACCCCACATGGATAACGCTAAATTCCATCTGACGTCAGATGGACCGGCTTTTTCGAGGTCCCTCATTCCTCTTGTTGTTTTCTGTGAATGCGGTATGCAACCAGTGGAGGTCGACAAACCACCTTCAACGATAGCATATGTTGGTAAGTCAGGGTGACCCATCAGATTCCGAAAGGAGCGTGGAAAAGTGGTGTTCAGCGGAATGACACCTTTAAACAAAAACTGCATTAAATTTTTTTTTATTTCATAGTGTTCTGATATTACATTTTAAAAATATATTTCTTTGGTTCTAAGCTTAAATGCATGTTTTTTTTTGTAACTCTATAAAAAATAGGTTCATTAAAACAATTTCAATCACATTGCTTTTTTTCCATACCTAAAGAGGAATAAAAAAAACTTGAGAAAAAAATCTTGACTCAGGTTCTCATAATTGTCATAATAATAATGTCATCTACATCCCAAGAACATCCTGTGACATAAGGTGATTTATGGTAAATGTAGTACTGAAGATGTTTAATATTGAATAGACAACCTCATATATTTTTAGATACACAGGTTTGGTTTTGGTGAAGAAGCTGGAGGTTTTTTAGTCAAAGTTTAAGCTAAATAACAGGAGAACAACACAATTCCTCAACCAAACTCTATTAACATTCCAAGCTGCAAGGCCCACAGCCTTCCCCCAGACCTGCATACTCATAAATTACACTGACAGCCTTGTTGACAGAGTGAGATAAACTTGCCCATTGTGTGTGAACCATGGCTGTACTGAGAAACGTCCCTCTAAAACACTATTTGATTTGACTGTTTCGGGCCAACCGCGAGGAAAACAACTCGCACTAAGCTCAAAACAGAATTATACGTAGATAGAAAGCCTGTTTTTCTGTCAGACAGCCAACAGTTTCCTTTCCTAGGTTTGTGTTTTCTCCCACAAAGAACACAACCAGCGCAGGGCGTCCAGTAAAAGTGGAAGGAACGGTGAGGTCTTGTTTGTTTGGGAGCTGCAGGTGGCTGCGTTGACCGTTCCGTGCCTATTCAGAAGTCCCCCGACCACTCGTTTCTTCTCTCAGACCCTGTTATTTGTTCACTTCTTCCACCACATGCTCCAACATTTCCCCTTCTCTTTCTCTCTCTCTGTCGACTGTTTTTGTATGAGCTGCGTTCCATTCTTCTTTGTTTCGAGGTACAGCGTGTCTGTGACGCACTTCCTTCCATTGTATCAGGAACTGATACCTTAATGTTTGTGAAGTTACTGTCAAGAGTGAGTTGGGGTGTGTGGATTGGAAGATACCCTGCTATGGGGTACCGTTTGTAAAGTGGCTCGTGCTGAAAATTACAGCCTCATTTCATCGTATTTAGCTTAAAATTGTGTTTAAAAAATGGATGTGAATGTTTGAGTCTGACTTTTTTTCCCATATAGATATATTTGTCATCTTAGAGATATTTTAAATAGTTAAACCCAAATATTAAATGTTACACCTAAATGCTAACTGTCATACCTAAATGCGAAATCTAAATGAAAATGTTAAATCTAAATGTTTCAGGTGAAACTAAATATTTAACAAATAAGCAAATGGTTGCAGTGGCCATAGCGGTATTTGCCTATCAGTTAAATATTTAGTTGCACCTGACACATTTAGTTTTACATTTAACATTTAGGTTTAACATGAACATTTCATATTGACATTCATATGTAACGTTTCAATGTAATGTTCAGATTTAACATTTACATTTAGATTTCACCTTGACATTCCACATTTAAATTTAAGATATAAATAAAATTAAATTAAAATATATATATATATATATATATATATATATATATATATATATATATATATATATATATATATATATATATATATATATATATATATATATATATATGTATATATATATATATATGTATGTATATATATATATATATATATATATATGTATATATATATATATATATGTATGTATATATATATATATATATATATATATATATATATATATATATATATATATATATATATATATATATATATATATATATATATATATATATATATATATATATATATATATATATATATATATATATATATATATGGACGGCCATGGCTCAGTTGGGAGAGCGGGTCGTCCATTGACCAAAGGGTTGGCGGTTCGATTCCTGCTCTGTCCTAGTCAGTCCGTTGTGTCCTTGGGCAAGACACTTTACCCTCCTTGCCTCCAGTGTCACTCACACTGGTGTATGAATGAGTATAAATGTTGGGTGGTGGTCAGAGGGGCCGTAGGCGCGAAATGGCAGCCACGCTTCTGTCAGTCTGCCCCAGGGCAACTGTGCCTACATATGTAGTTTACCACCACCGGAGGGAGCATGTGAGAGTGAATGAATAATGGAACACTAATGTGAAGCGCTTTGGGTGCCTTGAAAAGCGCTATATAAATCTAATCCATTATATATATATATTCTTATTTGTTTATTTATTTTCACCATACTCTGTGCTTAGAACAGGTAAATGTGTGTCTGTCCACTTAACTGTTCACCTTTGGTCAGATGTTTGAGCTGAGTTGCATGCTAAATTCTCGAATACAAACATTTTTGCCTCTCTGTAATCTTATGTGACAGCATTTTTAGGTGTGCATATTAGTAGAACCTGCACACTGACATGAGAACAAGTTGTAGCTGATGCAGAGTGAGGCAAGGTCACTAGGTTTATTTCCTTACAGCAGCAAACATGTGGTTGCTACGTGATCACATTTAATAAGATACTCCCTCTCCCTAAATCCCACCTTCCTGCAGTTTTACCTCTGCTCTTTTTTAGCTTTGAGTACATCTTACCAGCCTGGCAATGTTTGTTTGTTAGTTTTATTTTAAGGTTTAGAAAAGCAAAACTGTTGATTACATTGCATTTGTTTATCGTAAAATGAGACTCAGCTATGATTATTGATTGGTGTGTGTGTAGGCAGGTTTCAGGTTTCTACATATAAACCACATCTTTACAGTGCAGGAAAAGAAAGCAGTTCCCCCCCGCTTGTGCCACCTTTTCTTTTAATAACTTAAACCGGCATTTATATAAGCAGAATGTTTTAACACAATCAATATGCAGCAAGGTAAAATATTCAGCAGCCTCATAATTACCATAAGAAAAGCCTGGGGCTGCTCTTAGATTAGACACTTTAGCAAAGTCTGAACAATATATCCATCAAACTGCATTTCACTGCTTAAAGGAATGGTTTGACAAGTTTATTCAGTTACTTTAACAAAAAAAAAAAAGTTAGATAAGATAATTGTTATTGTCATCATGTATGTAACCTACATTTGAAGCTCACACCAGTTGTGTGGTTTAACTGGTAAAGGTCTGCACCTCACAGGTTCCATGTTTGATCCCAGTTGAACAGAGTTTGACTGTTCTCTCCCACATGTTTTCTATGGTCTTCCCCACCTTCAAAAACAGATATGAAAAAATCTACAGAAATGGTTCAAATGCAGGGTTAGAATGTGTGTGAAATGTTATTGTTTGTTATGTATTGTAATGTTATTTTGGGAAAACTTTGACCACATCCATGTTGCACCAGATCTAAAGAACACATTTAATGTTAATGTTAATTTTCTTTTTATTATTATTATTATTAGTAGTAGTAGTAGTAGTAGTATTAGTATTATTATTATTTGCATACATTATTGAAATAAATTTACTCTCCCAAAATGTGTCACTACTGAAACATAGCATTACCTTCAGAATAAGTATTCATATAATTCAGAGGGCCCTTATTTTGTGCCAATCTCAAGTTTCTATGACAACCTTTTCTTGAATTAGAGCCAATAATGTGATTTTGACTTTTCTGCTAAATACGACCTTCACCTTTGACCTTTACTCAAATGGATCATTCCATCTGATGCACATTAGCTATATGTATATGCCCGTGTAATTTCATGGTGATATGTCAAATATTCATTGAGTTATAGCATGATATATCTCTGCGGACCCACAGACACACACACACACACACACACTGATCATAATAATCGCTCCCAACCAATGTTGGGCGAGATTAATGAAGATAATTGAATTAAACTATTATTATTTTTTCCATTCCCCCATGTTCATGCCTTTTTTTTAATAATATAGGTGGGTACCACAATGAAATAAATTAAAATGAATATTTTAACGTGTTATGTAGCATTTTATGATGCATCAAAATCAAAACACAATTTCTTGTAAAATGTACAAAATCCATGATGTTGATTTCACCATTAATCAGGGTAGAAGTTACATATACACCTAAGCAGTCATTACTAAGGTTGACATTATGTTTTATTTTGACAAAGTAGTGACAGCATTGTTTTGGTAGTGACCATAGCATTAAGTTAAAGGAGTTATTCCATGGTTATTTCATTAATATTGCTGTGTTCTCCATTATTATTTCATATATTGTGTGTTGGTTCTAGGGCATTAACGACTTCAGTTTTTTTCAAGTCGAATTATCCGTCAATAAAGTCGAATCGAAGTGTCGTGACGATGTCATCACATTGTCAGCTGAGGAACAACACAGACACGCGGCTTAAAACAAAAAAAAAACACACGGACACACGTCTGTCCAGGAATAAGCAACTTGTATTAAAGTTCACCGCAACGTAACAATGTCCACTGACAAGACACAAGCATCAACATTTTAAGGCCAACAAAACAAAGGCTAACGTTAGCAAACAGTTTTCTGTTAAATTCAACTGCACAACATCAGTAGGTGAACATATGTCCACATTTTGTCTGGACCCACGGCTCTAAAACTGGCCAAAAACTTTAAGGCAATGACCAAGATGCACACCACACTGTCCACATTATGTTTGGGAAAAAAGAGAGTGTTGTTTTAATGTGTGTTGTCTGCGCTGCGCTCACACAGATTAGCTAGTGAATGCCTCTGCAGGTGGCAGTGCCAGTTTTTTTTCATCTAAGGTGAAGTAAGGTCACACATGCAATGTGTGTCTGTCACTCTTTTGTTTTGTCTTACCTGTCTTACCTGCAGCAGTCACATCTTGTTTAGGTCTGACTGTGTTTACGTGCCGAGAGAGAGAGAGAGAGAGAGAGAGAGAGAGAGAGAGAGAAAGGGACAGAAAGAATAACATGCAACTTGTCGACTCCTCCAAATTTAAGTCGACTTGTGCTCCAGGAGTCGACGTGTCAACTAGTCGACGTGTCTATTAATGCCCTAGTTGGTTTGATTTTAAAAAACGTCTGGATTGCTTTGTTTCCAGCTGTTGTTGGAGAGTAGAAAAGTGACTTGAGGTCTAATAACAGAGTTTACAGGTACTTCCGCATACATGTCCATGATGAAGCGTCTCTGATTGGCTCAGAATGCATGAAGGAACACTCCCCCTCCCCTCTCGCTCTGTGTGTTTACCTTACCAGAGCAGCATCCAGCTAGGTTTCGTGCCGTCACTTGTTTGCAGGGGGAAAAAAAAGCTTTATTTCCGCAGAGAGCACATGAAACAGTTTGATCCACCATTTTTTTCCAGTTTGTGCAGCAGCTACTGTGGCTCTTGTAAATGCTAATGCTAATGCTACTTTCGATTCGCAATGGGGGACAGGGGTGATGCTAAAGTCCATCTGCCGTCAGATGGACCGGCTTTTTCTGGGTCCCTTGTTCCTCTTGTTGTTTTCTGTGAATGCAGTATGCAGCCAGTGGAGGTGATGAACCACTGTCAAAGGCAGCATGTGTTGGTAAGTCGGGGTGACCCATCAGATTCCAAAAGGAGCGAGGAAAAGTGGTTTTCAGTGGAAAGACACCTTTAATATGTACGTATGTATGGTCACTACAGCAACAAAACAGCAACTCATAAATAAATAAACACAGGTTCAATAGAATATGGTAAACAACTATAAAAGACAACAACTGCTCTCTCTCTCTCTCTCTCTCTCTCTCTCTATATATATATATATATATATATATATATATATATATATATATATATATATATATAATGAATTATTTTTATAAATTATTATTACAACTTCATAGGCACAAGTGTACAGTACCTGCAATTTTGTTAAAAAAACAAACAAACTAAAAAACAAGACCTTTGTTTCAAGAAATAGTTGAAATTTTCTTTCAGGATGTGAACACAATTCACTTCCTGAGAGTTTCCTTCGAGATCAGAGGCACACGTCATGTCTGTACCTGACTAATATCACGTCTCTTCAGCCTAAACCACCATATAATACTGTTCACTCTACTGGAAATGTTATAAACTATGAACTGTGCCGACTACCAGCTTCTGTTCACCTTCTGCCATTGTCCATTATTGCTTCAACTACAATGCACTGTGGGATATTTATGTTAGCTATGTGTCCAGAGCTTGCATATTTAGTAGAAAATAGACTGTACACTTCAATACTGGTTGAATGAATATGAAATAATCTCACATTATTATTTTTAATTATTTTATTAATGCTAGTTTATACCCTGTGCAGCACAGTGTTGGTAAAATGTGCTATACAAATAAAAGTGGTATGGTATGGTATGGTATGGTATGGTATGGTATGGTATGGTATGGTATGGTATGGTATGGTATGGTATGGTATGGTATGGTATGGTATGGTATGGTATGGTATGGTATGGTATGTAATTCTATGAATTAACATGTAGAGATGCATCTCAATTAATATGAAAATCGTGAGAGTATAATTAATTCTAAACAGTGAAATATTCATAAACTTGAGTGCTGTTAAATATATAAATATATATATATGTATAAAAAAACTAAAACTAAAAAGTCAAAATCACATTATCGGCTGTAACTCAAGAACAGAGGGTCACAGAGCTTTCAGATTGGTACCAAACATTGCGGAATATGAAGATTTACACAATTCTCATAATTGGTGTTATCATCTATGTCCAATAGTTTTTGAGATCTCTGGAGGTCAAAGGTGACATATCGCAAAATTAACTTCTATAACACTGTTTGTGTGTGTCAAGTATATTCTAATTCTAAAAAACATGTTCCTCTCACCTCACATGTGTTTATATTTAATGTGTTCCAATTTTGAATGGCTACACATGAGAACGTTGAGTTTGCAAATGCTGTTTGTGTACCTCTGAATCCTGCACTTTCCGTATGCTGTTGATTGGATCGTTTGAGATGTTTTTCCAGAACTCAAAGAAATAAACCATTTTATGGGAAGAATAGCAGAATTGTCGATCATATTTCTAAACCTGATCACATTTTCAAAGCTGAAGATCTCATATTGGGCAGTTATGGAACGCTTGTCTTTTCTCATCATGAAGCTTGATAGAATATTTATACAATGACTCTAGACCCTGTTAGATTTGACTTTAAAGTGATTTAACCTTTTGTACATGTGCCTCTTATCAGCCCACAATGTTCTAATGACCTCAGTATAAACTTTAATTCATATTTACGTGGGGATTGTGTTAGTGATTGACCTGAACTGAATGTTTCTGGTTAATACTGTTGTCTTCCTCATGTTCACATGCCATCCAGACAGACTGCAGTAGAACAATAACATAATGTTGTGGAGACACTGAGCTGTGTGAGTGTGACTAGCCTTATTGGAGGATATGCGACCAATGAATTCATATCCTTCTTTCCACAATCCCACACTCCGGAGGTCAAGAACGATCAAATTATCCCTCTGCACTGTTGTGTTAGACTGCTTTACATGAGTCACCAAGGCAACCAGTGAATGAAATCACTGAAGTATGGTTACTTTAATTCACAGGAACTGTCTGCCAGTCTGGCTTGCAGCCTCCTTTTAAAGTGATGTTCTTGCACAGTGGGCATCCTGATGAAACCACTGATTAGATTTCTATTTAAAAAACCCAGCTTGCACTAGAGACACTGTGACAGAGTGCACATGTTTGTCATGTATTATTACAACAGATCGTGTCATATGGGATAAGATATTGCTTTGATTTTCACTATGTGGGAATTCTCCACAAGCAGGTCCAGCTATCTGATGCATATGTTAAGTTCTTAGCTGTTTGCGTCATAAATGTGCTAATTAATTGTGTTAATATGTCACTAACATGGTAGGAGATTCAACTGTCAATCACACTGATTGCTCTTTAACCCACTCACCAGCCTCCTAGTCAGCACTTAGGTGCCTACACGTGTCCTGACAGCACCTGAGCTGTGAGATTAGCCCTGCTGATCATGTTGAGATTGAGCCATTATCCCAGGTCAGGGTAAATGACAGGTGAGTGACACTAAAGGGAAGAAAACAATGGAAGTCAAGGACAAAAAAAATGTGAAAAGGTTTGTGTGAATTCAGAACTCACTGACTCCAGAGCCTACACATTTCTCTCCTGCTCATTATTTCACCAGCAAAGCGCCTCTGAGTAAATGCAGTGCATGCAATTTAAAGTATGTTCGCATCTGAGTGAAATCTACAATGTTTTTTTCTATATCTACACTTGCAGTTATATATATCACATTTCATATCATGGCAAAATGGACTCGTGACAATAATGCACTATCCCAGTGGATTCAACATGGGGGTCTGGACACCATATAGGGTTACCTGGAATTTGAATGGGGGTCACCTGAAATTTCTAGTAATTAATAAATAAATAAATACATGAATAAACAGTGAGCCGAGAAAGACATTCACAATCCATAAAAGACATGATAAACTGTGAGTGTGAAACTGAAGCATTGTGGTACTGTTTATTTGTCAAATGTTAATTGGTTAGTTTCAGATGCTGCAGCTCTTTCATAATTCATAGTTTGAGTTATTGTTTGTTCAGTATTAACTGTCAGTCTTGTAAATACAAGCTTGACTGTTCATATCCTGACCAAGGAAAATAAAATTCTCACTTTGTGCAAAATCTAGATCTGGCTTTTCTGCCTATGTCTATAATAATATACATTATATAGACTAAATGTCATCTAAAATTAATGTTTATTTGCAACATAGCAAAATTACTACTACATGATATATGTAGGCTAATGCTGAAATCTCCCTATTGTGGAACAAATAAAGGTTATCTTACCTTAAATCATAAAATTAAAAATTAAACTCCTTCTGTGAGTTTATGTTGCCTTTGTGGGCTTCGGGAAAATACCCATAGTAACCCAACAATAATGCAGTTATGTAACTCTACCTCTTGAATTGAAATAAGGACTACTTTGAAGGATTTGTGTTTAATATAATATAACATATGTTGGTAATTTGCAGGTATTTATTCTGATTTATTCAAGATAATTTGACTATCCATTAACGATTATTGCTTTAAAATCATTTGACTTTCTAATATAAAGTACATTCTGTCTGTTGGCTGTGTCCAATCTGCCATGTGTGTAAACTTAAAGCTAATTCAATTCTGTTTATTTTAGGCTTGGCAAATGTATTCATGCAGCAATTGTATAGACGGTTTAATGTGCATTTTTTAGACCTAAATACAAATAATAATAATGGATCAATAATGTAAAGCGTTTTGGGTGCCTTGAAAAGTGCTATAGAAATCTAATCCATTATTATTATTATTATTATTATTATTATTATTATTATTATTATTATTATTATTATTATTATTATTATTATTATTATTATTATTATTATTATTATTATTATTATTATTATTATTATTATTATTATAAAGATAGTCTAAGGGAACAAAAGAGTTAACATTTCTCCTACATTGTGCCCTGTGTCATGACGCAACTCGAAACCAAAAGCCATGCGACGTAAGGCCTTATTAACGATGTCATAAGCGTTATTAAACTGCCTCCATGCGTCACTGAGATGCGCGAATCGTGCATAGGTACAGGTAAGCCTCCTGTTTACAGCCAGTAGCTTGTCTGTAGGTGTGATACCTCTGCTCTGAAGGCACGCAGAATGAGATGTTCTTCATGGAGTTGCTTCCTGCTAATGGATTAAAGCAGGTCAAGGACAAGAACCTGGAGAACCTACTTCATCGCCAAAACATCTTATTGAAATTGTTTAATAAGTTCTGAACATCTAAATCTAACAAACCTGTTAAATAATTGGTGTAAAATGCAAGTTTGCCATTTTTTCATGGTCATCAAATATTTGGATGCTCCGTAGTTACCATGGAAACATCGTCATCTTCTGCAACACAGACTCACTAATAAAATGCATGGAGTTGGATTAATGATAGGATGGAGACAGATGGTTTTACGTTATTCTTATCCTAGACGAAAAAGTCACTTTTTCTGCAGTTTTCTGTGTTTTTTTTTTTTATCTCGGTTAATAACCATTGAATTTACTCTGAAATTTCGTGAACTTCTTGATCAGTGAATTAAATATGGGAATTACATGAGTTGCACAAACAACTGTTAAATGTAGATAATGGGTAATTATTTTATTTTTTAAGAAAGGTTAAGTAAGGGGGGCATTCATATAAGAACTGTCACAAATTTAGCATTGGTTCTTTATGGGTTAAGGCTATTCACAGTTAATAGTAGTTGTAAAAACCCTAACTTATTCTCAACTTTTATGAACATCTACATGGTCAGATTATCAAATGTAGGAAAATGCATGATTTACTGTAGGGGGGGATACAGAGGATAACATTAACATAAAAAAAATATACGTTGGAATTGTCGTAAAATTAGCTCTCTGGGTCTTTATGGGTAAAGAAAAAGATCACCACGCGCTCTTCAGTGGCCTATAGTTTGAAAAGTTTTAAGGTACAGCTCCCTGAATCTGTTATTTATCACCATAATCCATGAAACTAATGGAAAACTAGAGCAATAACGTCTGAGTGACAGGCATCGCCTCACCCTGTTTGTTGTGTTTTCCAATTTTCACTTAATATCTCATTATGTACTTAAAGATCAAAATTGGACTGGTGCGGGAACAGGACCTGTCACTGTGCCATACCTTGCTTTACCCAAATTGACGCCGATGGGTGCATCTCAAATTATATTATAGCATTAATTATAGGACTATGGCAGATTAGATTTCCCCAAGCAATTTAGCTGAAACTGTGTCGCTTAGCAACACCGACACCGTTGAAAAGCTGAGCTGCTGGCAGATGATAAACATTAATCATTAATTAATATCATTCAAATAAAGATTTATTTAACATCTGTGCGTTTTCTTTAGTTTATTTCACCAAAGTTAAGATCTCATTGCGTAGCAGTGATCTGACAGCAGAACTACACTCCACACAGGGAGTTACAGATCACTGCGCAGGTCAAAAGGTAATGCAGCGAAAATGACACCCAGTAACTCTGGAAAGGGTGACTTATTGGAGAGTTGCAATACCTATAATTGACGTGTTCACGTTATGAGCAAGAAAAAAAAAAAAAGAAGTCCCTCCGCGGCGGATGGTCACCTCAGAAAACCCCCTGCAGATTATTTCCCCCTCAGAATAACTTCCCCGACTAAAGTGCAGCACAAACTTTTTGATGGAGCGACTCTTTCTGGCAAAGATATGCGCAGAAAACAGCTTTAAGAGAGCTCAGCACAACCGGTTATGGTGATACAGATTAAAATAGGAACCATAGCAGATTGGATTATACTTAATGCGCCATTTCATATCGTGTAACGTGTCATATTCTGGGCGATGTGCCCTTGTTTATGAGGTGCGTCTGAATTACAATTAGCCCACATTTCAGTGAGATCCCTTTGAAGCAGCCATGCTAGACCTACACAGCGGGCCACATTAATATGACCAGTCGCAGGAGAACATGGTGCGTTTTGTGCCATCATTCGTGCACCGTGCCACCTCACCAAATTACACACAATGCGTCGCAGCCAAATAACACAAAGACTCAATTGTGCGGAAACACTGCATGTCCAATCACTTTTAGTGGCTTTTATTAACATGAACAGAGGCCGATGAAAGGCGGTGGATGCGCGCGCCTGTCGCTATACACAGCGACCACAACTAACATGGATCATATCCTGTTAGCTAATATATTTTCCACCGCAACGATAGTTTAGACAGAAGACAGGTGTAGAATTTAGAAGATTCCGACAGATGTTTTCAAAGCTCTACACTCAGTCTGTGCGCGCGCGCGCGTGTGTGTAACTCGTGCTCGCATCCGCCCACGCCATGCGTTTTGTCAACAAGTTTCCAAAAAGTATTGATGTCTTCGTTGTTTTTGACTCAACAGGACCCGGACCTGGGTGCTGTGAGCTCCGCGTCCGGAGTGCAGTGCGCGAGGGGAGGGAATCCCTCCAGTGTCTGACGCTTCCTTTTACCAAGGAAACCCACACGCGCTCTCTGACGCAACTGCCCATTTTAGGAAACATGCGTCAATGGACCGAAGCAAGTGAGACAAATAGTGAACTTCACAGCGTGCACTGACGTCCGTACTGAAAAAAAAAATACATCTCTCAGGACACTTTTCTGTTGTTTTAACTGAATTCTAGTTTCCCCATTTATGCACCCGGTGCCCGCTGAACTAAGTATGGCCACAACAGATCTGTCTTTTCTCACTGCCTTACCCAGAGTCAACCCCTCCCTTACTCAAATCGCAACGCCCAGGCGTGACGTCAGCTGTTTCGTTGGTGTTGAAAAGCCGTTGCAGTTCTTCATAGTGCCATTGAAGTGAGTCATCTCGAGGAAGTGTGGTAAAAAGGAAAAGGAAAAAAAAAAAAGTTAGAACTGTTCCGTGAACAGCAAAGACCTGCGATCGAGTGTGTAGTAGGCAAGACGACGGAAAACATTCAGCAGATTAGGAAGGCAATAGGTTTTTTAAGCGAATGTTAACCTGTGTGAGTCACTCTGTAACTACAGGTTCGCTTGTCTGAACTGAATCTGATCGCAGAGGGTGTGCTGTTGACTTAAGGCTGAAGTCTGCGCACCTGAGAAGATCAGGAATAGTGTAGTATATGTGTACCTGCGCGTCAACAATAATAAATGCACACTTAGAAACAGCTTTTTTTTTACAGGCAAGTCGAATACCCTGTATTTATAGTGGCAATATCTATAGGATGTTTTAGATCAGTTTAGAGGAACGAAATTGCACTTGCATTCTTTTTTTTTCTCCCAACTCTTTTTTTCTGGATATCAAAAATTAACATCTCAAGTCAGAGGATTTTTTTTTTCCTTTTGGTGCCTTTTTTTTTACTGCGAGGATTAAAAATAAGGCTTCAAAGCTCTCACAGTCTACTGAAATCTTCCTTTTTCCTGGATCATGTACCAGGACTACTCCGGGAACTACGACACCTCGTCCCGCGGCAGCAGCACCTCTCCGCCCCAGCCAGAGTCCTTCACAAGCGGCAGCAGTACGATCGGCAGTCCGATCTCTACCTCGAGCTACCAGGTAAATAACGACGTCCACACACGAATGATCCATACGTATGTTTCAAATCTACAGCATTTTATAGAATAAATCCTCCGACGTTATGCGATTTTATAGAATATTTGTATCATAGCACTGCGATGTCACCACAAACACACTTTTTTTTTGGTGGGAATTCTCTCAAGAAAAAAAACCCCAGGATGAACCCATTGACTCATACATTAACATAATCAGAGATGTACAAGATTCAGTCTGTGCAGAGGTATTCCAGGTACTGTCATTTTACATCCATAATGCTAAATTATGTTCATTTATGTAATGATCCAATATTACATGTACACACTGGCTGCAGCGTAAAATCAATTGCAAATCTGTGCGTTGTTTGCGCACATTAATACAAATTGTCAACGATTTTTGGCCACAGATCATAGAATTAAGGTCCTCAACGTACAAAACACACAGATAGACGTAAGGTGTCATTTATGAGAAGCTGTTGGTGCAGGAGAAATGGGCCACACTATAATGATAGTCAGCCTTGGGTTTTTCAGATGTCACTCCTGTATGTGGTGTTGTTTATGTCAGTTATAATCCATTTCCACGCATTAACACTGATGGCTTTTTCTCTATAGCAGACACATCCTTTAGACATATATACATGAGGATATACTATGCCATGAGACGAGTGTGTGTGTTTTTTTTTATTACTTTCCATCGATGTGGCAATAATGAGGTAGAGATTGTGATAAAGAATGCAACAGGCGTACTGTGTATGTGAAAGACATCAGATCTGTGCAAACCTTCGACGTCTGTTTCACTGGTTTCGCACGGAAGGCTTGGGTTGACACGGTTTGAATACAGATAAAAGCCTTGATTGGAACCGATGTTAGCTTTTATATTGATAGTGAGATGGTTTAAAATCTGCCTTCAGACATTTTTCGGACTGCACATGGCACATTTCCTCCTGCGGGAAGCGCGCGCACTGACCAGGAGCGCACAGTAACCAGACCTGCATGGAAACACCAATAAACATTCAGTGCTCAGACATGTTCTTTCAGAAACGTTGAACCACCTGTTTGATTTCAGCACGCATTATTTGGTCACGCTCAGTGTCCCAACACAGACGTTTTTCCCGCGTATTGGCAAAGATTAGAACAGGAATCCGGGAAGAGAGGAGTTGTTTACTCGCCCTTACTCGTAGTGCACTTCTGTGGAAAAGCCTCCTCAAAGTCACGCAATATTACGGTAAACGACTTTTGGCTCATATGTATTATTGCTCTGGTTCCCTGTAATCACACACACTGGCTGCCTGGTTCCCATTATACGGGTTGGAACATGACCTTTTCATTCGTTTTACTGAGACATTATCAAAACATGGTTGCTTTCTCTCCCCCTATTTTCGACCCCGTATTTTTTTTTTATTAGATCATAAATGTTTTAGATATGCTGGAATTCTTCCATATTCAGTGGTAACTTAATTGAATGTTCGTACCATTGTGGTTTACTTTCGTCATGACACAAGAACGCACCACTGCATCTCATCTTTTTTTTTTTTCAAGAGGAAATGGAATGCTTTTATTATGAAGGCGAGATTGCAAAAAAAAAAAAAAAAAAAAAATTCCTCTGATATAATTCTGGCGAACTGTCTGGCTCGTTACAGCTGGCTGCTTCCCCCCTTTACTGGAACTGACCGCGTTTCACATGTGCTTAACAAATCCCATACACAATGACTCACCAGATAAACAAAGTTCCAAAAGACTGCCGGGATATCCGACGGAAAGTTGGGAACCAGGCGCAAAGGGACACGCGTAAATTACGCAGTCCGTCTGTTCTTTGGACCCCAGAGACATGAAGTAATGATAAAATAATCTGGCTTCTTTCCTCTTCCAGTGAACTACCAGTAAATTCAGTGTATCCACATTTTAGAGGTCAGACTCACAGTCTAATCTTTTGATTCAGTATTGCATCACAGGATGGAATCCTCACAACTACAGACAAATGCAATATTCATTCAACAATTAAGTCAGAGGGGAAAAATCCTATCTCGTGATCAGAAGACACTTTTACAGAGTCAAACATGCAGCTTAGATGCATAACTATCCTTCTGAAACTTGAACAATGTGTGACTATCACCCTGTGCAGATTTCTTTTTGAATCTCATGGTTATTGTAGTAAAATGAGATGCACAGTACACCTTGGGCTTTCCCACATGAATCATAGCATGTGTCACTGTTCCACTCCAGGGGTTACATCCACTATGTTGTGCTTATGTGTATTGAATCATTACTATAAGCTTAAAATGTGGAAACTGTGTGAATTTGAGAATTGTTAGGTGGTCTGTGATTACGCTCTCAGTAAAACATATCAATGGCTGATAGATACAAAATAAGATGCTTATAGGATTAAGTTACATGCATTGACATACACCAGGGTAGTACTAGAAAACATGTTTAGATATGATTATGTGTCTCATTACATCCTTTTTCTCTTTTTCGTCCCTTTTTCAGAAGTACAGGGTTGACATGCCCGGCTCCAATAGTGCCTTCATCCCCACCATCAATGCAATCACGACCAGCCAAGACCTGCAGTGGATGGTGCAGCCCACTGTCATCACCTCCATGTCTAACCCATACTCCCGCTCCCACCCGTACAGCCATCACCTGACCAACGGTCCAGGGCTGCTGGGACACAACACGCTGGCTCGACCTGGGGTCATCCGCTCCATCGGAGACACCAGGAGCCGACGCAAGAGGGACGAGCAGGTAAATGAAAGGACATGGGGTCAATAAAGGCTACGATGGGGTGGTTTCCAATCAATGAAAGCAGATTTATAGAAAAAATACATTGATATGTTCTGATGACTGTAACTATCTGTCATAACACATGTACTTTATATGATTTCTAAACCATAGCTAAGTATATTTTATCACCCCATTAAATAATAATCCCTGCATGTTTGTTGGATTATTAATCACCCAGTAGTACTCAGCTCCTGTTTATACTTTCATGCTTTCTTTCATTGCATGCATATTGATCGCATGTGTCTGCCAGCCAGCTTATTTACCTGCTATATTCTTCTTTTTTTTTTTCTTTCTTTCTTTCTTTCTTTCTTTCTTTCTTTCTTGGCCTCAGCTCACCCCAGAGGAAGAAGAGAAAAGGCGGGTGAGGCGTGAGAGGAATAAGTTAGCAGCCGCCAAATGCCGTAATCGCAGACGAGAGCTCACAGAGATGTTGCAAGGGGTGAGTATAGAAGCACAGAAAAGAGAGGAAAAAAATTGGGAAAAGTAATGAAAACGACAAAAAGACCGACCATCAGAAGGAATTATTTGCACAGAAAATACAAAATGTTTAAGGAAAAGGAAGAAAAAAAAGAGTCTAGATGGAGTCCAGATTTCTTGATGAGTGATTGAACTCCACACCTAAAATGTACAACCTTCCCTTACTGGTTTGACTCTCACTGGGTCTCTGAGTGTAAGGTCTGAGTGAGATGATGACAGGCGATGAAAAGCTTTTTGTCTCGAGCAGCTGTAGACAGAGGTAGGGCTGTCTCGCAGCCCTGTTTGGCAGACAGTAACGGCATCTAAATGGACTAATTAGCCGAATTACAGTGAGGTTGAGCTTGTCAGACCTAAAAAACCCCCAGGAATGGAATTTGCTGTAGGCAGCTGTCTCTATGAATGCAGGACATTTTGTAAAAGGGGTAAATTGCTTGTCTCACAATCCCACATACAGACATGCTTCATACACACACACACACACACACACACACACACACACATGTATAAACACAGTGATATAAAGTACACACTCCCACACCAACACAGCTATTGCTTCCAGGGAAAAAAAAAGCCCTTCCTTCTTAACACGCCTGTTTAAAAAGAAAAAAAAATCCCTAAAGAGGAAGTTCCTCTTTTCCAGTGAAAAGAGAAGCAAATAGTCATAATAAATAAATGTAAAAAAAAAAAAAAAAAACACACAACAAAAGGTCTTTGATCAACTGATATCGTTCATATTGTTTCACTGGAAGTTTCTCTTCCCTCGGCTCCTTTAAAACAACTTCCTCATACCTTTGCCCATGAGTCAAAGTTCTCAGACAGCATGTCAGCTTATCTTTATCTGCCTACTTGTCTAGGACTGCTGAATGGCTTTTATGGGTGCTGCCTTTGTGTGTTATGTGACACGTCAGTGACTCGTTATTTATGTAGATCTCATATGTCTGCCACACAAGTAATATGAACTCAAAGTTAAGCATCAGTCTTCCAAATAATATATGAGGAGTCCAAATAGACTGTGACAAATTCTTGATTTTATGTGCCAATTGTGGACTGTTTGAGTATGTTTAGCATGCAAACAGTGCCCTCTATTGGTCATTTTGAGGAGCAGATAATAATTCTGACTATGTGATAGCCAAAGAATTCACTCCTGGCATCAGTGTATGTTTTATGGCAATTCTGTTTATTGAATATCATTGCAGCGCATTGGCGTTTTTTCACTGTATATCTGAAAACATGATTGAAACGATGCTGTGTGTTTCATTGAGTTAAACTATAACCTTGTTGTACTTGAGCCCAGTTGTCATGCTTATTTCCTGTCTCTGTGTTAACAGGAGACTGAGAAGCTGGAGGAGGAGAAAGCAGACCTTCAGAAGGAGATCGAGACCCTGCAGAAGGAGAAAGATAAGCTGGAGTTCATGCTGGTTGCCCATAATCCTGTGTGCAAGCTGCCCAATGAGGAGCGCCATCAGCCGTCAGCGCACCAGCAGCACCAGCAACAGCAGCAGCAGCAGCAGCAGCAGCAGCACCAACACCACCACCAGCAGCAGCAGCAGCAGCAGCAGCAGCAGCAGCAGCAGCAGCAGCAGCAGCAGCAGCAGCAGTGTGCTCCGATCCCTCTGACCATGCGTTCCATGAGCGCCCGAAGCCACCTGAACCAAGTGGTGGTGAAGCAAGAGCCTGAGGATGACGAAAGGGAGGTGGGCAAACCCCAGCGCTCTGTCATCAAGCCCATCTGTCTGGGTGGAGGTGGCATCAGTGGTGGGATGTACTGCATAGATGGAGACAGCCTGAACACGCCGGTGGTAGCGGCGTCCACCCCAGCCGCCACGCCCAACGCCCCCAGCCTCATATTCACCTACCCAAGCATGTTGGAGCCCGACAGCCCCTCACCCTCCTCCGAGTCCTGCTCCAAGGCCCACAGGCGCAGCAGCAGCAGCGGAGACCAGTCCTCAGACTCCCTCAACTCCCCCACCCTCCTGGCCCTCTGAGTCCCCGCTTAGCTTGGCTCCCAAACAAACACTGTGGCTGAAGGCAAGCGTGAGGATCAACTGCCCTCCTCTAGTGTCTTTAAAGACCCAAGAGCACATTCAAAAGTCCAGACCAAGCTGACCATGTGAGCCGTTTCCCACTCCGCAGGGAAACCCACAAGGGCTACGCCGTGTGTTTCTTCTTGTTCTGCTTCAGTGTAAAAAAAAATTTTATTTGTAAAAGTGTGTGCACCAGTCCTATAAAGTGTCATCCTTTTGCCATTTCAACTCCGAGTGTCAACTTGTTTACTGGGCAGACAGTTTTGGAGAAAGATACGCCTCCATCTGGCAACTGAATTGACGTGACTACAACTAGAGAGCATGTTTCTGAATATATATTTTTTAAAAAAGATGTTTAAAAGCCATGCAGCAAACACTTGCACTCCGCCAAGATGAATCAATAAATCACTAAACGAGGTCTGCGTTCTGTGGGATATTGTGAGGAACCAAACAGACCATAGACATATTCCTCTCATCACTTTTCCTTTTAGATTTTGTCCTTGATTCAGGAATCACATGAACATTTCTGATGTTATTTCCATCTCTTTAATTGTATTTATGGCCTGTGCTGATATATTTTACAATGTGTTTTGTTGATACATTGTCCTCTCCTTAATCTGCCTGTAGAAAAGCAACATGGTCATCCTCAGGGGTGACCCAGCACTCCTCAGTGTTGCAAAGGATACGAGCCAACTTTAAATCAATGACTAGTTCCTCAATACTCTATACCTTCTATTTTGCCATAGTGGCTTGACTTTACAGTAGTATTGGTGTGCTTTTCCTCAGTGATTCTGTACCTGAACATGTTGATGACAAAGTGTATGTGATTTACATTGATGTCAGGGATATCTCTCATGTGTAGTCGAACCCCGTCGTGGAGAACATTGCAGGACTGCAGGCTGATGTATGGTCTAGCCAAAGTGTTGCAGAGGCGGTACGGAATGTGGAGGGATGTAAAACTCCATCAATTCATGTGTCACATTCAGAAAGGTTTCTTTTTTATTTTTTGCTTTTCAGAGACATTTTGAAACTATGAGTAAAACCCTCCTCCACTAGATTTTTTATTTTATTTTTTTTTCATTTTGTTTTGTTTCTTACATTCTCTAAACAAAGGTCTTACCTTTTTCAACAGCAGGTCAGGTTTCAAAAGCCAAAAAGCTTTGTATGACACATGTAATCCTGTAATTCGCCAGTCTTTGTCTAAAAGGAGGGATTTTTGCTCAAATCTGAAAAAAGCCACTGTGGTCTAGACTGTCGCCAGCTGCCAATGATGTCAACCCTGTTTATACTGTGTTTGTAAATCTGTCACTTTTAGTAAAAAATGATGTTTAATTCAGCTCAGATGTGCTGATTTCTGGGTGTGTGAACATATGCCAACATTGAGGTACTTGGAAGAAACTTTGTCTATTGGAAGCCGTATTGGCTTAAAAACAAAGGCCAGACACGAGTTCACTTTTTTCAAAAATAAGGAAGGTGAGGAGGACTCTCTCTCTTTACAGCTGGCCTGAGACAAAAGAGGGGACACCTTGATAAGATAAAATATTTCTGAAGTTCTACAAAGCACTTCTTTTACATTGTTTTTACCTGTGTGTATCTTAAAGGGATGAGGGTTTTCAATACGGTGCACTGAGAAGGACAAAACAACGATATATATATATATATATATATTTTTTGTTTGTTTGTTTGTTTGTTTACTTCAAACATTCCTAATGAGTATAATGTCAGGGGTCAAAGGGGGAGGGTGTCACCTTTGCTTGAACACCTTTCTTTCTTATCCATGGAATTAAAGTTGTGGCTGGAAGTCTTTTGTTGCGCTGGATGCAGAAAACAGACTTTACGAATCAATACAAGCTGCTACTGCTGCTGTCGTTCATCTGTTTGACAGGACGTGTTGGCTGTTTATCTTCAGATGGTGTTGGGGTTAATGGTTGTGACATCACACGGGTGAAACGATAACCAAAAACATTACTGTTGATGAGTCTAACATGTCCGTGTGTTGAGCCCCCTAGACACACATAGGAAAGCCATTGACTGTAGATCTTCTACTGTGTTTGTCATCTACTGTCTGTCGCCTGTTTTCAACTATTACTTATTTTCCAAATGCTTTAACTGTTTAAAATGATTCAAAATGAATAAAAACAGCAATATGTATAGCAGTGTTTGTTAATTTAAATGAATAATAATAATAAATCATTTTCAACTTGGAAATGTGTTGACTTGTTTATGTAAAAAAAAAAAAAAATATATATATATATATATATATATATATATATATATATATATATATATATATATACACCCACATGCAAAATAATTCAATAACACAAACATGAGCAACATATTTCTCAGACAAACACACTCAAAGGAAAACATTTCACACTTACGCTGTATTCTCAATTAATCTCAATAGCTCACAAGAGAATTAAATCAATGAGCGTTGGTGCTATAAAGTCTACTATAGTGTGATACAATATAGGTTAAATATGTAGTCATGTACTGACTCTATTAAATTCACATGTATCACTTGAATCATTACTATTAGAACAGGGCAAACATTACAATTGTAGGTCTTTACTGCCCCATAGTGGCAATACCAAGATACTGCAAATGTTTTTTTTTTTTAAAGATTTTATTTTAAATTAAATATTTGTCTTGATTGAAATCAGTAAATACAACCCTTTTCCAGTTACATTTTTCTTTCTTTCTTTCTTTCTTTCTTTCTTTCTTTCTTTCTTTCTTTCTTTCTTTCTTTCTTTCTTTCTTTCTTTCTTTCTTTCTTTCTTTCTTTCTTTCTTTCTTTCTTTCTTTCTTTCTTTCTTTCTTTCTTTCTTTCTTTCTTTCTTTCTTTCTTTCTTTCTTTCTTAGTTGTTTTATATATTTATTTAGTCAAACTAAATCTGTATGACAATTGTGTCTACAGTTCCAAAACAGCAAAAAAGTAGTAGAACATTTCATTTCAAGTATGCATGAAGCACTATTTCTGAGCTATGCAGTGAGTATGATGATGATGATGATGATGATGATGATGATGATGAATCTCTCATTGAGGTTCAGTGAAGACTATACTGCAATCATGAGAAAAACTATTGATCTGACAGGGTTCCACGGACACTCATCCACATATATAATCACTGCTGAAAGGGTTGAGTGTTCACAGAGTAATATATCAAAGTTTATTCACAGATAGTTGAATAGAATTAGAAGTGGACTGAGGTGGCATGAGTGCACGAGGAAATAGATTAAAAGTGTCATGTACACAAGAGAACAAGAGAACGAGACAGAAGAGTCTTACCTGGACTAAAGGGGATAGACCTGGACTGGATCACTGACCGTCTATGTTTGATGTGAACATAAAATGTATTATTTATTTATTTATTTATTCATTTATTTATTGTTTCATGTGCAAATCAGTGGAAGTCCAAGTGGGTTCAAGTCCAGTATGAAGTCTCCACAGTCACAGAGGATTTTTTTGGTGTTATGTCACCAGTTAGTTTTAGTCCAACATCAAACAGAACCATCTACTAGGAGATATTTAACCACATCATGCTGAAGTAATTTGACAGATTTTATGGAGATCCTTTTCCAGAAGGACTGGGCTCTGACCCACTATGCTAAAACTACTGAACCCCTTAAGGAATGTGAAGATTATTATCAGGATGATGATACAATAATACAGATGAAGGCTAACAGCTGACACCTTCACTTCATAATGCAGTGATTTAATGCAAAAGGAGTCCAGCTAAGAGCATGAATGAACATACTCAGAAGTTCTGTTGTAAATCCTATTTTCTATTATTTTATCAATTATTCTATGTAATTCCAGGGTTTTTTTAAAAGTCAAATGCAACAGCTATGCTATGACCTCCACTATTTTAGACATTATTCATACTTTTCTGCAGTATTGTAGATAATTGCCAAGGCTCTAATAATTTATTCAGATTCTGTAGAGAGGATAAATTATGGTAACTTAAAACAGTCATTTTGGCCAATTTTCTTCAATATTAAATTTGTTTCTAAGTATTTTTTTGATAATTGCTTTGTACTGACTGAATACTATTTTAGATAATTACATAAAGACATTGTTAGGTACATTATGAGCTTTTTCAGGTTGTTTCTAAATCATTTTCAGAGGGTCACCAGTAGTCTACAGTTACGTGGGTTTAATTTATACCACTGAAATGGTAGAAAAAAAATATTTGCAGGGTTATTGTAGAGCTTTTTCACATATTTTCAATAACAAATAGTTAATAAAATATTGATAATACATAAATAAGGGGTTCAGGTTATTTCAAAGCCATTTTCAGGAGTTATGTATTTCCACTAGTAGTGTAGTAATACTGAATTTCCAACAGGTCATTTTAGGCTGATTTTATTTATGGTTTTATAGTGTTTAGATCATTTTTGAGCCATTAAAAGTCTATTTGTTATTTGTAAGTTTTTTTCCCCACATTGTTACCATTATTCTTCAGTGGAGATGATGTACTTTGAAAATAAGCAGGTTTTTAATATATATTTTGGTTTATTTGTTTATATGTGTGTGTGTGTGTGTGTGTGTGTGTGTGTGTGTGTGTGTGTGTGTGTGTGTGTGCATGTATGATTTGTATAGTTGAAAAGGTGTTCAAAAGTGCTGAATGAGGAGTTTTAGGTCATTTCAGAGGCTTTTTCAGGTGGTCATCAGCAGCCTCTAGTGGTGAAATGCATTAACTCCACCATGTACTGCTCAAGTAAAGGACTACTTGGAGTATTTCCTCCACAACTGAATAGAAGAAGTAAAGAAAGAGTCATCCAAGCAGGTTATGCCTAATAGGAAAAGAAGACCAGTTTTTTTTCTCCTCTGAGTTTTAACTTTCCATCTTCATCACAGAAACCTACAGAGTGGTTTCATGAAAATGTAAAGAGCTTGCATTAGAGTTAACAAGCAAGAATCACATTTCTATGGGCACTTAGGCACTATATACACTCAGGTTACTCCTATCCATGCTCACTTTACCCTGTACCTTAAGGTAAACTGTGTCATAGGGTCAACCTACATTTTTGGGTCATTGCTCTTAACTACCCAAAAGCTACCCAAAAGCAAAACCTTTTTTTAATTTACATGAATGCAAAAAGTCGAGATAGTAACTACTGAAATAAGTGCATAATCCTGTAAATGCTTTGTATCACTTTTATTGATTTTCTTCCACTTAATGTGTTGCACTTGTAGCTAGATGTCTTTGCAGTACTTTACTTATTTATGTTCGTTCTAATTGGCTTTGGAGATTTAGGGGATGTGAGTTCATGTTGTGACCACTGGAGAGTAAAGAACAGTAATGATTAAACCCTTACATTCCAAACTGCCTTTAATACACAACATAAAAAGGTAAGCAATAACTGTGCACAAATGTAAACATTTAAAATGTATGTATAGCCTACAGTATGCACAATATTGAGACCAGTGCAGACAAATGCTATGAAGTCTAGGTAATGATCTTTGAGTATATGTATATATGTACATAGATGCATACGTATAATATTGACTGTTTAGACAATGCATTGCTACCAGTATGGTACAGTAGTTGCAGAATTTATTGTATTGTAGTAGCAAAGACATACATAAGTTTTATTGATACTGAGTTTGGGTTTTGGATGGTAGTGGGTTTATAGTCCAGAGCCCTGTGGGGACTTTAGCTTCTGTCCACACTATGTTTGTATGAGCACTTACATATCATTTATATAATTCATACACACATGCATGCATCTCTATTACCTAGAACAGGGGTCTCCAACCTATTCCACAAAGGGCCGGTGTGGCTGCAGGTTTTTTTTCCAACCAACCAAGAGTTCACAGTTTGACCAATTGACTCTCTGCAGACTGAGATCAGTTAATTAATTGATTGAAGTCTGGTGTGTTGCTGCTTGGATTCAACAAAAACCT
The DNA here is from genome assembly GCA_020466265.1 of Siphamia tubifer. NCBI lineage: Eukaryota > Metazoa > Chordata > Actinopteri > Kurtiformes > Apogonidae > Siphamia > Siphamia tubifer. The sequence goes on along the minus strand of CM035804.1, from coordinate 21,516,716 downwards.
GCAGCCACACCGGCCCTTTGTGGAATAGGTTGGAGACCCCTGACCTAGAAGGTTGGGATCATTATGTTTCTTCCCAGTAATCACTAGGGTTGTCAAAATTAACACATGAACATAGATGACTCAACCCCTATGATTAACCTGATTAAAAATATTAATGCATTAAACCCTTCTGCAGCAGAATTACTCTGAACGTCTCTGGTGGTGCATTTGGCCAGTTTGTCCAAGTAGAGTTACTGTCACACATGAACAAATATGCAGTTGATATGTTAGGGTTAGGGTTGTGTTTAGGGTTAGGGTTAGGGTTAGGGTCCTGTCAAAAAGATAGAAGATGCTAAACAGCACATTGACCCTCTGGATGGAATATTTTTATACAAAAAAAACAAGATGGAACAGATGTGTCAGTACATATACAGTATATTCCCTTATTTCTTGAGTCCATTTGCTCATGCAAAATTAAACACAATCAATATAGATTAAAAATGTGTGATATTTAACAATAATTAATTTAAATTAATCCACAGCAACCCTATGATAATGTGATTTAAATATCTTAAATAATTTGACTGTACTAGCAAAACCTTTGACCTGGTTTAATGATTACAGACTGTGTCCCAATTATGCTTTACATATCAAAAATAAATCGACTTATCATTATTGTTTCATAAGGACAGGTAAATAAACAAAACACTTGTAACAGCCAGTGTGTACAGTATGTAGGCAGTGTCAACAGGTTTGTAAAGGTTTCAATAGTTAAAATATTTTACCTTATAAGTGTAGATCCACACTGCGGATGGATGTCAGGGATTATAACTGCACAGAAGAGGGTTTGTAAAATGCATAGCAATTCATATAATTTAAAAGATACAAACACATAAGGAAAATCAAGAGCAGAATCTTAGCCAAATCTTCTTTGAAAGGCCTTGGGAAGTGATTTCTTTCAATAGGTGCAGCTTAGTTAAGTGTTGTACATTCTTTTATTACTATATGGAGTATTTATCATACATTTTCCACACACAATTGACATGTTATTACTAGTCTGCTATGCAAATAAACCTGAACTGTTTTGTCTTCACTTTGTCCTCTTCAACATCTTTATCCCTTTAACACTGTGCTTCCACTGCAGCTCCTTTGGATTTATTTGAATTTATTTGAACTTTCCAAACATCAGAAGACAATCAACGAGAAATGATGATGTAGTTGTACCGACATTGTGTGTGATAACAGTGTTTATTCCTCTCAGTGTGTTCAAAATGTGTAAGATGATTACATTTGTAGAGCAACGTCCTTCAAATATCAATTGTTGAATCCCTAGCGTGGGCACTTTCCATGAAATCAAACACTGACTTTCTGGGATGTTTTCAGCTTACTCAGGCTGAGTCAGACATCATGTAATATAATAGTTATAGATGAATTGGCTTGAAAAGTGACCGCTCCATGACCCTCAAACTATACATTGACATGCGGTAAAGATGTAGCAACATTCCCTGACCCATATTATGTGTTTGTGAACATCTATTTTTTACACTGCCACTGTCATGAATACTGTGAATCGATATCTACCCTGACATTTGATTATACTTCAAAGACTATCAAAAATATGCAACCACAATCAAAGTGTTGTACTGAATAACTGAGTCCGAATGCGTTTTTAATTCCCAGTAGGTGAACATCTTTCACAGGAGAGTTGGGAGCAAATGAGCTGAGTAAGAAAAGCAGCTGATAACCTCACAAGGGTAATTAAAAAGAAATTGATTTCTTATCTTGGGAAGCCACAGTGAAACCAATAAAGCAGTAAACAGCTAACAACAAGGCTAATAAACATTTAACATGACGATAGTGAGACATGATAGGGAGATATTTGATCAGTGGAAACTGCTGTGCAGCTGTTTCCCTCTGCTGCTGGAGTAAGACCAGGGTTACAGAGGCTTCAATAGGAGGCTGCAGGAATTATTCTTAGATCCATGTGATATCCTACTTTTATAAATGAAACCCTCCAAAGTGGTGTTCAGTTACATGTTTGATAGATAAGCAGCAGCGTTGATGTTTTTTATAGCCCATATGGGGAAATAGGCCACAGCTCTTAATCAGCAAAAATGTGCAGTAATATATACATCCACATCAGGATACATTAGGAAGGATGTAAGGTGGCCCTGTCAACTTATAGGGTTTTAAGATAGCCTATGTGTACATACTGGATGGCAGCAAAAAAAAAATTGCATCATTTCTACAACTTAACAAACACTCTGTCTTTGGTGTTTCATCAGTTATTTTGCATCTACTACACATCACTGTATATACAAACAAAACACACTGTTGGCCACCAAGTTTGCATACACTATTTTTTATCACTTCTCATGAAATTCAGTAACTATGACAATGTGATTTATTCTTGATACAGAGGAACTGGGACGCAGTATAAATATGATGTATATAAATGGGAATAAAAAAGAAGAATGTGTCTGAAACAAATGTCTTACAACAGTATAAACTGTGTTCAATTTATGCTTTGGACATCACCATTATTGTCTGTTAGGGTCTACTGATTTTGCTGCCTGCGTGCACCCTCCCACCTCAGCTGGCACACGCCTGCTATCACTTTCATAACGCCGTGGGGTTTCTGGGAGACCCTCTGAATCATGTGTTTCAAGACAAGGGGTGGGTTGCAGACATTGCAGCTGACCTCTGGCACCTGTTGTATGTGGGACGGTCCCTGCCCTGGTGACGCAATGGGTTGGCGAGCAGGAGGAAAATGAGTTCAGACTTCCTCCCAAGGCGTCACATCCAGAGGAGGCGCAGTGAGTCTATGGCCCCGGGAACTGGCGAAGTCCACTTTCGCTCCCTGAGCCTTCTTGACATTTTACATCAACTAGTTCAAAGATCAGTTTATACGGGAAAAAAATTATTAATTCATGGTCATAGATCACCTTCTCAATTGAGAACTAGTTAATGTTTAAAAAAAATAAATTGATAATCGATAATGTAACAGTTTTTCATTTTGTCTCTTGTCTTGACCTTGAGTGTGTATTTGTCTCTCTTATATTATCCTTTAATCTTAAATATGGTGGAAAAATGCAGCTCCTTATTTTGATGTTGCAGTGGACCATGATGGTCATCGAAGAAGTGAAGGGAGTACCCCCCAATTATACAGGAGTCATTTACACTCTGCTCAGGATCAGTACTTACACTTTATGACTGCCTTTGCTGCTCCATCACAGCAGTTTTGCAGCTACAGTACTGTGACACATTGACTACCTGAGCTCAGAGACATTTGGGGTGGACAATCATTCAAAGGAAATGTGGATTAGAGCCAAGTCAATCAGCATTTTAGATCTTTTTTGGGGGAGATGTATGGACACAGTGTGCCAATTAATGATAAAAGAGGTAATTCAAAGCAGGCACAAGTCCAGAGGCCAAGATCTGTCCAGGTCTGGGGTTGTGTCTTTGCCTTTAGCACAGATCATTGTCATTTCTATTACACTGTTAGTTAAGTACAGCACATGTTGCCTTCAGGAGATGACTCAGGAAGCAGAAGGTCATCCATAAACAGGAAGCTGGTGGTTCAGTTCCCAGCCTTCGTCCATATGGTGGAACATTCACCATTTATCAACAACACATTATAAAACAACATTCTGCCCACATGACAAAGGCCTGGGAGGAAGAAAGGAAGAAGAGGGAACAGCTGAATGTGATGCATCTCAAAGTATTCAGAGAATGCCTAATCTATTTTGTGCCAATCTCAACTTTCTATGACAACCCGTTCTTGAATTAGAACCAATAATGGGATTTTGATTTGCGACCTTGACCTTTTGCAATGTTGATCATTTTATATATATATATATATATATATATATATATATATATATATATATATATGCGTCAGTGTGTGTAATATTCTAATAATATATCCAGTATTGATTAAGTTATAGCATGATATGTCTAAACTGGTAAATACTTTATGTCTACTTAGTAATGACTTTCTTTTGCGAGAAAGTGCATTTACATATTAGCCCATAAAGAACCAGTACTAATTTTGCCACTATTTAACCTTTCTTAAAGGTGTGATTCTTCTAAAAAAAAACCACTTTTCCACGCTCCTCTTGGAATCTGATGGGTCACCCCGAGTTACCAACACATGCTGCGTAGTGTGTCCACTACACGTCACGAAGACACTGGCATCACACACGTGGTTTTAAGCTCGTTCCCCATTGTGGTGAATCTGAAGTAGCATTAGCATTAGCATCTACAAGAGAAGACGGCGCCACAGTAGTTGCTCCACAACCTGGAAAAAAATGGCGGAGCAAACTGGTTCCTCTCTGTGGAAATAAAGCCTTGTTTTTTTTTCATGCACGTTTTCAAAACAAGTGACGGCATGAAGTCAGTCACGCTCAGAATGTCCATCACCGCGTCAAGGACATGTATGCAGAAGTACCGGTAAACTGTTGTTCAACCTCAAGTTATTTTTCTACCCTCAAAAAACAGCTTGAAACAAAGCAATCCGGACATTTTTTAAAAATAGAACCAACCCACAATGCATTGAATAACAATGGAGAGCACAGTTACATTAATGAAATAACGATGGAATGACTCCTTTAAGTGATTTATCACCATGTATGTATATTATCCTCTGTTTTATTCACTTTTCACTGTAAATCATGTATTTCTCTGTATTTAATTTCCTTTACTTAATTTACATGTTCATGAAAAATCAAAGCAAATTTAAATGTTATGTCAAAAGAATCAGTAAAATCTCTCATTAACTGAACATAACCAAGTGTGAAAATCCACTGTCATTGATCAAACTCAATGGGTTTTTACTGGTGAATCAGTATTGTTAAAGATATTTCCACAGTAAGCATTGAGCCTCTGAACATCCAAATGAGGTAGATCTAATGACCATGAAATGGCAAAAAAAAAAAAAAAAAACCCTGTATTTTACACCATTTATTGACATGTATGAATAGGATCAGTGGATCAACAGGTGTTAAACAGTTTTGATCATGGGATGGGTTTGGCAGTGGATCATTATGGGTTAAATCAAGTTGTCCATGGAAAAGATGAAACATCTTGTATTCATACTATCAACTATGAAATAGAACAAAAAAAAAAATACAAATAAATTGTGATATCACTGCTTTTAGCATTAATCTGCCTTTTCAAATCTGTCTTTTGTATCTAAGGTTATAAGATCAAGATTTCACACAATGGATAATATAACAAGCTTTTAAAATACACTGCTGTGTTAAAGATGAAACCTTTTCAGTCTCTGACATCCTACAAAAAGCAATGTGTGGTCCTTTCATATTTCAGACCTCTGAGTTTTTAACAACGGCACCACATATTGATTTCCGCCTTCAGACTTCTCACATCGACTTATTTCAATAAATGTTCAAATTATCCATTGTGTAAGATTACAATTAAAGCACAAAAACTGAAATCACAACATTTTATTTCAAGATCCCTCAGATATGTCTCTTGTAACATCCTTGTATGCAACAGTAATATCAGACAAGTATTAAACTTCTACCTTCATGTATTTCTATTCATTGTTTTTCATGCATGACCTTTGACACCTGCAGTGCTATTGCATCCCTCTGTTGATCTGACCAGTGCTGAACACAAAGCTTTCAGTCTTCTTTACACCTCACAAAGCAGAATGTATCCCTGTGCAGCCATCCACCTCCAGTAACTGAGAGGACTGCAGATATTGCTGATGATGACTTTAGGAATTAACAAAATCAGAGAGTGATCCTGCATGCCTTTGAACATGCAGGAAGGACACAGGAGGAGGGGACTGAGGCGGAAAAGGTGGATGCTGACGTGGACTTTATTCGAGGCCGTTGAGCTATTTGTCAGTTTCCCTATAGTTTTAAACTTACTCTGCAAGAATCAAAAACACCACTTCACTTCAGTAGCACAGGGGGCATGTCATATAATTAATACAAAAAAAAAAAACAAAAAAAAAAACTAGCATCTCTCTGGAGGTCAACCTTGATTTAAAGCCTTTCTTTATTGATTGGTTTTATCTGTGGATGAGATAACAGATAAAACTCTAGATAGTGTTGATGAAGGTGACTGAAGGAAACAAAAGTTAAAGCTGCAGAAGAGGAATTAATCAACAGCTTAATGTTTCTTTGCATAAACACTCCAAATATATATGAAATTTGACCTGTTAACAGCTTCATCAGATGTTGTTATTGTTAATTTGAGAAACCCAATCATTTCCCAGTGGATTTTTCTTTTCTGCTTACCAGCTGCTCTCAGTACTCCCCATGACAGTAGTGTGAATTCAGCATCTTGAAAAGAACTTTATTGACATTCAGTGGCACATTGATTAAGATGTCATTTCAATCATGAATGAGAAACCAGCAGAGTTCCTTCTTATTGAATTAAGCAATTAAAATCCAGTAGAAACAGAATGCAACTGAGACATGACACCAGGACACATGGATCAATAGCAGATAAGAACTTGAACAGTATAGGAGTGTGTGTGTGTGTGTGTGTGTGTGTGTAAAGAACTTTGACAACAACAGACTTTTGTGTCATCTCCATGCTTTTGAAAAATGTCCAACAAATGTGACAATAAGTGTTAGTTGATGTGCATACAAACTCATTTGTAAATGTCCATGCATATATTTGTCATGACCGGTTTGATCATTGGATTCCATGCTGCATCCACACACAGGTGCCAAATTACAGGAGAAAACCCATGAGAGTGATGTCTCCCAGGGAAACTGAGGGATTATCCTTTAGAAGAAAAGTGTTCACCCTTCATGTTCACAGACCTGTAGAATCGACGCTGCTGTAGCAGAATATTGTGAGTGAACACTTGACAGAGACACTAATGTAGATATTTCCTCTGACGTTTCCCTGTAGTTTAGTGTCATTCTCTATGTTAACTTCACAACTGCTGATCAACCTCTCAAGGGTGTGGAGGATACGTACTCTTCAGACCACATGCTGTTTCCTGCATTTTCCGGACATGGGTTCAGTTATTGCGTCGATTTAAATCAATTTGTTTTTGCCTCAGGTAGAATTTAGAGAACTTGTTGAAGATGTTAGTGATGGGCAGAGCCACGATCAGCAGCCCACAAATGATACAAAGAGTTCCAATCACCTTCCCTGCAAATGTAACGGGGAAGGTGTCGCCATAACCCACTGTGGTCATGCTAATAGTCGCCCACCACCAGCCGACAGGCATATTCTGCAGCGTGGACTCTTCAGAATCCCCCTCTACAAAGCAAACGAGTGCAGAGAACATGGATATGCCTACAGATAAGAAGAGCACCAGCATTCCCACCTCACGGGAGCTGTGTCGAAGTGTGGCACCGAGAGAGCGGAGGCCGGATGAATGGCGAGCCAGTTTGAGGATCCGAAAGATTCGCATTAACCTCAAAATCTGCACCACTTTGCCGACGTTCTCCAGCTCTGCACTCTCACCTTCATCCAGATACATCCAGAGCATGGTAACATAGAAGGGCATAATGGACATTAAGTCAATAATATTGAGAGGGCTGCACAGGAACTTCTTGGCTGATGGTGCAACAACCAAACGAAGGACAAACTCAGCAGAAAAGAACAGAACACAGAGGTTCTCAAAGAACGTCAGTACTGGGTTTTCAATATCCCGGTCATTGTGATCCACCTGGTGGAAGTCAGGCATGCTGTGCACACACATGGCTATAACAGACACAATGACCATACTCAGAGAGGCCACAGCCATGGCTTTGGCTAAAGTAGAGTAACCTGGATTCTCTAGGTGGGTCCAGATATTCCTGCGAACCTCTGCACACCAGGTGCCTTCAAACGTCTCCAGGTCGTCCTCTGATGTTGACAGTTCTGCAATAGATGATTCGGACAAGTTCAGCTGCTGTTCATCGCTCCTGTCATCCCAGCCCTTATTCTCAATCATTTCCATTAGTTCAAGAAACCTGTTGCTGCAGCACAAGTCCAGATGACGCTCCTTGATTCCCCAATATTCAATCTCTTGAACAAAGGAGATGACACACAACCCGTCCACTAGGTGGATTTTTCCTGTCAGGTAAAAGTTAAGAACGTAGCAGAAAAACAATGGATTGCGGTCAAAATAGTATTCCATTTCAGAAGGACTGAAGTCATCACAGAGCTCCAGGATCGCCTCCTTAGAGTTGCAACACAGAAGTCGACCAAGACGTGTCTGCGGGAAACGTTTGAGAACATCATGCTCCATTCGTTGTTTGAAACCTCCAACGTTGATATTAATAAAGCAGTCATCATCGCTGTGCTGATGAAGGACCTGCCTATACGCCATGATGGGGCTGCGACAATCTGCAGGAGGACGGTGGAGAAGAATCTCAGGGCCTCTGTTTCCTGTGCACAAGAAGAACAACACAAGCAAAGTTAGTGTCTTAGATGTCTTAGACTTTCTTGTACTGTACTGTATGTCATTTGATCACATTACATCATGGTTGCCAAATATCAGTTACATCTAGATTTCTGTGACACCTTGTAATGGCATGTACTAATAGAAGGAACAGGGTAGTTTATGTTAACAGTGGTATGTTAACAAGGGTAAAACCTGATTAAAAATGCATGGATGATATATGTTAGGTATGAACAGTTCCGTTTACAGACTGATGGGTGTGGAAAAAGATCATCCTCATTTCACTAAATCATTCATAAATACAACCCAAGTCTGCAGGGGAGATGTTTCACTATTTGGCAATTATGCAAAACTATTTGTTATATATAACATATATATATATATATATATATATATATATATATATATATATATATATATATATATATATATATATATATATATATATATATATATATATATATATATATATATATATATGAAGAGTGCATGTTTGATGAGTGTATAATTTAGTGACATATAGATAAAGTTAGTTGCATGTTCCTCAGCACAAATTGTTTCCAAAATATGTTTTAAAGACTACGAGGAAACACATGACATTGTTGACACAGAAACAGTGTCATCAATAGCCTACTTGCTGTCACTGCTGCTTCTAGCTCTAAAAAGTGTTTTCCGGTATAGTGTTACACACAGTGGATGGTAAAACCAAGGTCAGATTAGAAACACTCAATAAAATCACGCATGCAGCAAATTATATCAAACCTCAAACTAAACAGACAGTGAATTTTCTTTGTCAAACATTGTGTTCCCAGTTGAAAAACAAAAAAAGTGTTTCTAGAAGCTGAAAGTGCAGGATGGGACTCACCTGGCCATGCGTCGTCCACACTCCTGCTGTGTCGTGGGCGCACAGTGTGGAGGTCTGCTGCGTGTCCGTGCAGTGCGGGGCGGAACTCAGCTTCTCACTGGACAACCGATCACAATGCTGGCACATTTCTTTCCCACAAACCAGTGCTGTTTAAACTCCGCTGTGCTCGTGCGCTATCGGTTTACAGGGTGCGTCTGTGGTGCGCCAAATTTATTACTATGCATATTTAATGATTTCCTCAAGCCAAGTGCTCACTGTTCCTTGAAGCAGGTCTCTGACAGTCTCGTTTGTTTACTTGTCTGAGTGGATATTTTTCATTGTTATTTGCAAATGTTTTGGTTTACATGTTTATCTGCCCCTGGGGTAAATGTGTGGAAGCAACTGGACACTAAACTTAAACAGAGCACCTCTATCCCATCATTTTAAAATCAATGGTAATTGTAATTATATATATAAAAAAAACCCCACTATAAAATCTCTTTGTTTTGTTTTTCTCGCTAGATTAGTATCAACTTTGACATTTTCTTTCTGTCTTTCTTGCTTTCATTGTATATGTGTCATTTCAATAAGGTGGGCACAACAAGCTTTGGCTTCAGCCCAAACCCCTTTTCGGTCTGTTTTTACCTATTGTATATCTGCTTCTGTTGCCAGTTGCTCTGTATTGTTTTTGACCGAAATGAATAAATGCAAAAAAAAAAAAAAAAAAAAAAAAAAAAAACAACTTTTTTCCCTCCTTTTTTGTGGAAAAAAAGTTCATATGTGCAGATGAAGGGGTTTAACCCTTTGTTAGTCAGCTCAACCATTTAGTAGAGGTAACTTTGAACCCTGCTATCTAATCTAAATTTAAGTTCTTGGACACCAAACTTCTCGGGGAGTCAATGATATATTCAGGTCATGCACGAACATTTTAACCTGACAACAACTCTGACACAAAATTGCAGGCAATTTCAATATATATATATATATATATATATATGTTTTCATTTTATTAACTTTTAGGGAGTCTATTTTACATTGATAATCCTCATCATGTTCATGTTTCTTTGGTATTCATGTAATAATTTTTTAAAAACATGTTCAACCAAATGGTAGAGATGATAGTAAAGAGTCATGAAATGCTAATGCTAATTGCTAATGCTAATCGCTAATGATACAAACACAAAGAGTTAATAAATCTAATTTGAACCAAGTCACAAATTATGTTGGCAAGATTGGTGAAGGAGTAATGTTAGAGTTTTAATACTTGAGTTAAATTTAGGGTCAGTAAAAAAAATAAAAAATAATAATAATAAATCTATGTTTTATGTTATAATAGTCCATGTGAGGTGGAAAAAGCAAAAAATAATAAATAAATAAAATTGTGATTTTTGTAGTGTGACCAACAAAGGATTAACAATTTAACCCCTGGACGGTTTAATTAAAGATTTTCAGAAAAAATTAAACCGTTTTTTAACTGTTATTTTACTGAGAAATTTGTTGATGGAACTGATGTACAGGTGTCAAAAAGCAACTGATTTACAAAAAGAAAAAGCCCAAATTAAAACTACTGGAACCAAATTACAATACTAGTTATGTTTTTTTTTTTAAACTTCATTTTGCTCGTTTGTTTTTTTATTTGGATTTTTCCTGTGATTTGTGAATATTTATTAGTTTCTGTTGTTGTTGCTTATTTTTCCATGTTTTGTTTTTTTATTTTATTATTTTTCTTCAATTGTGTTCTGTTCGTGTCTTACTTTAGTATATGTTACATATAACTTTGTTAGTTAAATATTCATTTTTGCTCATTTTACCAATCACTTTGGCTGTTTCATTTTGTTGCTTGTTTTATTTTTTACTGTGGAACTGCTAAAGTCTCAGGAGTCAAGGTTTAAAGATGTTGCACAAGCAGAAAGACAAAGGCAGAACCAAATAAAGTACTGATGTCAAAGCAAAATAATAGGCATAGAGTATATGTATTTTGTGTCAGCTGAGTTTAGATCACATACATGTAAATAGATGAACAGAAACTAGGGCTAACATGACAGTGGTTCATACTTTAACTTTTAAGGATCCACTGTGGCTTTTGCAGCAGATACTAAAATAATTTTTCACTTTATTTAACCTTTCCTAAGTGATTTATCCCAATTTATTGCAATATCATCATCTGAATTGAGCATTTTTCCAGAGGAAATAATCTATTTTCCTATGTTTAACTGACACATCATGTAGATGTTCATAAAAGCTCACAGTAAATTATTGATTCAAAACAGAAAAATTAAGAAATAGTGACTTCTACAGTAAAATCTATCATTAACTGAACATAAACCACCACCAATAGTATCCATCCATTGTCATTGATCTGACTCTGAGTTTTGCTGGTGAATCCATGTTGTAGAAGATGACTTTGTTTCCATGGTAACAACAGTGCCTCTGAACTTCCAAATGGATCATATCTGGTGACCATGAAAAGATGACAAACTGTATTTTACACCAATGATTTACACATATAGATAGGATTAGTGGATGAACAATTTAGATCAGTAGATGCTTTTTTGGTCAATGGTGGATGTTTGGATCTTTATGGGTTAAAAGTCTGAATCCTGAAATAAAGGGCAAAATAATTCACAAGTCAAATATAAGTACATCAGGAGTGGTTAAAATACATTGAAAGAAAAAAATTATTAGACCACCAAAAGTGATCAAAACAATGACTATGCAATCAAACACTAACTCCTGTGAGTATCATGTGACTGAAACAGACAGAAAAGAAGACATGGGATGAATGAATAAAATCACTTTTTTTTGTTTGTTTTGACGTGAGAACTGAAGTGATTTTGGTTATTATCAAGAAAAGCATGAAAAATGAATATATATCAGCTCTGAAATTAAACTCTCGTTAGCTATTTTTGTTGTTTTCAGGCATTAAAGTGAACAACAAATTGATGAAAATAAGGGTGGTCTTTTTTTCTGTGACTGTATACAACATTGTATACATTGTTGTATACAGACAACATTTTTGGAGGAAAGCATTAACATTTTAGATCAAAATGATCCAATGAAAGATGACCCAAAATGTGGCTACTTTGCAAATTACTTCAAAAACCCTTTCAACAGATTTGATGTGGTTAAAGCACTGTTCAGTGATGCCTGCTGCTAACAGTAGATGGCAGAAGATGACCACGCTGCAGGTAGGTCAGAACATTTGCAGACAGCTGGATTAGGTTTTCGTGTAACCGTCAGTGTCGTTTGCATTATTATGAAATTAATTAGCATGAGAACAGTCAGACTCTGTAACTGTACTTGGTAAGACTCTCTCGCTGTAAAATCCTTAAACGTAAAACAACAGGCTACCACCCACATACCAAACTCAGTGCTTCCCTTTTGTTCTCATCATTTACATTATTTGTTACTCTACGGTGCCACTGCTGTTCTCATTAAGTGCTGCTAATGTTATGGACATCGATTGCATTATTTTCTAAGCAGGTTAATTTGTGAAAGTCACTGGAACAGCCAGAAAAGAAACTAAGATTGCAATAAAATGTCAGCACAATAAAATCATTACTATTATTATAGCATATTCAGGGTTTATTCACTATCAACATCAATGAAAAAATAGTTAAGAAAGTAGTTATATCCATGAAATCAGCTTACAATATTTAAGAAAATCAATGAAAAGTAACAATCTGCATGAAAAAAAAAGACATATATTGAATACCAGAAAGGACAAGGGCTGCATTGGATGTGTACATGTTCCATTCATGATGAAGTATTCCAATATATTTGAAGTACTTAAAACATACTGGCTTGTATGTGTATATGTAAAACACCTTGGTTTTTGTTTCGAGCTTCATGCAACAGGACTGTGACACAACGGGCAGCAGTTATATTTGCTGATCTCCTGCTCTAAAGCAAAGTGTTTACACACACTGCACATCCAGGTCTGGTACTCCTGGATCTGTAGACCTGTCACGATGCATGTGGGCAACTTGCCTTCAGCCCTAAAGATGAAAAAAAAAGAAGAAGAAAAGAAACACATTTAGTTGGTGTCTGCTCAAGAGATGTATTGCATGTAGACAAAGAGCTTCAGACAGAGACCTACTGGTCAATGTCACTGGTTGATGGGTCGATGATTGGTCTATGTCTCTGCTCCTCAACTCTGTTGCTCAATAGAACCTCTATTACCTCTTACCTCATTACAACGATTTGCCAATAATCACTCTGTATCCCAATAGCTGCATGAAGCTAATGGACTCAGTGGGTGATAGTGAACATCCTTTCTTTCAGTGCCACGAGAAAAGATTAACCAAGGTGTCAGATCCTCATACATTCATTGCGCAGTAGGGTAGTCCATAATTTTTCTGTTTGGCTTTTTAAGTTTCTGACCCCCTGAAATGAATTACTGTCAAGAGGAAATGGGTTTTATATTTTTCGGTGGGATTATCAAATAGTTTACAGGTAACTCAAACAGGTTAAAATGTAACCACTTTATCAGAATATCTGTATGATATGGGTTCTATAATATGTTTGAAATCACTAGATTTGACAAAATTGCAGTAGATAAAGTAGAGGAAGAATAAAAGCAGCTTGGTTGAAATATACCATTTTCATTGTTGTGAGTCCAACATTCATACTGATTGAACAATATTTAAAATGTATGAAAATTAATCTGTCTGCATCTCATGTCAAATGGAACAACCTGTAGATATCAGAGCCAGAAAACTGTGAATTTAATTTTTTGGCTGTATTTCTTAGTTTTGGCAATTTGGATAGAATCTGGCATAAAATAAACCTTACTTTGTGTTTTATTGATACAAATTACTTCAAATGTATGCTCCTCTAACTGCACTTTATATCATACGTGCACATGCTTTTTTATTTTGCTTGGTTCTGAGGGAATGTGTTTTTAATGGTGAATGTTTTTATGTTTTTAATTATGTATGTCATTAGTGTCATAGTGTAATTGCCTAAATCATATTTTTGGCCATAACCCATTAAATGAATTAATAGATGTAGGAGGGTTGGTACACAGATATTATAATTTGACCAAAATATGACTTTATAGCAATTATGTTATGAACCTAATGATGTGTTTTTACTTTTACTGTTTTTTATCTTAATACTTAGGTTATTGCACCAGGACCTGAGCACTCATTTCATTCTTTCCTGTGCAACATGAATTGAATAACAATAAAACGAACCTCAAACCTTGAATATACAGTTAAATAAAAACACCATCAATCAAGTTGTTGAACGTTAAGATTACAAAAAAACCTAAAAATTGCAAACTAAAACTTTCCCTCCAAAGGCTTTGCAGTTGAGTCACAGCTGTTTGGAGTAGGATATGGTCCTGTACCAACTAGTGCTCTCACCCGTCTGGTAGTTTGTCGAGCTCCACCATGCGGTTGTCCTTTGGGGCATGCTTTGTAAAGATCTCCAGGGCCAGACCCTCGTAAAGCTGCCGTTGTTCTGGGCTCAGACTCTCTAAGGACTCCAGCTTGATGAAGGCCTGTGAGCATGTCCCGAAGGCTCGGTTAGCGGAGGCACATAAGGCAAGCAGGGAGTAGATTTCCACTGATGGGATGATGTCCTCGTACTCACGCAGGTGAAGCGCTAGAAGACAGTGAAATTAGGTTGAGTCTAAGACATTAAAATAACTTATATCAACATCTACAAACTAAAGTTCATTTCACTTGGGACTAGTATAACCTGTGAACCTTCAGTGATTTACATATTAACCTGTTTTTTTTCCTCAAATTTACTGATATTATTCCAGAGTTGTCATGTCAAAGGCAGATTCACTGTTTACAGATAACTGTTCAAAGACAATACAAGAAAAATGTATCTAAATATAGCTGTCATGTATGGCTTCCCTCTCACAATTTTTCTAAAGGATTTAAGTCCTGTTCTTCCAGGGAATGTCTAAATTATACCCAGACATAATCCTTTGGAGTTCGTAAAAAAACAAAACAAAAAATCCCCCCAAAAAACAGACAAAGTCAAAACAAGTCAAAACTTTCATTTAACATCTCCGCTGTAGGGTTCATGTTTTAAAAATCAGAAAACAAGTTGAATAAATGCGTGGAAGAAACAGAACACATTATAAATCCCACCAAACCATCATCATGTTGATTTACACAGGTCTAACATGGGGTAATTTGCACTCAAACTTTTACTGTGCAAGTTACGGACATGGCAGGTTTGCATAAGATTAAGACAACAGACTACCTCTTCAATTCCTGTACATTACCGCAGGTCATCAGGTAGTTTTGTCTAAATGAGGTTCAATTGGTAGTAAAAGTAACAGATTAGGTTGTTGTGTTTCTTGTATTTACGAGCCTTTCATTTAAAACATCAAAAACAACAAATACACCAAATATGTCCAACTAGCACAGGCAGCTGAGTGTTAGTGCTCTTGCCTCAGAGCAAGAAGACCCAGGTTTGATTCCCGGACCGTGCGGGCCTTTCTGTGTGGAGTTTCTCTCCCTGTGTCTGGATGGGTTTCCTCCATCACCCAAAAACATGTTTATTAGGGTAAAATCCTCCAGCCAGGTGATTCTGATCTTTAGCCTGGTTCTACAGTAGGAGATGGGTCCACAGGCACCGCCAATGGCTGCCCACTGCTCCTTACAGGTGCTCAAATGGCATGAAGGATGGGTTAAATACAGAGGACAAATTTCATTGTACGGTATAAAGACAAATAAAGTATTTTTACCATAAACTATGACATGAAGCATGCCTGTGGAATTGTGGATTCCTCAAAGGTTTTCTAACACAAAATGTGTTTTTATGTTTTGTCTTGTAGATTAGAAGTTACATTACAATCATGGTAAATGGACTGTGCTTATATAGCACATTTTATATACCAGTGGGTGCCTAAAGCGCTTTACAATTCCTCACATTCACCCATTCACATACACACTCACACACCAGTATACGGCTGCTACCAATACACTGGCGCTGCCTGACCCTACTGAGAGCAGTTTAAGATTCACTGTCTTGCCCAAGGACACTTCGACACGTGGACAGCCAGAGCCAGGACACAAACGGCCAACCCTTCGATTATTGGAAGACCTGCAGACCCCCAACTGAGCCACAGTCACCAATCAGGTTTAAAAATCTGAAAAAAAAGTCACTTCTTCCAGTGGGTTCATACACAGCACAGTTATGAACCTGAGCACCTTCAAAAAACTTTAAGCTTTTTAATTCTTGGAGTAAACTCATGGGTCTGTTCCCTCTACAGCTTTGCCTCGTGCGGTTTAATAAGTAAATGAGGGAATTTTGAGATTACAGTAAATAAGTAATTCGTAATAATGTACTAAATGACCTCCTTCAAATTAAAGAGAAAGACGCACAACCCCTTAAACAGGATTTAACATGTAACAAGAAGCATTGGGCAGGACCTCGCACTGTGCATTCCACTTCCTGTATGTTTTGCCTCCCCTGACCGTTGACACCTCATCTCAAGTCACACCTTTCCACCCTTTGTGTCTGTCCGCCCTTACGTCCCTACATGACACAAGCAGCCCTTTACTGAAACCAGGATCACCTTGAATGAGGCTTTTATTTTGAAAAACCCTACTGTGTGTATGCACGTGTATGTGTGACAGAGACAGAATCACTTTGAATAATGAATTTAAATTATATGAATAACTCAGCATGAAACTCATTAGATGGTTCCAGTACAAAAATGTTCAGTATTTAATATAATCCAACAGTTCAGATGTGTGATTTTAATTGTAGTTTTTACTTTTTTCTAATATACTGATGTGTGATATGACAAGGTACCTGTACGCATAGCATTCTCCATGTAGCCTTCATATAGTTGCCTTTGAGCAAGCAGGAAGAAGTGATACGCCTCTGCCCCACGCCAGGCGTGGTACACAATATGACTGTCTGAGGTGGATGCATCTTCCTCCAACAGCCCAGCAAGAGCAAATGTTGCCTAAATTTAGGAAAATATTGTAATCTTGAGTTTTTAAAAACTTTAATGAGCTCAATTTAACCATTTTCTTTTTATAAAAAGAGAGAAAATTTTACCTCAGACTTTTTCCCCTTGACTTTAGTCTGCTGCGATGTCTTCACTTGCTCATGGTAATTTTCAACAAGACGCGCTGCCAGGACATATAGCTTCTTCACCCTCAGAGGACGAGTCCTTTTCTTTGCCTCTTCTTCTGCGATCTTTATACAGCAGCCAGTTAATACAGTATACACACACACACACACACACACACACACACACACCTCAGGGGAAAACGCTTTCAGTAAATGAACTGCCTTGGATCTTGATACTTGAATATGGTGAAAATATAAACCCACCTTAAACATGAGCTTGGCTGCATCTAGGAAGTGGTGAGCCTTTCGATACAATTCCACTGCCTCTAGAGTTTTATTCTTCTCGAGAAGATGTGAAGTATATTTAGAAAGAAGAGATTTAATCTCCTTCATGTTGTGTGTCCTGGTGAGCTCCACTGCTTTGTTCCACTACAGGAGGAGTAGTCAGAATCACAACATTGGTTATTTATAATTGTTATCATGTAATTTATAAAAATGATAATGCAACATTTTATTTTTTAGCTTTGAAGTAAATGCAGTTTTGAATATTTGCATTAAAAAAGCATGTGAAGTTACTTTTCAGACCCCAGCAGCTCCTAAACCTTCCAAAAACCATAGCTGACCTATATCTCCGTAAATAACATGGTTAAAGTTACAACCCACTCATTTCACACTATTAATGCAGCATCAGTACAGCAGGAAATTGTCTGAAAGGAGGAAGTTGGCATGGATAATTACTTCTCTTTTTAGAGGGTTGGCGCAGCCTAACAATGAAGCCAGCTGTGGATGGATTTAAAGCAGCTACAGTTTATGTCATCCTAGATCTAGACAGTGAATGTGTCATTTTCAGACAAACATGGATATAAAAAGAACACAACCATTTCTTTCTTGAAGCAAATGTTAAAATTTACATTGGAGGAGCATAGTTCACACCCTGGGGTTAAATATCACTCAGGATGTGGACAGGAGTGGGAGGACAGCAGGTGCCACAGTGACTGCTGTGGCTGGATCTGAGGTTCTCTGATGTGTTACTCAGAACCATCTCCAGGGTTCGGCTGGTCTCTAACCTGGTTCAGATGGACACAGGTATCCACGGCAGCTTTGGCCTGGTTACATTTCAGATAAGCGTTCACCGCCTGCTCACACATGCCCACGGTGGCAAACATCTGCCCAATCTCCTACAGTAGGAAAGGATAACAGTGTTACTCATGTATAGTAGATTCATCTGACTTCAAATCAAATCAAATTGTATTTATATAGCACCAAATCATAACAGAGTTTATCTCGTGACACTTTACATATAGAGTCAGGCGAAAACAGACTGTAATTTACAGAAACCCAACAGAATCCTCGAGGAGTAATTCAATGTTCAAAGGAAACATAAAACTGCTTTGTTGTTTCAGATCTGGGTTTGACTCACTGGCAAAAGCTTGTGATTCTCCGGTAACACAGTGGTCAGTCTTTCAAGGCCGTCGTAGTCCTCTAACATGTAGTAGCATTCTGCCAGCCTCTCCTGGTTACGGCCCTGAAGGTAGTAGTGCACTGCATTGACCCTTTTGAAACAAACAATACAGCTTGTCATTTCAGGGGAATACAAATCAGAAGAAGTATAACTACAATTATATATATATATATATATATATATATATATATATATATATATATATATATATATATATATATATATATATATATATATATATTGGCTAATATTCTATGATTGGTTTATTTACTAATTGAGCACCAGTTAAAGGTCAAGTGTGTTACAGTGATTGGAATTGTGTTGTGCAACTGGAATAAACTCATAATTATACTGTCATTAGTGCATAATCACACAAAAATAGAAGCTATTTACATCTGTTTTTGTGTGAAGTATATGTGTTTGCTAAATGTGCACTTGCTTGTGTTTCCTTTAAATTTTTTGATTAGTGATCGATATTATCGATTAGTGATCAATATTGAAGGCCGCACATGGTTGCATGACACGATCGGCCTGGGAGGGGTTGGTCAAACTTCCTTTTCCTTTTGTTGTTCTTGGATATGCAAAATGACAAATAAAGCTGATTCTATTCTATGTTTAGAATGATCTTTATTTCCTCCAGCTGTCAGGCTTCACAACAAGAAAAGTCTGTGCAATAAACAGTACAATACACCTGTGCCATGATCAGCAAGTGCACAGGTATAAGTAATATGGCTTTCTTGATTTATTACCTCTACCAAGGAGGTATTAAATTTGAGTCCGTTTGTTTGTTTGTCTGTTTGTCAGCAAGATTATGCAAAAAGTTCTGAATGGATTTTGATAACATTTTCAGAATTTGTTGGGAGTGTCACAAGGAACACATGATTAAATTTTGGTGGTGATCTGGAAGAGATCCTGGATTCTGGATCACTTTAAAATTCTACATTGTGGTGTTTTTTTTTAATTCAATGTTGTGGGCAATTTACACTTTTGATCAATTATTTTTTGGTCACATTATGTTAAAACATGTTTTAAAATTACAGTATATCTGAGTGCCATATATGACTGGGGAAACACATGCCCAATGTTGAAACTCACTTTTGCAATTCAGGCATTTTTATGGTTTTTAAAAAAGAAAACGTTAGTTTATCATAGTAATTTGATAAATTGCCACGTCCAGGTTATGTGATAATGGTTGATTTACCACTTCTGTCTGTCAGCAAAGTAGTCTCCAATTGCATTGTGAGCCTGTTCCAGCAGAGCATCGTCAGCGTCCCCAGAGCCACTTTTGAGCAGCTGAAGCACCCTGAACCAGTCGCCCAGTTTGATCCTAAGACCGATGGCAAGGTCCCTATGAGAAATGAAGAGTCCACTAATGAGTATTAATAATGTGGATAAACAACCAAGAGCTGAATTGTAAAATTCAGGTGTTAAGTCCTTCCAGTTTTGAGTATAAATACCTCCTGTCCATGTCCAGGTACATGCGCTCAGCTTCCTCAAACCTGCTGAAGTACGCTGCCACTTCTGCCTGTTTCATAGGCTCGCTCTGCAGGTTGCCGAGGCGTTTGACAAACTCAATGCCCTGATAGTCTTTGCAGCGGACAAAAGCCTGCTCAGCCATTTTTAGGTTCAATTTCTGGAGAGCTGCCTCAGCCAGCAGACGCCTGGTTACAGGTTGACATAGAAATGAGTTGGCAATTAGGTACTAGCACTATTAAGGATGAATGAAATTATTTTAATGTGTAAGTATTAATTTGCCAAACAAAACCAATGCCAATACATTCTGAAGCACCCACACAAAAATAATGAATCTGTTTTCATGTCACAAATTGCAACAGGAATTGATTGCAAGATTTTAAATGAAGATGTAAAAATGGACAGTCAGAGATAACACTAACACTCTAACAGACTTAATAGGAGACATTACATCATCTTTCAATACCAATGCATTGTATATACTTTGATAAAAAGCTGTGGTGGCTAGGCCATCTGAGCTGATAGACTTTTGAATTATGTGTTACATATAGTAAATGCTGAATGAAAAATAAATGCCACCATTTGCCAGTTACCAGAGTCTTGGGTGTGGATTGTCTTCAATAAATTGTGAAGCATCTTCAATTCCAACTTTTTCTATCAAAGCACGGCTGTCTCTCAGGGACCGGATCTCAAAGTTGATGAGGTTATCTTTGTTAGGCCTCTCTGGATCCTGAAAATAAATATATGTGAATATTTCCAAGGAGCAAACTATGTAAAACAAGCAAAACTGCAAGATGTTGTTTTCCCTTTAAAGTCAAGAAAAATCCACATTAACATGAAAGATTAAAAAAAAAACATATTCAAATGCACACTGTAGGATTTGTGTGAAAATAGATTGTCTTCTTTTCTGCATGGTCTCTCGTCTCATCATCTGAACCCGCTTTATCCTCACTTGGGTCGCTAATCCAGCTACAATGGGTGAAGGTGGGGTACACCCTGTATGTGTCTCCAGTTTATTTTAGGGCTGAACATATATAGACAAACAATCACTCTCACATTCACACCTGTGGGCAATTTAGATTAACCAATTAACCTATCAGTGCATGTCTTTGGATGGTGGGACGAAACCGGAGAAAACCCACGTAGACACGGGGAGAACATGCACACAGAAAGGTCTGGAGTGGGAATCCAACCAGGGTTCTTCTTGTTGTGAAGCACAAGTGCTATCCACTGCACCACCGTGCCGCCCCTCTTTATTTATTTATTTTTTGGCATTATCTCTTCAGCACAAATGTCATGACAGGGCTACAGTCGCTCTGTTCAAACCATCACGAAAGTTAAAGAAGTGCAAGATAGAAAAAAAAAAAAAAAGTCAATATTCTTATGTTTACCTTCATTATTTCATCAAGCAGGACAGATTTGATTTCCAGGTCCTCAAAGTTGCAGATGTATCCAGACGTTTGGATGGGTTCCTATTGTCATGGTACATTGAGTCATTGTATTTATCTCTGTGAATCACACACACTGACAGTCATGAAAAAGCTGCACCCCCCACCTCTGGATCCAGGTTCCTGAACACATACATCCTGGTCTTCTCCATCATAGCAAAAAGATCTGGGTTATCATTAGCCCACTTCATGTCCCAGACATCCTTACGTTCAAATTTGGATGGATCCCCTGCTGCTGCCTGATTCCCTGTGCTGTCATCGCTGGAGACACGCGCCTCCAGATCCAGCAGAGTCAACACACCCGCAATATCGATAATGGCCAGACGGCTACAGAAAAGAAGGATTCTAGTTGATATTACTGCAAACCTGAAGCCCAAAACTAACACTTAATCTGCCAACTCAACTTGCCTGGAGTTGCAGTTAATGGAGAGATAGTGGGCTCTGTTGTTTAAAGTGTATTTCTGCATGAGAACCACATTTGGTAGACTGTATCTGTGGACGATGCCAGACTCACGGCCCTACGAATCCAAACAAACATAGTGTGTTAATTTTATTTTGTGTATGATTGTATCATTAAAAACAGAGAAGTACGTACCACAATCAGGGTCTTATCTGTTGCCGTAATACAACAAATGGGATCTCGTGTTGCCTGGAAAAAAACAAAAACATACATGTACATGATGTGGATGTACCAGACACTTTGCTGTTTCTACATTAATAATAATGTTGTTTTAACATTTCGTTCCATACAACATTTTCATTTTGTGACTGAACTTGAATGAAAATTTTATTGACAAGGTGAAAAATGTGTCTTACTGTGAAAGATTTAGCAAAATCCAGCCCGCTGTCATTTGATCCAGATGGATTACTGTCAATGTGATAGACCCTGAAAAGGCAGGAAGTGAGGGTGGATGAGAACGAGTCAGAGACAGACAAACAGTTCACTGAGGTGAATTTAGGTCCAGGTGCGAGGACAGCCCTGGCAGAACATTAGGTCACGGCCGACCTGTCTGGAACCTCGGTGGCATTCAAGTCAGATGAATAATTCTTTTCATAGTTCTGTCAGGACCAACACCCTATTCTGAAACACGGAGCCGAGGTTTCGTCCACTGACTCGCAGAATGTGGCCTTGTGGTTATCTTGCCTCCCTGTAACTTTCCATGATCTTTTTTGATATGTGCTCCAAAAAAAACTCACCTCTCTCTTCCCTCCTTTTTAGTTCTGGTCACTTGGTTGATCTCCAGGGCAGTTAATTTCTTTGCCACTCTGTACTGCCACATGTAGAATGCCTCTTTGGAAGCAGCGATCACATGGGTTTTGGTCATAGTGACAAACAGGGGATCTAGAAGAAGACAGATTTTATTTACCCATTTCTGTCATGGGACCATAACTTCATCTAATATTGTAGTTGGCAGACACTAAAACTATATGAAGGAGTCAAAAACAATCACTCTAACATGAAGTAACTAAAACAGAACTGTAGGTAAGATCATCTTTGTTTGAGTTTATCCCCACTATTAATGGTTAAGGGTCTTTGCTGAAGACAAAACTTCTGCGAAACATTTATTTTGCAAATCATACTTGATGTCATGCATTTTCCTCCTAGTTACTCTATTTAACTTTTAAAGATCTAAACTTTCCTCATAATACCTGAAAAACCAATAGAAACTAAACTAAAACTTGCCAAAACAAAATAAATTACCTATGTCACTCACAAAAATAAACCAAATAACACAACTGTAGCAAGAAGCATACATTTAAAAGAGGCTACACTCTATGTGTAGGTCTTTATAGGTTTTCCTACAATAAAATTTGCACCCACATCAAAAGATCACATAAGGACAAACGTCACACACCATT
Organism: Siphamia tubifer; assembly: GCA_020466265.1. Taxonomy (NCBI): domain Eukaryota; kingdom Metazoa; phylum Chordata; class Actinopteri; order Kurtiformes; family Apogonidae; genus Siphamia; species Siphamia tubifer. Next base: position 21,493,218 of record CM035804.1, on the reverse strand, counting down.
GACCTCACACTCTTATTATTCACCAAGGTGGGACATGCACAGTAAACCCCATTGAGACCACTGAGTAGTTCAGATCTGCAGACTCTGAAGCGTCGTGCCTTGGCCTAGGCTGCTCTGCAAACATTCGCTCATGTGAAGCAAAGACAGACTGCCGAATATCTGTGAGATGTTAAGCTGTGCTCACCTGCTCAATAACTATTTGCTATAGGATGCGGTGCAGGAATAACTGTGGGAAGAAAGAGGCAGCATGCCAACCGCCATCAGACATCTCTCTCTGCACAGAGTGTGAACTCTCATACTTTAGAGGGTAGACTTTAAGACTATCCACTATGCAAACTTACAAAGCAGACAGCTTGTTGACTGATAGTTATCATTTTAGAGATATACTATATTTCCTCCAAAAAATGAGCAAAACGTTTGATTCACCTTAACTACAGAAGATAACAGGCTGTAATTTGAAGCAGGTTTAAATCAGAAACATTGTTAAAGAGATCATATTTTACTAAACTTACTTTCATTAATCTTTGGGACATTCACTTGTGTATTTGGGGACACTAAAAGTTCCAAAAGTTTGAATTCAAACCTCCCAGGTGCTGTAAAGTTATATTTATATTCATTCCCCACTCAGGAAAAAAATGTCTTCATCAGTGTATTTTTCTCATTTTGTCATCAAATATCTGATCACAGTTATAATAAAACATTATCACCTAAAGAGTAACCTCAGTGAGATATAAGAACATATTTTTAGATAGGAGATGTTGAAAATCTTATTTCAAGAAATCTAAAATAATTTCCAATTGTTCCCTTGCCTTGGAAGATTTTTTAAATCTTGAATTAAGCAAAAATATCTTGAATTAAGATGATTTCATTCCAGTATATGTGGTGTACATAAATTGGCTCCATCACCGTGGCTTCAGTGTCTATTTGAATGTGCTTCAACACTGCTTCAAACATATATTTTGTAATTACCAGTATGTAAACAGAGCATTAATGATGTGGTTCTATCACCATATTCACAAAAATCACACACAGAACACTGAGCTGTATTTATTGCCACATGACGGTCTTCTATGCATAAATTTGTATGAATTTAAAGAAACTAGCTTATTTATGTATTTAAAGAAACTTGATCACTGTAGTTACATGAACTTGAATGAATTTTTAAAAACTTGCTTATTGTATTAATATGAATTTGCTTGAACTGAAAGTAACTTGATCACTGCATTTGTATGAACTGTCATGAATTCAAAGTAATTTGATTATTGTATTTATATTTAATGAAACATGATTATTGCACTTATATGACTTATGTATTTAAAGACAAATCTATCTGATGATAGACCGATGCCTGAAACATCACTACTGTGGTGAATAAATATATTCTTTGGAGCTCATACGTTGTACAGACCTTTCATCTACTGTTTTTTGGGATCCTGCACATCTCTTACCAACCAGGTGTGTGTCATCACCTTTCATAAATGTAAAAGATTAACTGTATAAACTCACCAATATCAATGTACTTTGAGTCCAGTGGAGTCCCAATGGAATTGCACAGAATCAGGACATACTGAAAGACACACAGCAGTGCAACCTTATTTTCTAGGTCACTGTATGCTCCTGTGTCAGTCCCTGGCCTCATTAATGTAATGCGTCTGGCCCTGTCATTCACTCAGCTGGTACTGTCTCACTCTACCTCCCTCCAGCTACTCTTCCATACCCTCCTGTAACTCAACTTTTTCTACCCGTTATCACTGTTTGACTCACTACACCCTCCACACACTTCATGGTCAGTCCCTAGTGTACATATCCACTTGTCCACATGCACATGTTTAATCCCCTCCTTGTGTTTGGGACTTGTTTGCGGACTTTAACCCACCTGGTCCTAACCTTCACCTGCCTCTACTTACCTCATCCTCACATTCAATCATTCATTTTCTGAACCCACTTTATCCACACTAGGGTCATGGAAGGATGCTGGAACCTATGACAGCTACCTATGGGTGAAGGTAGGGTACACTCTAGATGAGTTGCCAGTTCATCACAGGGGCATACATACAGAGACAAACAACCAGTCACTCTCACAGTCTCACATGTGGGACAATGGGCAATTAAAATAAAAATAAATTAATTCAGTACATGTTGTGGGAGGAACTCTTTCTCACATGTCTACATAATAATAAAGATAGTGAAGTACACCCTGGAGTTGGTGTGCTCTTTTGTGCTTCATTAAACAAAGGATGTTTATTTTGTTGTGTGTACTTCAGACTTGTACATTACCCTTGAATGACTTCCAGCTTCTAAGTCAGTATCATCCTGTGAAGCAAATTAGAAAAACAGAAGGTAAGACAACAAAGAAAATCCATCCTATATTGTGTGTATGTCTTGATGTACTGCAGTAAGCATGAGCTGAGTCAGGCATCAGGTTCATACTAAAACACTGATATCATAGTAGCTTTATACACATGTTTCTACCTGAGGCTGAGTGTCGTCTGCTTTACTGGCTAGAATGCAGAAATCCCCTGAGGTGGTAATGGACATCAGGCTTTTAACATATTTGACAAATTTCTCATTGTTTTTGGTGTCCCAGAATACCACACAGTACTCTTGCCTCTCTGGCTTTGTGTAGGCATACACCACCGTGCTGCAACAGTAGCCCCACTGTGAAGAGACAATAAAGAAAAGAAGACATTTACTTTATGCGTGGGATTATAAACCTTTGTGATGATGTACAAAGAGACTCTCTGAGATATAAAATATTGACACCTTCCCAAAATAATACTTAATTTAGCTCACAAATTACTTTTTTAGATTCTCAGGAAACACAAAAATTAACCTCTTTAAACATAAGGAGATAATGTAGGCAAAAAGTAATTTTGTTAAAAAAAATTACTTAACCCATAAAGCGTGAACATCCACTGCCAAACAAAATGATTTACTGATATAAAAAGTTAAACACTGATGATCCACTAATTCTATTAATCCATGCAAATAATTGGGATAAAATGCAGTGCCTGATCAATAAATAATATATAGGAAAATATCAGATTTTCACATAAGAACACAAAACACTGAGCGTTATATTAGAATAAATGGTGACACATCACTAAGAATAGTAAAAAAAAACAATAATTTGGCAACTGCCAGAAAAATAGTATTGGGTCTTTAAGGGTCAAGCAATTACTGTATGATGGTGATGATATGCTAGTTATGAAATAACTGCAGAAAAGTTGGTTTGGTGACACCTATGTTTCGTCAACGGCTAATACAATATATAACATAAGTCCTTTTACACAAGTCTACAATGAAAATATTTTTATTATTGAAGAACATATTATGTATTCTTAGACGTTGCAGTATTTGAATACTATTTTATCAGCTGGTTGCTAATGGTGTGCAAGTGTATTGGGTTAAACATTAAGTAAAAATATATGACTTAGTTAAGTGTCACTGCAAATGTATGAAACAGAAATGTTGGCTCTGACAGGCAGGAACAAATGACCCAGTATATATTAGTATTCACATTTACCTTATAATCTGGCCTTATATTGGCAAAGTAAATATATGAGTCCACAGCCAGGCCAATCCGCAGGCCTCCTCCCTCCCAGGCAACTCCTGACATCTGCTTCCCAGGTACTTTCAGAGTCCTGAGGTGCTGTTCAAACAACAAACATAGAGTCGTGGAAAGAATTATTAGGCCACATGTGTTTTCTTCAATTTCTTGTTCATTTTAATACCTGGTGCAACTAAAGGTACAGTTGTTTGGACAAATGTAATGATAACAAAAGTAGCTCATACGAGTTTAATTTCAGAGCTGATATCTATCCATTGTACATGTTTTTCTTTTGATGGTCTAATCATTTCTCTAAAACTGTGTTTTAATATCATATTGTCAAAGTTAATATTTTAAAAACACACTGAGTTAGATTTAGAGGAATGTAAAGTGAAATAAATGAAAAAATACATAGTGTATTTCCACCTTCATGCTGCTCAAAGCGCTTTACATTTGCCTCACATTCACCAATTCATACACCTGTCAGTTTCTAAGGTTATGTCAGTCCTGCTGGGAGTCTAAGTCAGAGTTCAGTGTCTTGCCCAAGGACACTTCAATATGTGGACAGTCAGAGCCGGGACACAAACCACCAACCCTTCGGCCATTGGACAACCTGCTCTACCAACTGAGCCACAGCCACCCATTGTGCACACGAGAATAAAGTCTTCATCCTCACCTCTCCAAATGGAGTGTAAAACTGCACCACATTGAATTCTTTGTCCATATTTGAAGCTCTGAGGGAACCTGCCACTGCCAGCACACTACCACAGTGGTTCCATTGGATACTAACAACATTCATCAAAGTGTCGATACACACTGGGTCTGAAAAAATAATTCAGAAGAAAAGCACAGCACCATTAGTAAACATTCCATTAAAGTGAATATGGGACAAATTGAGGTAGTTTTTGGTAATGGTCTTGTTTTCTTACTCTCATCGTTTTCATAGCGCATGATCTGGCATCTTCCATTATCATAGCAGATCGCAAGACATGGACAATCTGGCTCAATGTAACCTCCAGTTCCTGCATACCAGTGGATACCTGCTATACTTACAGCTCCAGTGGTATTTGTCAGACAACAGATAGACATTTTAGTCTGAAATATAATACACATCACAAAAACAATAATTACATACGATAATATTTAGCAACAGAAGCAAAGGTCAAACAATTCACTATCATTTCTGTTGTACTCACTATAAAGTTCCCTTGGTTGTCATAAATCTGTACTTCCCCATTGGCCATGCCAAAAAGAAGGATCTTGCTGTCTGGAGACCATGCTACATGAGCAAGCTGATTTCCCTTTAGCTCCTTTCCCCAAATCCGGTTACCTAGAAAAAAAAATGCACATACTGCACGTGTTCATCTTTTATTTCCTACTATTTGAACAATCCAGGCTGTGTGTAGTGATTTTATGCAAAATCTAATTTCCTAATCTCCATTTATTATGTTTTGCAAAGTCATTTACCATCTACAGATCCCACTATGACTGCTCCATCTTCATACACAATGCAGATCTTTTGTCCATCAGCATTCCAACTCATGCTCCTCACCACTGATTTGTTCCTGTTGTTAATCATTTCCTCATACCATGCACCTTAAGCAAGAGACAGAGCCAAACAGTTACAAAATGCAAATGTATGGATCTGAACTTGGCAGCAGCTATAATTACCTTTATAAAGCATCCATACAATGATGAGCCCATTCTGGTCACTGGTAGTCAATTTTTCATACTGCTCATTCCATGTGACCACTTGTACTGCACCTGAAAATGTAGAACACATTTAGTAAACAGTCAGATATTTGTTAGTCTGGCTGGAAGTCCTCCACCACACAGGATGACTGATACTGACATTATGTAATGCCAACTCACCACTATGCCCCTCTAGAGCCTGGTTCATTGACAGATTGCTAGGTGCAGCAAGACCTTTGAGTTTGGCATCATCTGTTGGGATATAAAAGTGAAACCGATTCACTTAAAAGTATAATTCAAAAACAACATAAAATAAACTTTTTTAAGAAGGGTTGACACTCATTTACAGCTTAAGCATAGTAGCTTGAAGTTAATAAAATAATACAGAGCACACTCAGTAGCATTTTTTTTTTACATTTTGCTTATGTAATACTAACATAATAAAGGTCGGTCAGTACCATTTCTTCTTAGAGTGACTGGACATCAAGGTACCAGAACATAGCCAAAAGGCTTATGAAAGACTCAGCAGATTTCTAACACAATGTACAAGACATTGTTTCAAAAACCCTCAAATCTTAGTCACATGGGCTCTACATAACCGCCCTGACTGTGGCAGATACATTTATACGTAAGGCTAAGTGCAGGGGGCTTCAATAATCAAATATAGCCTTTTTGCAGCATCCTTTACCTGAACAACAATAATAATAATAACTACAAAAAAGAGAACTAATTGTTGAAAATTAATTAAAAATACTTGAAATAAGACGGAGGTTAAATCTTTCCGTCAACACATAAAAAAAATCACAATTAATATCAGGTGGCATATAAAGCTGATAAAGCACGTGCATTTGTGCACTGTATATCCCATGGATTTAGAACAACATTTTCTCATTAAACTTGTTTTCTCATAGTTCGACCAACCAATTGCCCTATGTGTTCTTGTGCAGCAGAAGAAACAATTACTTTATTCCTGGACTGTGCAGGACTCACCTGTTTGAGTTTCCAGCTTTAGTACTCTTAGGAGACCATCATCCCCTCCACATGCAATAAAGCCTTGATCTTTGTTCCAGGACACACATTTTAGATGAACTTGATTGGGTATAGCGATCTATAAGACATGGTATATTATAACTACACTATTAAACTCATTCCTGTGTTTAATTGTTAAAACAATAGCTAACGACAAGCAGCTATAACTACAGGTGGCTACAATGTTCAGTACTTACCTTCTTGCTGAGGTAAATAAACATCGTGCTTATAATCTTTATCAATCCAGAAATTAATATTGAGAACACTGCCAAGTCGTGAATTTGAAAACCGACCACCTAAATCATTCCATTAAATCACATTATGAGGCCTCAATATGGTTAATATATGAGCTTGTATCGTTAGCATTAGCTTAACTAGCTTGAGTTTACGACAGTTACCCAGAACCAAAGAAGTTATACATCAAATATAGTTTTTCAAAGTCAAAGGACAACCACGAGAACAGTAAAGTACGAAAGCAAACTGCTGGTGAAATTTTTAACTTGGCACGCAGTGTTTTTCGAGTAATGTTCTAGCATTACTAGACAGGGGCTGCGGCTTCCCTTGGTCTCCCGTAGTAACCGTAAACCGGAAGAAATGGGCTCTCGGGTCTCTGGTAATTGTAGTCTTTTTTGCTGTATCTGCTCTAACAACGTTGCGTTGCCTTTAGCGCCAGTAGGCTTTGATGTTCCTTTGATGTTCCTTTTGAGAAATATATATATATATATATATATATATATATATATATATATATATATATATATTAAATATGGTATATACTGTATTATATTTTTACTACACTACATTGTATGCGTTTCCTGCCTATGGGACTTATTTTAATCTACACAGTAACCACCTAACAAAAACTAACTTTCCATTCATCGTGTTTATGATTAAAGTCATGTTATATAATAACATGACACTTTAAAAGGGGGAATTGTGCAGAGTACAGTACCTTTAGTTTTGATACTTAAAATTGTATTTTGCTGAAAATACTTGAATTATTGCCATTTTTCAACTGAGGCTAAGGTTTGAATCGTTTTGTGTTTCCACCCCTATCCAATTCAAACCCAAAATGTGTTAAATTTTGCTTCCCTGCTTTATTCATTTGAGATTCCATGAGCAATGTTTGCTTGCAGATTTAAAAAAAAAAAAAAAAAATTCTGTATATGAGACCAGATGAGACATCACATGTATACCTTAAGCTGAAACGTTCCAGAACCTCAGGGCTAATCACAAAACTAAAAGCTAACAATTGGGATAGAATCAAATAAAGCAGCACTATCTATTAAGTATTACCATAATGCCTGAATGTGGGTTGGACATAAACTTGGAATAACAACAGAGAAAAATATTGTTTTATAATATTTATTGTCATTGTACAAGTAGACTTCTAGCAAAAATAGTCAGCAGATGGAATTTTTGTATCACAAATGCTCAAAAACATGCCTTACACATGCACAGAAAATCCATCCCTCAAATACTATTTTCCTTAAAATAAATACAGAACACGGTTTTAACATAACTTTTCATTAAACCAATGTTTCAAATAGTCACGAAAAATGGTTCCATTAAGCAAGACAAAACAAATGCAAGGTTTTTTTTTTGTTTGTTTGTTTTGTTTTTTTACCTCTGACCCTTTGTTTCTTTAATCCAAAAGGTTGGAAATAGAACACTCACAATTGTGAAAATCATGGGGCTGTCCAGTTTCACTTGAACTCTACTCTGTTTTTCCTCTTCCTTCCAAAACTATCACATTTGTTACAGAAAAGTAATTGCTTCTGAGTGTTGTACAATTACCTTTGCTGAAACATTTCAAGTGTCAAAGAAAAGGATTATAGTAATTCATGGTGATGTAACAGGCCAGCTGGACCAGGCTATATTTTGGCCTTTTTTCTCTGTATAATAATGCTATCGAGCTGACAACAAAGCTCCTGTTACATAAGAGATTAGTTATTAAAGGCCTGAAATTAATAACTTCCAGTGCAGTAAATACACACCAAGGATGTGGTGTACACTTAAAAAACAACAACAAAAAAACTCAACAACTTTAAATATTTAAAAGTCTTAAAGTCAACCATTCAACCATTTGTTCATTATATAAAAAGCTTAAGCATTTTGAACAATGGCTTCCAGGCAACTTTATTACAATCATGCAGACATGTGTAAGCTTTTCAAACTCACTTTAAATAAACAATAATACTGATTTCAAAACTGCAGATTCATACTATATCATAAACACATGCGTATACTCTATGGGTACTCATTACAATACTTCATATAATGCTAGAACGTGTCTTCTGACTTCCATCACCCATCCTTAATAGTGTGGCTGGTCTTCAATCTGGTTCACTTTGTTTGAAAGTTCATCGAGTGAGCAGACAGTCAAGGAATAATGCTTTTTACACACTTCAAAAACCTAAAAAATACTATTAAAATGCATAAAAGAAAATAAACTCCACAGTATGTACTTTCATAAAAGTAAAGGTACCTTGTTAATGGAATAAGAAAAGCAAATGGAAAAGGGATGCAAATCAGGTATTTCATACATAGTGAAGATTGTAAAGAGCAATATCAAATTCTGTGTGTGGATCTTTAAAACCTCAGTTTATGTCATAAAAGGATATGTTTTCTGCTCAGCTCTTGAATGGTCGACTGGACTTTTTTCTGGAATACAATCTGAGCTTCACACATGCAGGCATCTTGGGTAATTTCACTTCTCATTTCCTCTGAAAGAATTAGAAGAAAAGCAGATAAAGTCAGATAAGTTGAGTGCTGCTTCACTATTAAAAACCTTGCATGTTAATACCAACCATCTTGTGTATCAAGATAAAAAAAACAAAACAAAACAGTAACAATGGATCCAGTATCAATGTACAGAAATTGGATAATGTAAGCATTAGTGTGCAGTGATTTAACAATTATAAAGGAGAAGAAGAATAATGTGGCTTTGGTGTGAGTTTAAGACGTAAATTTGTTAATCGCAAATCATGTGGACTAATATATCCTTATGATCAGGCGTGGGCAGCTTAAAATGTGATTTTCAGATGCAATATTGGGGAAGCACTCGCACACAAAATATCAAACATGAAAACATGCACAGTCATGTAACACGAAAAAACAAGAATCCAAGTGAAAAAAAAAATCCTTTAGTTGTAGTGGCTCATTTCCTGTGCCGTCATGGGACACTTCATGTCCTATAAAACATGTGCTAAAAAGTGGCACCAGTCAAAGTATTGCTTGTTGCTGGACTCTGTTGATGGAAAGACTGAAAAAAAGGAAGAAAATACATGGTAACTATTCAAGAAGATGCAAACATTGTACACAACACTGGTAGCTCACTAATGATATAGCTGGTCAGAATTAACCATGTCGAATTGTGAAGTGGTAAACAAAGGAAACAAGTACTGAAGTAAAAGGACCCAGTTTTTAACATAGACGTATCTGCATCCTTGAAGTTTCAGTATTGATTGATGATGATTGATGGTTATATAATTGAATGCATAAAGACCCAAATATTCACCATCTACCAAAATCCTCTACAGATCTAACATGTTTACCTCCTGCCGATCCACACAAATAGTTGGTGTAAAATGCTATTTTTGATCTTTTCATGAACATCAGAAATCACCAATTTGGATGTTCAGTTGTTCTGCAGTTACCATGGAAACACTACCATTGTCTACAACATTGATTCACTGGTAAAACCCATTGAGTTGGATCAATAACAGTAGATGGAGACACTGGGTTTATGCTCAGTTAATGACAGATTTTACTGAAAAAGGAACTTTTTCTTGAGTGTTCTCCATTTATGATAAAATCATGCTCAACTTTACTCTGAACTTGTACGACCACCTGATTACTAAATTAAATGCTGGAAAATATCTGAGTTTCACTGAAATCACCACACAAAATAAAAAAGATAATAATAAATGGTGATAAACCACTTAAGGATGGTTATAAGACAAACTATTTTGGAACTGCAATAATGTCACACTGGGTCCTTCAGGGTTAATTTATGATTTCTACTCTTTATCCTTTGTCACAGATTTTGCAGATTTTACTTGCATTTACACAATGCTTGGTTACAGTGACCCAAAGAATGTTCGGTGTGTTACATTTTATGTTATGGAACCTAAACCTGGTTGCATAATCACAGAATAGAGAGCCTTTTCTGCACACATACAGACCAAAAAAAGGATGGTATATTATCTCTTAAAGTGAACGAAATTTCTTGACCAGACCCACAGAGCATCCATCTTTAGCTGTTGCTATCCATTTAACACTAGCATGTTGCTAACCCTAACATTGGCAGATAATTAGTGCATTACTTTAGTACATTAGTGCTCCATGATCCAAACATACAGACATGCATACTTTGGTACCACTTTCACTGGGAAAAAGATCAAACCTCATGATTGTTTTATATTAAATTAGCCTCAATGAAAATAACATGACCTGAAGAATATAATTGAAATCAGAATTTTGCATACACACACTAAAAAAGACACTTCCTTCTCTCAGTGTCACACCTCAAACGCATAACTATTGTGGTTCATAGAATATATAGTAATCTTACCCAAACATCTGTAGTGTAGGATGGTCTGAGATTTTTTATTTCCCAATCTCAAGTATTTTTTTCCTCATAAAAACCTCTTCAAGTCCTGTAGAGAAAGAACTGGAGTCTCCTGACAGCTATCAAAATTCCTCTGAGGATTCATTTAACCCAGAGTATGTGCTTAACCACCACATACATTTGTACCAACCGAGCAAACTTGCTAAGCCAAGTAGTAGCAGATGATAGTCAGGGTGAGAAATAAATTGTGTCTGAAAAAAATTGCACAGACACTATCATGGATTGTTTTTTTTGTTTTTTTTTTTAAACGAAAAGCAGGTTCTTACGTGAACATGTTTTCTGGTCGGCATTTAAAACATATCCCACTCGACACTTGCAGTTGTAAGAATCAACATTGTTGATACAAATATGCTGGCAGTCATGTCCCTGAGGACACATATTCGAACCTGGAAAGAAAGACTTCCACATCTGACTTGGTCGACAATACTCCTCCCTTAACCCTTTGTTGGTCACACTACATATATATATATATATATATATATATATATATATATATATATATATATATATATATATATATATATATATATATATAGATATATAGATATATAGATATATAGATATATAGATAGATAGATAGATAGATAGATAGATAGATAGATAGATAGATAGATAGATAGATAGATAGATATATATATATATATATATATATATATATATATATATATATATATATATATATATATATATATATATATATATATATATATATATATAATTTCTCTTTTTCCACCTCACAGCGACTATTATAACATAATAAGAGTTTTTTTTAACTAAAGTATTACAATTCAAACATTACTCCTTCACCAATCTTACCAAACATAATTTGTGACTTGAATTAGATGTATTAATATAACTCTTTGTGTTTGTATCATTAGCGATTAGCATTAGCATTTCATGACCCTTTCATTTCTACCGTTTTCTTCAGCATGTTTAAAAAAATATTACATGAATGCCAAAGTATTTATAAACTATGATGAGTATTTATGTAAAATAGAGTCTGTAAAAGTTAATAAAATGGAGAAAAAAAACACCGAACTTGCCTGCAATTTTGTGTCCAAAAGAAAAGATCATAGCACCTAGCATGATCTGATTATACCATTGACAGTGCCACCCAGTGGTGTTTTTGTACATTACATGCTTCTTATAAAAGGGGTAGACTGCCTAAGAAGTTTGGTGTCAAAAGACTTAAATTTAGATTACATATCAGGGTTCAAAGTTGCCTCTACCAAATAGTTGAGCTGACCAACAAAGGGTTAAAACTCATTGCACTCCTCATCTTAATCACAGTCGACTTAAGATTCAAGAAACTGTTTGACATAGTCCATCAGAGTAGAAATGCTTCTCTGACACAGCTCAGTCACACTAAATTCAACGAATAATCCAGAATTATTATTTTTCCCATAACCAATATAAAGACAGAACTTTCTTACGTGAGCATGTTTTCTGGTCGACGTTCAACACATAGCCTGCCCGACACTTGCAGATGTACGAGTTCCTATTATTGACACATACGTGCTGGCAGTCATGTCCCTGGGCACATGTATCCACTGCTGAACCTGCAACAAAGACACTAACATTTCAGTGATGGCTTTATGATCACATAATCAATGGTCAATTGTGAAGACTTCCTGCTAAATGGTCCCTTAAAAGAAGTGGATCCCATACAGAGACCTGTTGAAAATTTCAAATGCAATGGTTTGAGGTGAATAAAATAAATAATCCATTCATAACTGAGTTTTACCACTCAAGCTTTTTGATAGTCTGTACCAAAGAACAGAGGTACAGGTGCTTACGTGAGCAGGTTTTCTGGTCTGGGTTCAACACAAATCCTGATCGGCATTTGCAGATGTACGAGACATCAGTGTTGACACAAACATGTTGGCAGTCATGTCCCTGGGAACATGCATCTGAACCTGAAAAGAAACATCTGACTGGTTCACTTTCAAGACACCAAAGAACTCCTGGCAAGTAATTATAAAGCAGTGTCAGTCCAGCTAAGGTCCAGAGTACAACTCTTCATACAACCCCAGGTCCAAAAAAGTTAGTAGCTATATTGTGTATGATAGTAATGTGATGATTTGCAACCTTCATGAAGCCATATATTACTCAATGGTAATAGAAAATATATAAATGTTTAAATTGGAACAAGTACCATTTTTAGGGAAAAAAAATTGGTTATTTTGGATTTGATGGGAGTAATACTTCCTCAAACAGGGGTCATGTTTACCACCGAGTAGTATCCTGTGATCTTCTACTGACAGTCTGTGAATTGAAGGGACTAGTTGAAGTTTATTCTCTGAATAAGATTAAAAACTCCCAGATCTTGTTTGTCATATTTTCCATTTCATGATGTGCTAAATGTTTTACAACACTGATGATCTCTTTCCAAATGTGAAGGCTGCCCATTCCATAGGTATTCATACAACCTTGTACTGCGAGATAATAATCTATTACTGTATCTGTTTTGTTTGTTTGTTTGTTTGTTTGTTTGTTTTTTTGGGGGGGGGGTTCTGAAGGATATAACATCCAATCAGGTTTCCAAACAGAATTTCAAATATTGATGGATCTATTCCTCTTTGCTTTCATCCATTATAAATGATCTATGGTACAGATAAGTTCATCCAGTGTTTGTAGATCATATTCACATATGGCTTCTCCTTAGCTTAAGAAAGCTTTACCCTGTGGACAGTACAGTGTGTTCACAGACACCGTTTTCTGGGATGTTCCTGAGCCCCTGCAGTGATTGCCATGACAGAATCATGCAATGGTTTTATGCAGGACTGTCTAAAGGCCTGAAGACAGGAATCCCATATTGATTTTCAGGCTTGTTTCATGTGCACAGAGACTTCTTTTTTGATTATGGAGCAGCCGTGGTTCAGGCACTGCAGCGGTGTTTCAATATTCAAAGGGTTAGTGGTTCACCCTCTGTGCTTCCAGATGTAGTTTACCCTCACCAGAGGGAGAGCATAAGAGTGAATGAATAGTGGATCAATAATGTGAAGCACTTTGGATGTCTTGAAAAGCACAATATAAATCTAACCTTATGTAATGCAGGTGATAAAATACAATTAATAAACTTTAACACAGTTTCTTTGGTGAAACTATCTTTACTTCTCTTTATTTGATATGTGGTTATTTTACTAACACTGAAACTGAATTTGTTGTAAATATTCCTTCCTTATTTTCTCCTGAGGCAAAAATGCTAATTTTTCAGTCTAAATAATTTGTATGTTTTGAAATGGGGTTCATGAAATTTGCAAATCATTGCATTTTGTTGTTACAGACACTTTACACAACATCCCATGTTTTTTTTTTTTTTTTTATCAATGTACTACATAGGTTTTCAAAGACAAATGCTCATAAAAAAATACTTCAATAAAACCTGACATACTCTGCCATATCAGGGAAAGAATTCTTACGTGAGCATGTTTTCTCATCTGGATTTAACACAAATCCTGCTCGACATTTGCAGATATATGAAAGGTCACCGTTTTCACAAATGTGTTGGCAATCATGTCCATGTTCACATAGATTAGAGCCAGAACCAGAGCCTGAAAAGAGACAAGTCCACTTGATGAACTGATGGTTCATTACATCAGTCAGTGGGAGTTTTTTTTTTTCCTTTTTTAAAGAAGCGCCGCTCCATTCCCAGCTCTTGTAACTTATCTTTGTTCATCAGTTCCAAACCAACACATTCAGAATCAGCTGTTGAAGGACTTAGATAAGCATTTCTGAGGAGCAGAGTCTTCAAGCAACAGATCATAGGCAAATGCAAATACATGAAACACATTGAATGTATAAGTAAAACAGAGGTTCTTACTTCAGCATGTTTTCTCGTTAGCATTTAACACATATCCATCATGACACATGCAAAGGTAAGAATCACCATTTCTAATGCAAATCTGTTGACAGTCATGTCCCATGCTACATGACTCCATACCTGAAAAGGGACACTACCACAGCTAAAATGCACAGTTTAGAGCAGGGGTGGGCAACTCCAGTCCTCGGGGGCCGGAATCCTGCATGTTTTCGATATTTCCCTTTTCCAGCACACCTGATTTCATTAATGATCAGCTCATCATCCAGCTCTACAGAAGCCTGATAATGATGTAATGGCTTCCAGGTGTAATGGAAGAGGGAAACTTGTAGCATGTCCTAAATATTCCCTAAAAAGCTTGCAACTGGTTCAAAATGCAGCAGCAAGATTATTAACAGGATCAAATAGAAGAGAACACATCACGCCTGTGCTCCAAACCCTTCACTGGCTTCCAGTTGAGTCTAGAATTAAATTTAAAATCCTCCTCCTTACATATAAAACCATTAATGGTATGGGCCCCTCTTATCTTAAATATGATCTGGTTCCGTACCAACCCAATAGAACCCTTCGTTCTCAGAATGCAGGTTTACTCAAAGTTCCTAGGGTTTCTAAAAGTACAGTAGGAGCTAGAGCCTTTAGTTATCAGGCCCCTGTCTTATGGAATCAGCTTCCCTTTAATATTAAAAACGCCGAAACAGTCTCTACATTTAAAATTAGGCTTAAAACATTCCTGTTTGAGAAAGCCTATGGTCAGGTTAGTTAAAAATTATGTGATGTATGAGTCACAGTTCAGTCTAGGCTGCCCTAGGAGTTAGAATGCTGGGGGAAGTACAGACACTGAGTTCTTTCTTCTCTTTCTCTTCCTCACATCTGTTTCTGTAATTTTTATAACATATCTTTCTTACCAAGTCTGTTCATGACTAGTCACCTGGTGTCCCCTTTCCCCCCTCCCCCCCTGGGGGGAGTGGTGGCTCTCCTGACAGTGTCTGCACGGGAGCCATGGATGACAGGATCTGGAGTATCTCGCCTGTGCTGACCTGTGACCCCGGACCACCGCCCCTGCCTGTCTGGACCAGCCCCCCTTCCTGCATTTATACATGGACGTTCATCTATAGCCTGTCCGTCCATGGGAGTGGATCTCTCCTTCAATGTGGTTCTCCTCAAGATTTCTTCTTTTTCCCACTGGGTTTGGAAGTTTTTTCTTGCCGAGAAGGAGGGTCTAAGGACAGGGGATGCCTGGGACTTTTCATGTATTTCTGTTGTTGATTATGTTTTTGTAAAGCCCTCTGAGACGACTTTGTTGTGATTTAGGGCTTTATAAATAAAATTGAATTGAATTGAATTGAATTGAATTGAAACATCCAAAACTTGCAGGATACCGGCCCTCGAGGCCTGGAGTTGCCCACCCCTGGTTTAGAGCATCATTATCATCGATTACAAACAAGTAATAATGTAGTTAAAAATGTATAAGGCTACAGTACAATCATGCACTCTTGACTTTTGACAACGATGGTGCTGTATCAAACCACAAACAGACTCAGACATGCCCGTCAAATGTACGGCTACAAACACCCAGTTTCTTACGTGAGCATGTTTTCTGGTCATCATTCAACTTAAATCCCTCTTGATATTTGCAGATGTATGAGGTGCCAGTGCTGACACAAATATGCTGGCAGTCATGATCCTAGAAACAAGAATCTGAAACTGAAAACACTTATAATTGTAACTACTGTGGTGAGCACCTAAAGGTCCTATAGGGAATTGGTCAGAAGGCCCATTAGTCAAAAAGTTAACCCTAACCCTTTTCTGACTAACTGGTCTTGTGACAATAGGATGAATGAGTCACGACACCACAACATAGAGATTAAATATAATGAGTAAAATCCTCACTCTCAAGCAATTGTGCTTACTGATGTGCATTCAACATGTGCATAAATATTTTTGCAATCATGCCCATAGATAGATTTAAAGAAACCTGAACAGGTAATGAGTTTTGTGTGCGCAACTATTCAAACCAATGAGAATTGGTAATCTTGCCAACATGGTTTTACTTCCAAAAAATTTGGTTTGCTTTCAGTCTGATTAACTTAATACATATAACTTGTACTTTGCATCTTTTGTTGCACAGACACCCCCTTATCCTACCCACTGTTTTGAACTTCTAATGATTCACACGCATTATGGCCTGAAGAAAATACATGAGAAACTTCCACAGCTAATACCTACTACCACCAAGTTACTATGTTTTGCACTAAATTATATTCTGCATTAACACATGCATAGAGGCCAGCTGTGGGTTCTTACGCGAGCATATTTTCTAGTCTGCATTCAAAATATATCCTGTTCGTCAGTTGCAGACATATAAACCTCTGTATTTTCACAAATGTGTTGGCAGTCATGTCCTTGGGTGCATGCATCTGAACCTGTAAAGACACTTCCACAGCTAATGCCAAAACCACCTGTTGACATCCTCAGCTTCTATTCTGCTAAAATGAAGCCATAATTGTCACAGGTACATGCTGTAATTATGACACTACAGCAGGCACATCACAATGACTCTGTTCTTACGGGAGCAACTTTTCTGATCTGCATTGATCACATATTCCACTTGACACTCGCAAATGTACAAATCATTGCTACTGACACAATCATTGGCAATCATTTCCACAGGCATGTGGATCAAAACCTGAAAACAGGAACCTGTCATGGATATCTTGAACTATTTCCACTACGGAGCTTCTGCATTATCATTGTTCTGATATAGTCAATTGACAAAATGCACAAGTCAGTCAATCTGTCAAGTCTCAGTTATCACATCCAAATACACATAAGCAGCACCAAGAAATCTAGTAAAAGTCTTGCAATGAACATGCTCTTTGTTACAATTAAGCAGCATTATACAAGGTAATTCCAAAGTGTAATGCATTAAAGATGACTTATTATTGTTATTTAAAAGTAATTGAATGCCTACTGTATTACTTTTGAGTTATTTCATTAAAATAACTTTAGAAGTAGAAGGTAAAATTTGAAAATGACAAAATGTACTTCAGAGCATTTTATATCAAGCAGAGGGTGCTATGGCGTAGTATAGTGACTGGGAAATTTAGGCTTAATAACAATAAAGTTTATAATTGGGAAATTGAAGGCTCATGGCAATGCAAGAAAGGAAGGAAGACAAAACTTAAATGAAAAAAATATTTCTTGATGCCAATAGTTCTTTTGCTTTTATGGTTGTATTTGACGATTACATTCTTCTTGTCCTAATCTATAAAATAATGAGCAACCAGTACGTCCATCTGGTGAATGTACTGTGTTCTGACTGAAGTGGCAGAACACTAACAGGAAATGGAACTATCCCATGACATTTTTATATGCTAAGGTTATGTGATATTTGCTGTTTTTTCTTATTTATGTTTTGTCCATTTGAGAAATAAAATTACATATGAAAAGTGTGTTGCAACACAATTACTACTGAGCATGTACTGTATTGTATATATATATATATATATATATATATATATATATATTTCTGGTCAGAATTCCAAATTACACTTCGTACATGAATTATCACCGTTTCCATGAATGTGCTCACAGTTTTGTTTTTAGGAGAATCCCACAAATTTACATCTAAGTGCATCATACTCGGATGCAGATATCAACAGCCGACATCTGCCTTGCATCTTTTCTACTGTACAAATCAGACCCAAATTCTTTGCTACAGACACATTTAAGAAAGCATAATTATAAGAAGGACATAAAATATACTGATAAATGTCCTTACGTGCACATGTTTTCTTGTCTCCTTGCAACACATATCCCTTGTGACATGCGCAGACATACGAATCACCATTTTTGACACAAATATGTTGGCAGTCATTACCCTGGGAACATGCATCCACACCTGAAAGGAAACACCTCTACAAATAAATAGCAGTGCTGAAGAAATAAGTGGGAAAACAAAACCAGAACTGGAGGAAAAGCAATCATTAGGTAAGAAGTCGACAAGTCTACCTGAAAAGCCGGAATTCATGCTTGAGCATGTTTTCTGGTCTGCATTTAAAACATATCCTTGGTGACATTTGCAGATGTAAGAGTCACCTGTGCCAACACAAATATGCTGGCAATGGTGTCCCTGGGAACATTTATCGGATCCTGGAAGAAAAACCTCCACATCTAATCTGATGGAGAAACACTGAATAATGTGTATTAATGTAAACTGTCTGGCTGGATAGATTTCCTTTCATGCACCATTCATAACTGAGTATTACCACTTAAACCATGTGATAGTCTGTACCAAAAAACAGAGGTACAGTACAGGTGCTTACGTTTGCAGGTTTTCATATCTGGGTTCAACACAAATCCTGATCGGCATTTGCAGATGTACGAGACATCAGTGTTGACACAAACATGTTGGCAGTCATGTCCTTGGGAACATGCATTTGAACCTGGAAAGAAACATCTGACTGGTTCAGTTTTAAGACACCAAAGTCTATAATATGAAGGATCATCATTTTTTAAGACATAAAAAAGCTTATGTGCATTATGATCCTTGCAGTATATCTCTTCTCTAATAGTTGATAAGTTGCAAGATAGAGTTATATCTGCTCTTGTTGTCCATGCATATGACTCACTCCTGATGGATGTGACCAAATACTGGTTTACTAAATAGATGGTTTTGATGATTGGTCTTTTCAAAGCTCTTCGTATAAAAACTTAAAATAGAGCCTGACGCTCTGTAGAAAGATTCTTACGTGAGCATGTTTTCTCATCTGGGTTCAACACATATCCTGCTCGACATTTGCAGACGTAAGAAATGTCACCATTTTCACAAATGTGTTGGCAATCATGTCCATGTGCACATTGATCAGAACCAGAATCAGAACCTGAAAAGAGACAAGTCCACTTGATGAACTAATGGTGCACTATATCAGTCAATTTCTAGTTGTAACCTGAAAATACTATCAAACTGACATAAAACCCTTATTATGAAACATATGTTGAAGCCTTAGGTGGTTAGTTATAAATTTGACAACATGTCCCCTCTTCATTATCGCCCTCTTCATCTTTGTAACATCATGGCTGGAAAAGCATGCAGGTTATGATAATAATAATAATAATAATAATAATAATAATAATAATAATAATAATAATAACAATAATAATAATAATAATAATAATAATAATAATAATAATAATAATAATAATAATAATAATAATAATAATAATAATAATAATAACAATAAATTGCATACATACACTTTTCATTCAGTGAAATCTCAAAGTGCTACATAGAAAGATATTAAAAATAAATAAGATAAAATACTAAGCTAAAAAGATTTACTGTATCAGGGATAAATACAACTAGGTATGGTTAAGGTTTATGTACAAATGAAATCTTTTTTATAATGACTATATTTTTTTTTTACATTTAACTCGATGCAACAGTTCAAAGTCAAAGCTATTCTTAGGTGGATAAATCAAAATGCAACTTAATCCAATTTTCTTTATATAGCATCACATCATAACAAAAGTTATCTCATCAGACTTAGAGCTGAACTAAACCAAACTCATAAGTCAATTTATAGAAAGTTAACATAATCCTCCAAGTGTACACAGTTTGTGACAGTGGAGAGGAAAAGTGTCCTTTTAACGGGCAGAAACCTCGAGCAGACACCAGCTCCTGGAGGATGCTCATCTGCTTTGACCAGTTGGGGATAAAGAGGAATCAGAATAGAATAGAAATATGTGATTGATCCCACAAATGGGAAATTGCTTAGACGACAAACTTCTGTCATACCCAACAAACTATATATACTGTGTGTGTGTGTGTGTGTGTGTGTGTGTGTAGTTACAGGTGAAGAACTTAGTGCATAAGTCTGTAAATGAAAAAAAAAAAACTTATCTGTAAATGTAAATTGCACACGAGGTGTAATACAATTTTGGTTCTACGATATATCAAGATATTTAATTTCAGGATATTGTATTAGTAATAAAAAAAATAATGTATCAATATTTATAAGTATTTATTCAAATGCAGATCTGTTGGGGATTCATTTTTCTTTCTTCATATTTAATTCACTATTATTTAATGCAGTCTTATTCAATAATAGTTATTTAAAGCATCCTAAAACCAAGCAGATGTTACTTATTTTACTTACTTTGTTGGACTTGCACATAAAGTATGAACAATTGGGAAGGATCTATATTGTAATGTCTGCAAAATGGAATTAAAGTGTTACGTTTTTACACAGGAAAACTTTGTGACATCGTATTAGATCCTGTTCTGATCAAATAATGCATCTATTATTTGTGCATATTTCTGGTGTAAATAAATTCATACAGGAAATGATAATAACAATAAAAGAATAATAGAAGAAACAAACAAAAAAAAACGGCCTTGTTAACAGTATCATGACAAATTGTATCACAACCCCAATATTATGATATATATATTGTATCATCACATTTTTGCCAATACACATCCCTGCTCTTTAGTGTGTGACAGTGAACACTACATTCTAACACTATTCAATAAAAACTGCAGCAGCATTTCCTTTCTTTAGTGAATTAATAAATATACAATCTGTAACCTTTATAAATGAATCAATTCTGTCACATTTACTGTAGTTTATTACTAGAGGTGTTCCTCAGCTGGACATTAGGAGTTGTTGAAGGTGTAAGAGTTAAATTATTATACAACAAGCAGATATTTCTATGTAAAATGAATCACTGTAGCCTTACACATTTCTAAACTATTGATAAATTCATGGTGTTATGTGAGCATGTTTTCTGGTCAGCGTTCAACATATATCCCACTCGACATTTGCACTGGTGTGAGTCACCACTGTTGATACAAATATTTTGGCAGTCGTGTCCCTGGGCACATACGTCCACACCTGTAAGACACTTGCATACCTGACTAACTCAGGCTGGGGTTCAGTGGAACAATACCAGTTAATGAGGCTTTGGTAAAGACTCAGAATGTCAGGCCAGGTCCTCATACATTCCTGTTCATTTAAGCGGAGCTCAGTTGTGTCTAATCTATTTATGGCAACCCAAAACACTAGTAACAAAAGATGGTATGCAGCCAGTTCACAGCACACAGCATCAGAAATAAAGGAGATTCAAAATGTATACACTTATTTGACCTCAACCCTACAGACACACTGTACCTCAGAGGATTAAAAAAAAGCATGCAAGAACAAAATAAGGATGTGTGTAAGACATATAGAGACAGAAAGAGAGGACAAAAGATGAAAACTCTTACTTGAGCATGTTTTCTTGTCCGGGTTCAATACATAGCCAGTGCGACACTTGCAGTTGTACGAGTTGCCATTGTTAACACAAATGTGTTGGCAGTCGTGTCCTTGAGCACATACATCCAAACCTGAAAAGAAAAACTCAAATGTCTGATTGGCTTAAGGTGAGTTTAATCAATAAATCTGTATGGTTAGTATTAGTAATTTTTTGAGGAAATGTTAATGGTGAATTTAAAACTTCCAGTAGCAGCATGCAGATTAGTTTGTTTGAGCTTGTGCAACAGCGAAGTCTTCAAGAAGGACTTCATTGTTTCAGGTCTGATGCCATATGCATGCATAAAGTACATGTAACTTTCTAGTAAAAAAACGAGCACATCTGAATAAATATCCATTTCAGTTTTTCCAACAGGTAAACTCCACTCAGGCCCGGCTGTGGAAACACAGATGTCACTCACAGTGAAACATCAACAGTTGAACTTACTCCTTAGGTTTAAGTTCAGTGTGCTTAATTAAATTTCAGTTGGAGTAAGTGATAATGTCCAATAAACTGAACCCATGCAGTAATTAAAACAGGTAATCATTACCAGTTTCAGTGGTGAGTGAAACTGGAATGTGAAAGAGTCAAATATTAAGTCTGGAAAACTGACAGTTTCAAAATAACTTAAGTTTTCCAGTTGGACAATCAGGAAAAATACAAACCAAATGCATCATAAGTTGTAAATGGACTTCGTCGAGCTTTCTTCAGGCCCTACATTCAGCAGTCATCATTAACACTTTATTCACCTCTGTCTAACTGAAACATTTTCATTGTGGAAACTTTGCAGCAGTAAGATATAGACATGTGACAGAAAAGCTGCACAATTTGTACAAGACTTTGTGCATTAAGAGGGATATAAAGCACATTACTTTCTTTGAAAAATGCTGTACTTTTAAGCCAAATTTTTTGCAAGCTCCTTTTGGTTGTGCCTCACATGTTAAATAGCATTAATAGTCAAAAGCCAAAATTGTGACCTGGGCAGCTACGTTACGTTACTGGCATAAGGCGCAAGATGCAACGCAGAGTGCAAAAAGGCAGCACCTTCTGTGAAAAGTAAAGGCAGCACCATGTTGGGTTTGAACCATTTAAAGTGTTTCAGGTTGGAAACTTTTCCCTGAGTTGTCAGATCAAGAACTGATCAGAGGTTTGTCTTCTTCTTTCAGTTGGTTTGTATATGATGATTTATTCTTATGTTGATAACAATACCAACATGTCACTCATCCATCACCATATACTCTTAAGTGGTATCTGTTAGTGAGTGTTTTCATCTGGGTAATGGTGTTACATCACCACTTACCAAAGAAGAGGACCGCTAACTTTAAAATGGAAATTCCCACTATGGTGCTGCCCATATGATCACAGGTGAAATGAAAAAAGACAAATCTGACATACCATTGTTTCCTTTATCGTGTTTTTTGTTTTTTCCTTTACCTCCTCTCCTGTCACCTAGGTCTAGTCCGAAATCATCAGTTCCACCATTTAATGGAAAATCCGCACTTCCCTCATCATCCTTACCACACAAGGTTTCCCTAAATTTGGAAGTGAGCTTCTCTATGACCCCATACGTCTCCACGTAGAAGACGTGGTCATCCAGTGGCTGGCTGGCCATGAGGCGGAGAGACGCCATATCAGCTCTGTCTACACCCACTGCGTAGATTTCAATCCCAGATGCCCGAGCTGTCGCTGCCACTTCCTCCACACTGTCCTGGGGTCTCCCGTCCGTCACAATGATGGCCACTTTGGCGATGTTCTTGGAGCTGGGGCGGGCCCCTGACTCCATGGTGAAAGCTTTCTCCATTGCGGTCTTGATGGCCATGCCCGTCATGGTGCCTGAAGCCAGGGGTTCGACTCGGGCCAGCGCCTGCTTCATCGCAGACTTGTCGAAATAGGTCTCCAGCAGAAACTCAATCTTCACTGTGCTAGCATAGTTAACCAGGCCAACTCGAGTGGACTCTGAGTTGATCTCTAAACTCTCCACCATGTCCTGAAGGAACTCCTTGGCCTTTTCAAACTCAGCTGGACGTACACTGCGGGAGCTGTCGATGATGAAGACCAGGTCTATAGGCCGGTTTCTGCAGTTTGGCTTTATTGCTGTAAAAAACAATCAGAACTTTTAATGGAATATAACATTTATTTTGCCAGGTTTTTAGATTAAATATGCAAAACAAGAAGAGTCTTCTCCCACAGCCTACATTTCCACTATAAACACAAATATGCTATCAGACAGAGCCATAATGACCATTGTATCAGTTTCCTGCATTGAAAATCACCATAGAATTACTTAGCAGCATCGTTCACAAACCAGTTAGTGGAATTAGAAATAAGTAGAATCTTATTGTCTTGATTACCCACATATTTGGCCATACTGTTTTATAGATTCAGCATTCAATTACACTGCTCCACAATTTTTTTTTTTAGAAAGTATCTGTTCCAGACATTTAACGTGCTAAATCTTACATAGTTTAATGAGATGAATAAATAAAAATAATAATAAAAAAAAGGGCTGGTTAGCGCATGTTTTCCATATATATGATGGTGTGTTATTCCACATATGTAGTGGTTTATGATACATGTATACAATGGATTTGTAAATATTCCACTAGAAAGAACCTGTAAAGTGAATGAATCATAATGTGCAGACAGTGTTTTGAAGTAGATCTGTTAGATCTGACACCACTATTCCTTTGGGCTAAAACATATTCTCTTGTTAATTATTTGAATTTCACATTTTGACTCCAGAGTTATCTTGGAAACTAGGGCCAACCAGCATTTAAGACTTGAGTTTTCTTTATTAGTAACATGTTTATTCCAGAAGCATTTTACTTGTAGACCAGTGTTATCCATATTTGCAGCCTCATAACCTGCAGCATTTCAGATGGTTGTAGAATAACTGGGGCTGCCAGGATACAAATGGTGCCGTTTAGTGTTGCAGCTGTGAGAGCAGGCAGCCATCCTGGTGAAGGGAGGGCCTACTGTGACAAAGCCTGGAATTAGGGCTACGAGCTGTGCCAAAAGAGACAAGTGAATGCACTGGACAGGGCCTGGTTTTGATTATGGATATGGAAAATGCAGAATGTCTGGCACAGTCAAAGTGTTCATTCTTGGTGCAATAATAGGGGGCTGTGTCTCAGCTAGTAGAGCAGGTCGTTCAATGACTAAAGGGTCAGTGGTTTGAATTCTGGCTCCAAATGTCCACATGTCGAAGTGTCTTGGGTAAGACACTGAACATTCATTTAGGACTGGCAGCACCTGCCTACTGGTGTGTGAATGGGTGAAGGTGAGGTTATGCAAAGCACTTTGAGAACCATGAAAGTGGAAAAGTGCTTTAGAAGTGCAGTCCATTTACAATAAAATCAAGTTTATTTAGCACTTGAGGAGCTTTTCACAGATAAAAATGACAAAGTGCTGGAGATAAAATGGGTACCATAAAACATGAGAATAATTTCATAAAATAAATAAAAGGATAAATTCTTCAATGCAATCAATGATAGCTTTACTAAACAACATTTTGAGCTGATTTTTTAAAAAACAGTCCTGCCCCTGTCCACACCACAGAGGGACAGGGACAGGTCATTCCAGAGTCTGGGGGCTACAACCTGAGAAGTTTTAATACACAATACGATACAAGATGAATGTTTAGTGGGCTGAAATTCTCTCCATTTTTTTTTTTCAACACATAAATTTATTAACCCTTTATCAGGCAAGTGACTGTTTCTGGTCATTTCTGCATAGAACATTATGAGACAGTAACAGTGAGGACAGTGAGTCAACAATCTCAGGTTAAAATGCAGACGACGTTTGACCTGAGATTGAGATTAATATTGTGATTGTAAAGTCCACCTCTGCATGAACAGTGAGTGTACCTGCTTTGTTAGGTACCATGAATTAATGGTACTAATGTAAAGAATTATGTTCAAAGTGATCATGTGGATGTAGACAGAGGTCTAGATGAACACTTAAGTTGTTGGAATGTATTAACAGTGATGTCCTAAAATACATGTCCCTTACATCTTACATGTGCTTGTCTTGTATTGTATTGTTATATTTACTATTTACTTTTTTGGAGCTTGTGGGCAAAGGAACCAAATAGAGTTACTTCAATTAGTTAGATTTTCTACATAACAATACAATATTTAGTCTAATTTCACACATGTAATAAAGTCATGTTAGATCCTCTAATAACACACTATGGTTTAAGTGACCTATAAAAGGTTAAATTAATCTTTAGCAATACTATGAAAAATCAACCTCCTAATATTTTATTTAAACCATAAAGACCCAAACATCCACCAGCTACCAAAGTCATCTATTGATCTAAACTGTTTAAGACCTGTTGACCCAACAATCCTATTAATCCATGTAAACAATTGATGTAAAATAGAGTTTGACATCTTTTAATGGTCATCAGAAATGGCCCATTTGGATGTTCAGAGGCTCGTAATTAATGTTGAAACTCCTTCATTGATTCACTGGTAAAAACCCATGGAGTTGGATCAGTAACAGTTAATGGAGACACTTGGTTTATTCTGAATGGATGAATGAATGAATGAATGGATGAATGAATGAATGGATGATCTTCAGTTATATACTATAACACATACATATACAGAACAAACAATCAACAAAATTGGTAATTGAAAAAGGAAAAAACTGAATACAGAGGCTTATTTCTGCTTCTCCTACTCACATCTTTTGACTTACCTGAAGTTGTAACAAATAAATCAACACAAATTAATCTACATTCAGTTTCTAAAGACACTTAGAGATCATTGTACAATTAATGATAGATTTTATTTTAAAAGTAATTTATTCTTCAGTTTTTTCTATTTTTTGATACAATAACCCTGAACTTTGATCTGAGTTTTTATGAACATCTACATGATCAGTGAATTAAGGATAGGAAAATGTCTGAGAGCATGATAAGAGAATAAATATTGATAAATCATTTTAGTTTGAAGAGAGAAAAGTAATCACTTTGGAGCTGTCAGAAAAGTAGTACTGAGTCTTTATGGGTTAACGAGTTCAGAGGCAGAAAATATGACACAAGTACCTGAAATCCAGCTTTGCACAAATGTCCTGATCCACACATGTGGGTAATGTGGGCTCAGGATAACCTTGGACATGTGGGTAATGTGGGCTCAGACTAACCTTGGGCATGTGGGTAATGTGGGCTCAGACTAACCTTGGGCATGTGGGTAATGTGGGCTCAGACTAACCTTAAACATGTGGGTAATGTGGGCTCAGACTAACCTTGGACATGTGGGTCATGTGGGCTCAGACTAACCTTGGACATGTGGGTAATGTGGGCTCAGACTAACCTTTAACATGTGGGTAATGTGGGCTCAGACTAACCTTGGCCATGTGGGTCATGTGGGCTCAGACTAACCTTTAACATGTGGGTAATGTGGGCTCAGACTAACCTTTAACATGTGGGTCATGTGGGCTCAGACTAACCTTGGTCATGTGGGTCATGTGGGCTCAGACTAACCTTGGCCATGTGGGTCATGTGGGCTCAGACTAACCTTGGTCATGTGGGTCATGTGGGCTCAGACTAACCTTGGCCATGTGGGTCATGTGGGCTCAGACTAACCTTGGAGCAGGTTTCTCTCCTGTGGCAGGTAGTTGTCGGTCCCTGCGCGCGCCCCCTTCTGCTGCAGCCTCCGGACCCCCTGCTCAGCCCCGTGGACCTGCTGCACACTCCGCGCTTCTTCTGAGGTTTGTTCCATGGATCGGGTGTTTCCGAGCCGCTGGTAACCTTTGGAAGACACCTGTGGAGACGGCCTCGTGATTGAAGGACTGATTGCGTGGATTGGTCGGTGTCGTGACCCGAACTGTCCCAAAGATCCCGATGCAAACATGACCAGAGGAAAGACTAGTCCCCAGAGGAGAGCCATGGTGTCAGCTGGAGTGCGCTTTGCCTGTGCACTACCCCGGCTGAAATTTGGCCTATTTATATGATCTTTGGTCCACGGCCCACTAGGCGTGGGGAACAGGTTACCCAATCCAAATACACGTAAAAGAAGTGTGAGAAAGAGGGAGAGGGCTGCACAAGGAACCAGGTCTACAGTTGGATCAGATCTAAGAGTTTACTTGTCACATCATACCTGTTGACAGTATGGTCTTTATACTGAAGTTGAAGAAATTACAGGGAAGCATCAACATAAAAGGCAAATGCATTCTGTAATGTCATGGAATAACCTTGATAATTAAAAACATGCATAGCAGTCACTGAATTCAAAAGGATGCTTAAAGAAAAAAATATTAGTAATAGTGTTATTATTTAACCAGGTATAGTCCCATTGATCTCTTTTCAAGGGAGACCTGGCCAATATGGCAGCAACAAAGTTACATTAAAAACAGTGACAACACATAAAACATAACATTTACATCATTAAAATCTACTCAAATAGCACGTGCATATAGACAAAGACTACAGATATTTTAATTGAGTTTTAAACTCATTCAATGTTACAAGGGTTTTAAATTGAAGTTCTAATTGTAATTTATTCCAAGCATCAGGTGCTGAGGACCTAAACCACAGGTGTCAAACATAAGGCCCAGGGGCCAAATCCTGTCCGTCAAAAGGTCCAATCTGGCCCGTAGGATCGATTACACTGACGATATTAATGATCAAAGGTGTAAAAATCATTTTAATTCATTCAGGTCCCACATACAATATAATGTGATCTCAATAGTCTCAGACCAATCAAATATAATCATAATAACGTATAAATAATTATAGATTTGATGTTTATTTTAGTGTAAAAAAAAAAAGGAAATTACATGAAATTCTTTATATTAACAAACAACCTTTTTTACTCAAAAACATCAGAAAAAAACCCCAAATATGACAACCCTTAAATGTTTTAAGAGAAGTCAGTATAATTTAACCAAATTTCTGTCTGTTACTAAATGTTTTGTCCATTTGTAATTGCAATAGAAGTTGAGAGAGGAAATTGAGACAAAAGTATTGTTAATTTTTTTTTTTTTCAGACATGTCAAGTTTTTCATGTTATTCAAATTTTTTTTAAGGAAATGTTGAATATGTAAACATTATCACAATGTAATTTTACTTTATTCACTATTATTATTTTCCTGGTCCAGACCATTTGAGTTCATATTGGTGACCCCTGAACTAAAAAACAGTTTGACACCCCTGACCTAAAACACTTTCTTGTCCAGTTCAACTCATATTTTGGAGACAACAAATTGAACATAACGTCCATGGAATGAAGATCGAAACTTCCTTGTTTCTTTGTTAAAAGACAAGTATGATGGAATGATTCCCAGAATATTTTTGTAAATGAATACATACCAATGACAAATGTATTGATCACATAAAGACGTCCAGTTAAGGTGAATAGAGGACACACTGGTGAGACAGCAGTTGGTAATGAATCCCACTGCCCCATGGTACACACTATTTTACACACACACACATCGTTTCCAACTATGACATTTGTTGCAAAATCTACACATGACCATCTTTGAGTTTAGTTTTTAAGACTTTTCTTTGTCCTTTGTAAATGTTCAGAAAAAACACAGCTCATGTTCTTATAAACTGTCGTGATTTTCTATTGAGAAAATACTGAAAATACAGTGGCTCACTTCCTCCAAAAATATCACACTATGAACCATTAAAGCTGGGGTTTGAGCTTCCATTTAAATCTATTACACTGATGAGTTAATAACCAATAACAATAGCATTACTGGAGGCTTTTTAAATATTGGATTAAAATTGAATATGGATTTAATGTTATTTTTGTTTTTGCATCTGCTTTTATTGGACTATGGCACACAGGGGTAGTTAAAAACTGAACAAAATATTTTATTAAAATGGTGTGGGATTATTGGCCTTAAGTATTTTGTGCACTCAGGACAAAGCAACAACTTTTTTTTAAATAATTTTCTTTGTCATAAAATATATGTATATACTTTATTGCCTAAAACAATTGTTTCTTTGTCGACAATCACACTGAGAACTGACTGGGTATGTGTAAAATATTCTAATTTGAGCAAAACTGGTGCAAATACTGTTATAGCGGTGTCCACTTTACATCATATGAAGACTGTGAAGCTTACAATTCACATTTATTGCTCTTTTAGTGGAACTGACAGCATTAGGTTTACCACAGGCAATAGAAATGATGAGGACTGACCTCATAATTATGACTCTGTAACATGTGAAAAACCACAATATGAACCTTCCAAAGTACAACGTACTACTTCTGACTCCACTGACTAATATTTGGAGTATGAAAAGGCCATTTATTGACACTAAGATTATTTTTGTATCAGTATAATGTCTATTTAAAGCTTAAAAAGTCAATATACAAGTCAATTTACTACTTAATTAACACATGTTCTAAGAGAATTAGGAACACACACGCACACACACGCATACATGCATACATAAAACCATGTGTTTCACCATTGAAATATAATCCTTACAATTATTACTTATGTTGGTGAATGAATAATTACAATGTTCCTGCTCTTCTGTGTTAATTGTCTCCATTTTATTAACAATTAAACTAGTGATGTACTCTGAACTACAAAAATTATTTTCATTTTATGATACATTTAACACACTTTCCATGTCACATGCTGCCCTCTTATGGACTGACCGTTGTACTACTACAGTGGAATATTTGTATTAGGCTGCAGACCTAGATGAACCTGTTTTATTTGAACCAGTTTTACTCATGTGATGACAGAAGAGCATGTAGATGGAAGCTAAATGAATTCCCTTTTGTGAACAATTCGTGCCATCCTGCATAGTTTGTCTGTCAATGCAAATGATCCTCTCTAACTTCCTTCAGAGCAGAACTTATGAGAAAGTTTTTGTTCAGGTGTCTATTCATACTGAGAGACAGACAACTGCAAACTTATATTTGATCACTGTCTGTACACGATGTTTTTGCTGTGGCTGTTATTCATTGTCTTTGCATTTTGCCCACATTCAGAGGAGCATCTACATGCATACTCTGATGGCGATATCATCATTGGAGGACTTTTTCCTATTCATACAAACACCAACAGAAGCACAGAGGATGGACCTATCCACTGTACCGGGTTAGTACATAAAAAAAGAAAGGACTTAGTTGATACCATGGGCGTAAAATTGTGTATGGATGCTATGGATGTTTCTAAAATGTCTATATCAATATTTGAATAGGAAATTACATGACATTTTTTTGGAAACAAAAGGTTACTGTATTTTCTGGACTATAAGGTGACACTTAAAATACTTTAACTTCCTCCAAAAACCACCGTGCATCTTATATATGGATTAATTCTGGTTGTGTTTAGTGACTGGGAATTTGTATCTAAAAAATGTAGAATTTTCATCTATTAATTTTGACTTCACTTAATATATAAGTTTATTATTCAGTGCACCTTATGAAGAATCTAAAAAATAAACCATTCATTGACAGTGCGCCTTATAGTGACTAAATATAGTCATCAAAGAACCTTTGGTCCCGTTTTTGTCACGTGAAAAAACAAGACATAAATGTGGGTTTCGTGACGATAACTAGAATTAAATATACAATGCAGTTATAGATGACCAATAAAAAACTGACAAAATGTGGCTTGAGAAATAAAAAAAAAACATTATCTCTTAGTTTTTGTTGACAAAAATAAAATGAGATGTTATTTTAATTCTTTTAGCCTTGTATTTATTTATTTATTGTTACTGTCTCTCACAAGGAAGTCGTTGAATTATGTCCCCACCATTGTCAACATCATGATTATTTACCCCCATGGTTGATACACTGATCAGCCATAAGATTATTAACAGTTGACAGGAGAGGTAGTGACCTTGATGACTGGTTTGGATACATTTGGAACATTTAGAACATTTAGTTTACATAGTTGATGTGTTGGGAACAATAAAAGAATGAAATGAGTGACTTTGATGATGTCCATATTATAATAGTTATAACCAGAGGTGGTCAAAGTACTCACATTCTGTACTTAAGTAGAAGTACAGCTATTTGTGTGAAAAATAAATACTCTGGTAAAAGTAGAAGTATTGATTCAACTCCTTCACTGATGTAAAAGTAAAAAAGTACAACTTCTCAATTGTAATAAAGTAAAAAATAAAAATGCATTTCTTTGCCATGGATGAAATAATACTTATTTAACGAGGAAAAAACAGAAAAGTTTCAAAAATAAAGCCTTTAAAAGGGAGTTACTGTGTAGATGATGTGTTGTATTGGGTCAGTTTAGTGGGTATGGACAGAACATTTTGGATAAATTCAAAAGTAATAAATAGGAGATTTTTATTTTTTTTTAAAGCATACTTATATTTCCAAATAAAACTAAATCGTGAGATAAAATGTCAAAATTATGAGAAAAAAAATCTGAATTATGAAATAAGAAATGGATAATTATGAGGTGAAAAGTCAAAATTATGATGTAGGTCAGAACTTATGATTTACGACTTATTTTTCATACTGTCACATTTGTCTAGTTTATAAAAAGTAATGAGTCTATTCTGAGAATGTAAAGAGTATAAAGTACATATATTTATACAAAAATGTAGGGAGTAAAAGTAAAAACTTTCCAGAAAAATAAATACTCAAGTAACGTACAGATACCTAAAAAATATACTTAAGTACAGTACATGAAGTACATCTACTTAGTTACTTCCACCTCTGGTTATGACACCACAGTTGTTGTTCTGGTCTGCAGTGGTCAGTACCAATCATAAATGGACTACGGAAGGACATCTAAATTTCAGGATGTGTTGGAAAAATGTATATGATCCACAGCGGCCTAACTCTGTACTTCCAGGAATCTTCTGTTAACATCTTTAGACTTTTTATCTCATCATTTTTACTTTTTATTGCATAATGTTGACTTTTTAACCGCATAATTTAGACAATTTATTGCATAATTTAGACTTTTTATCTAATATTTTTTTAATTTTAATCGCATAATTTATACTTTTTATTACATAATTTATACTTTTTATTACATAATTTTGACTTTTTAATCCCATAATTTTGACTTTTTTTTTTATCTCAAAATGTGAATTTTATCTCAGAATTTGGACTCTTTTAAAGTTTGATTTAACAGAATAAGAGTGTGTTTTGTTCCTTGTTTCAACTCAACAATAATCCAGTGCACCTTCTAGTGTGGAACATACGGTAAATAAAAATTTTTACTTAACATACAATTGATTATTCATGGACACTCTGTACATGCTCGATCAGATGTAGGACACTATGTTTACAGATGCTCATTTCTAATTCCACAAAAAGTAAAGTGGGGTGCTCGCCTAGGGCACCACATTGACCAGAACCAGCCCTGGGTAGGTGAGTGATAACTTAAGAGTGAAAACTGTTAGCTAGAAGTACAAATCACCTTATAGCAATATCATTTATCAGTGATGCTTAGAGAAATAGACATAAAAAGGCCAATAAACCTTGCCATACACACCTTTATCCAAATTCATATAAACACAACACAACACAAAACAGAACATGATATAACAAAATATCCAATATCTACAATGCAATGTAATAAATGCCACAAAATGTTTATTTGCTGCCTAATACAACCCACCCACTAACAGGTCCAGTTGTAATGACATAGTGAAAATGAACGACCCTTTATCTGTCAGTGGTCACAATGTTATGACAGACTGATATAACAATGCACCTGTGTCTTTATTGTACTGAACGCAGTCTGTACTGTTATTTGTTTACAGCTATGATATTAAAACTTTTCTGCGCTCTCAAGTGATGATATTCGCCATAGAGGAAATAAACGAGAGCAAGCATCTACCCAACCTCACCTTAGGATATGACATCTATGACACCTGTGGAGATGTCCTGGTTGCCATCAGAGCAACACTCCAAATGCTCAGAAATCAGTCAAACCCTGGAAGCTGTTTTCTACCAACAGATATTAATTCACCTTTAGCTGAATCCAAAGTTAAAGCGCTGATAGGTGCGAGGTACTCTGAGTTATCGGCAGCTGTGGCACGAATTGTTGCTCTGTCTTCAGTTCCCCAGGTGTGTTTCCTTTTTTTATTTTTTTTATTTTGAATGATTTATTTCAAACATGTGCAGAATGCAACACAATAATCAATACAACAACAATAATAATAATAATAATAATAATAATAATAATAATAATAATAATAATAATAATAATAATAATAATAATAATAATAATAATAATAATAATAATAATAATACACAATGACATGTCCGAAAAGGAGTAGGATGAAGCATAAGCTTATTTAATCCTACCCCTTCTTCACTTCCCCAATAACCTGAATTCATCTTATAGCAATATAGTGCATAGTACAAAAATGATAATAATAATAATAATAATAATAATAATAATAATAATAATAATAATAATAATAATAATAATAATAATAATAATAATAATAATAATAATAATAATAATAATAATAACAATAGATTATTGAAATACTAAACATATACATATATACAAAAAATGTATACATATACATATTATGTATACATGTACATATACATATACATATTTGTATTACACATTTATACATTAACATATATACAAAAAATGTTCATGTCATACTGTCTATTTTGGGAGGTTTTTTTACATTAGGGTTTTTTCTGTAACATGCAATAATGAGGAAAACAATGCTTTTTACTGTCACTAGAAATATTTTAATATGATTTGTTCGTGTTTCCTACAGATTAGCTATGCGTCAACCAGTGTGTTGCTGAGTAGGAAGATGAAGTTCCCCACTTTCATGCGAACAATATCAAGTGACATATATCAAACTAAGGGAATTGCTGAACTGGTGAGGAAGTTTAACTGGAAAATGGTGGCCATTGTAGGAAGTGATGATGAGTATGGGAAGTACGGCAGTGATGGCCTAGTGGTCAACTTCAAGAAGATGGACATCTGTGTTGAATTTGTGGAAATCCTCCCTGGAGACTTTTCCCAGTCCAATAAAAAAACTCAGAAGAAGCTGTCGGAGCTAGTGAGCACTGTCAACCAATCCTTCGCTGAAGCAATAATCATGTTCACACACGAGAGAAATGTTGATATCATTATGGAGGAAGCTATTAAATACAATCTTAACAGAACTTGGATTGCCGGTGATGCATGGTCGACTTCCTCAAATATCTCTGAACTTCCCAACATTCACAAGGCAGGGCAGGTGTTTGGTTTCATCTCAAAGAGGAATGTGGTGCCAGGTTTTGAGAACTATGTCAAATCAATGCTTAACAATAGCATTTTACAACATTACCGCAGACAGTGTTCTGAACTGTGTAAAAAAACTAATCCAAAATGTCCACCAGAGTGTGAGGTACTGAGTTCTTTCATTGACCAGGATGAATCGTATAATGTCTACCTAGCTGTCCGAGTCATTGCTAAGGGTCTCCAGAACTTGCTGAAATGTGACAGTCATCGTTGTGAACGTCGTCCTCCATTTACAGCCTCTGAGGTAGATTTAATTACACTCCTGTCCTGTTTTGTACTGTGAATATATTCCATTAATGGAACAGTTTGGCATATTGGTGAAATACATTTTTACATACTGAACTAAACTTAATCAAGTCAAGTAAAAATGAATCATCCAACCCATAATCATGTGGTTCTATGATCTAAAAGTCTAACAAAACAAACAAAAAAAAAAGATAGAAGAGGAAGTTATTGTTTCTTTCACAATGAAAACACTGATATGGATATTTTCCAAAATGTCAAAGTGTTTCCTTAACCCATAAACACCCTGAACTATTTTTGTGGTTGTTCCCAAATTAATCTCCATCTCTATTTAAGCTTTCTTAAATAATTGATCACCATTTATTATGTTATTCTCTCCATTTTGCATGTCATTTTCCGAGTAAAAATCTGCTATTTTGCTATTTTTATTTTACTCATGTCCTTAATCACCATGCTGACATTACATTGATGATTACCATTCTAAAAAGAGACAAAACTTGAGAAAAAGTGACTTTTTCTGTAAAATCTATCAGGAACTGACTGTTTCCATCCACTGTCATTGATCTAACTCCATGTTTTTTTTCTGGTGAATGCGTGTTATAGAAGATGAAGGTGTTTCCACAGTAACTATGAAGCCTCTAAACATCCAAAGGGGTCATATCTGATGACTATGAAAAGATGACAAACTGCATTTTACACCAATTATTAAAATGGATTGATAGTTTTAGTGAATCAGAGGGTATTACACAGTTTAGATCAGTTGATGTTTGGGTCTTTATGCATTAACCTACACTGTAAGACGGAATAAGTTGTCAGGATCGGGGTGAGGTGAAGGGGGACTCAAATGCACAGTGCTGAAGGGAGAACAGATTTAATCACAAAAACACAACATAAAGACAAAACAGAGACAAAATCGAAGTCCATGGTGATGATGAATGTCCAGGTTATAGTGACTGAGGAGATGGAAACTGTCCAGGTTATGGAGGTGACAATGTCAAATGGTCCTGTACTGACAACTGCAAGCCTCACTGCTTTTATAGCCACAGATGAGGAACGGCTTGCAGCTGCGCAGTGCAGGACCAGGTGAGTGTGGAAATGACTGGGGGAAAGGTTAACAGAGCAGAGGTCATGACATAAGTTAGCAGAACTAAAAAAAACCCCAAGGCAATAGATTGCCGCAATTATTTTTAGTTGATGAACTTAAAAAATGTAATTTTCCAGAATTTAAAATGTAGATGTCATGCAACTTAAATCTTCTGATAACAGGTGAATTAAAAGTGCTCATTTAGCTCAACTCAGATGTACGCAGTTAATTTGCAAATCAATTCTTTTCAGTTCGTGGTGCTCAAAGACCTTTACATTAGCCTCACATTCACTCATACACCAGTAGGTTTCTAAGGTTCTGTCAGTCCTACTGGGAGACTAAGTCAGGGTTCAGTGTCTTTGCCCAAGGACACTTGGACATGTGGACAGACAGAGCTGGGACACAAACCTCTGACCCTTCAGTCATTGGACGACCCGCTCTACCAACTGAACCACAGCCGCTCCTGAATAAAATTACTGTTTTGTGATTGCAATTTTATTTTGGTGTGATAGATATTTGGAGTGCTCGGAAATTGTATTTCAGGATCAGTTATGTTTATATTTTTCAATCATCCTTATTTGAAACAATAGAAATAACAGTACAATATCATTCTCAGCAGTTGTACCTCATCTATGTTTTTAAATGATGTTCACTTATATCCACAATAATAATATAATATATTAGTTGGAAGTACTTAAAAAGAAGAACATGTTACAGCAACTTAATACATTTGGGTTAGTAGTACTATTTCTGAAACTTTGAATATTCACAACTGAATATATTTAATTATTATTTATGGTCGGGTTCACATTGTAACAATTATAGTGTCTGAACACTTACTGATGTAGTTTTATTTCTCTTTTCAGCTTCTTACAGCGATAAAAGCAGTCAATGTCACAGTAAACAACACACAGGTATACTTTGACAACAACGGAGACCCCAGTTTAGGTTATGATATTTTGTACTGGAACATGTCGGCCTCCAACATAAGTATTGAAACCATTGGGGAATACTGGCCACGTGGAAAGATTAAAATCCCAGAGGACCTTGCTGAAAAAAAGTCCAATGTGATGGTAAGGCCTTAACTTTAAAATACAGCATACTTATTCTGTAAAAATCCACATCACATTGTGCTCTTTGTTTTTTGTTGTTCCTTCAGGTGACGGCTTATAACTGCTCCAAAACATGTCGTCCTGGACATGAACTGAAACTGCAAGAACATAAATGCTGCCAATATTGTGTTCCATGTTCAGATGGACAGTTTTCACTTAAAAATGGTACGTATGTATTGTTTTTAGTAACATGTCATTTTGCGTAAAGCTGAAGGCATAACATTTTATTATTCTTTTAAAATATAAATCCTGCAAGAAAGTAACGAAGAACACAAACAGAGACATTCAGCAAAAAAGGAAATAACTAAAATGTACAACTCAGTTTGTGACAACAAAAGAAAAGGTTTTACATTTACACTGTAAAAATCTAAATATTACCAAGTGTATTTTATTTATTTCTAGTCAAAATATCTCATCACACTTAAAATATGATATAATCACCTAAAGAGTAACTCATTATTGAAATATAAGCATCTGTTCTTCAACAATAGTCCTTGAAAATCTTATTTCAAGAAATTTTACCGAGATAATTTTCACTTGTTCTGTTGGGAGTTTTTTTATTTTTTTTCCTTGAATTAAGCAAAAAAAAAAAAAAACAAAACGAAACAAAGCAAAAATTAAATCTTGAATTAAGCTCAATAAATAAATAAATATGCCAATGGAACAATTAATTGTCTTGATAAGATTTTTTAAGGAGACTTTCAAGATCTATTGTCTAAAAATATTTTTTATATATTAATTAGAAGTTAACCGTTAGGTGTTTATGTTGTATTTTAAATGTGATAAGATATTTTGACAACAAATGAGCAAAATACTTAGATTTTTGCAGTGTACCATTATGTTAACATTGAATTCTTATTCTCATTTATTATGAAACTTAAGCACAGAATATCACAAACATTTTTACTGTCTGAAAGTTGTTAAGGTGATCTTTGTTTAATTCATAGGTAACCCATGTAAATCGTGCAACAAAACCCAATACTCATCTAAGAAAAAGGATCGATGTGTGGATAAAGACATTGTGTGTCTGGAATGGACGGATCCCTTTATAATTGCTTTAAGTTGTTTGCAAGTCTCTGGCATCCTTGTTATCATTGTGTTTTTCATTGTGTTCACAATATACCGTCATACTCCCATAGTGAAGGCTGTGGGAGGTTATTTGTGCTTCTTGGAGCTTTTGTCCTTATTGATCTGTTTCTGTCTCCCTTTAACCTCCCCTGGAATTCCCACTAAGTTATCCTGCATGGTCAGTCTGCCTCTCTTTGGCATTGCCTTTTCCCTCTGTGTCTCCTGTATTCTGGCTAACCTCCTCCAAATACTAGTGGGCTTCAAGTTTCAACTGAACAGTACATCCTGGATGACCAAGTTCAATAAGCCAGTGGCAGTGGTGGCCATTGTCTTTGGGCTCCAGGTGGCTATATGTGTTCCATGGCTATACATTGACCCCCCTGTTCCCCACGATCACATCGAAACCAAGACCATCCTGAAGACATGTGTCAATCGCTCCCCTTCGTTCTTTATTGCCATGCTGGGCTACAACGCTTTACTGGCTCTTATGTGTTTTGGTTTTGCGTTTAAAGGAAAGAAGCTGCCAGATTTGTATAAAAATGCTGGTTACGTCACCATCAGTATGGTGCTGTTCCTCATCATCTGGGTTCTCTTTATCCCCATTTACCTTAAACTCCAAGGGGTTCACAAACATACTGTAAAAAATGCTGCCATTGTCATTTCTAGCTACAGCATCCTGGGCTGCCACTTGGCCCCCAAGTGTTACATTATGTTATTTAGGAAAGAGATCAATAATGAGCTAGCCATTATAGAGCACATTAAGAAGCATTATGAGCAGAAAGGCATCAGTGTGGTGAAATCCTAATCCTAAATGTGTGTGGTTCAACACATTGTGCATTGAGCTAGGTGTGTGGTTGGAGGTTTTTGCATAGAGATCACAAGATTGTTGGTCAGTGTCAGTGTTTTTCCACACTTATTACCACACGCATTAACAGAAATGTACATTTGCAGTGTTCATGGCCTTTTATCGTTTGAAAGTTTTTCTTTCCTTTCTTTTTGTGTTGCTTTGTTTTACAATTCTTCACCCCTAAATCTATGAGGAAACTTGTTAATGATCTGAATAGTATATAAATGTTGAATGTACTTTTATTTTATTTTTTTCATCTCCTACACATTAATCTGATTATAGGTACGTATAGTCAATGGATCTTTAAATATTGTTGGTGAATTGTCAAAAACTATTAGGTATGTTTGGCTTTTATTATTATAATTACTTAATTTTTTTTGCTAGTGATTCATGCATTTTTGTAAAATACTTTATTATAGAGCCTTGTATGTACCTCGGGTTGTAAATGTATCCATCAGAAGGGTTGGAGTTAATCATACTATTGTTTTTACATTAACAAGTGACAGTCACTACAACTCTGTCTATGTTATTTTAATTTGAAGCTTTATTTTTGACACAAATGATCTACACATTTCTGTTGGTAATTCGTTCATTTCTATGCTGAAATGCAAAGTCATGAGTTGTGGCTTGGGCAGTTTTAAGTGATGATAAAAAAAACCCATTCCTCTATTGAACTTCATGTCATGTTACTCTTTAGAATAGAATAGAATAGAATAAAAGTACATATTGATCCCACAAATGGGAAATTGCTTGTAGAATATAGAATAAAAGTTATTTGTTGGCTGTATACAAAAAAGAAATGTTGTATTTAATACAATGGAACTTGATATTTAATGTCATCCAAGAACAGCACACAGAAATAATTATTAAAATAAGTTGTAGCTGCATATTGTACAAGTTATCTAATGAATGAATGCATTAAAGCATTTATTTCTGCAAAACACTAGATGGAGCTCTATACCCTACCAATGGTCTGTTGAGACAGCTGAGCATTTTTGTCCTCTGTAGGGGAGGAGTTTCACAACTTCATATAGAAATGTATTTGAAAAAAACCTGTTGTATCATGCTTTTTTACATTTTTAAAATCAAGTAAAATTGTAAAATGGCCAACGCTTTGAGTTTCCTGGGTCTCAGGATAGGATATAAATGTACATAGTGTGATAAAAAATATTAAACATTTTACATGTACACCTTGTAGGATTTTCCATTTGCACTGATTAGAACTATTATTATGGCTGGAGAGTCGGCCTGTGATCAATGGGTCGCCGGTTTAATTTCCCTGGACTGGCAGAGAGTTGTTGGTCAATGTGCCCTTGAGCAAGACACTGACCCCTCCTCCCCAAGTGCCTGATATGGCCAGCCCACTGCTCCTAGTCTGTGATTTGTGATGCATGATCTGGTGATAGGTAGTATTGGTGTGGTGTATGTGAACGTGTGACCCTATTGACAAAATAAAGATTCTATTCTAGAAAAAAATGTAGTTTGTGTTTTTCCATCATTATTACAATCATATTTGTTTTAAAGTGAAAGCAGAAGAAATCTGAGGTTTACTTTTGGTGTAATGGTCAGAGGTGGGCATTTTTAAAAAGAAATGTAGAAAAAGATATAGATTTATTTTTTTTTAAATAGTAAAATTAAATAAAAAATAAATTCAGGCATTTTGTAGAAATGCTACACCTAAAACTAACATTAAAGACTAAATGGTGCAATATGTTTTGTAATCTAAAATTATATTACAAAAGTTGTCATAGAGTAGTGACACATTGACGCAGTGGATACCACTTGCACCTTCTAGCCACAAGGTCCTAGGTTTGATTCCAGCATAACTCGATGTGGGTGGGATCTTTCTGTGTGGGGTTTGCATGTTCTCTTCTGGCTGAGAGTGGGTTCTCTCTGGCTTCCTCTAAAGACATGTCTTGGTATGTTAATTGGTTAATCTGAATTGCATAGGTGTGAATGTCAGTGTTTGTCATGAACTGGTGACATGTCCAGGGTGTATCTCTCCTTTCCCCATAAGTAGTTAAGAGTCCAGTGACCCCAATGAGGATAAAGTGGGTTTGGATAATGAATGGAATGTCAGTTTTGCCTATTCTCATTAGCAATAAAACACCAGAATACAGTGTGTTCTAATACTATGCCAGTTGTGTCCAACCCTGGTCCTCAAGAGCATCTATCCTGCATTTAGATGTAACCCTGTTCCAACACACCCAATTCAATTGATAAGACTATCATCATGTTCTGCAGAAGCATGATAATGACTGTCTGGCGTACTGGAAGTAATGTCTAAAACATGCAGGATAGTAGCACTCAAGAACCAGACTAGGATATCCCTAGTCTATGCAATGCACACCAGTCAGCCTTTATAACCACACAAATAAAGAGGTATTCTCTCATCACAATAGTTCTGTTCTTCCTATATTTTATACGTTTCAATATATTTACACACACACACACACACACCCTATATTAGACAAAACACACGTCATCACAATGGCTTTGTACCTAATGTTTTATTTATTAAAAAAATACAAAACTTCAAAAGGTTTCCATAGGAAAGCATTACAAATGTGCAATCCCGTCTCTTTCGTATCCATTTCAAGTGTGGTTAAACACTGCTTCTTATTAATATCATGAACAGACTTTGTGCCTCCTACGAGTTAAAAAAAACAAAGAAATTAAATACAAAAAGGAAAAAAGGAGAGGAGCAGTGTGCTCTTTGAGTCCCTGTGTTTTCAGTGTTAATCATGAAGATATGCTTTTGGGTGGATGTAGTAAGGATGTGACAAAATACAGGAATAAACATGTCCTACTGACATGCACTTATAAGTGTGCATGTCTGCTTCTTCAAAGGTCGTGGGGAATGCTGCAGGCACTACAGAAAACAGGTTACACTGTATGACCTCTGTCAAGCACTATGTAATGCATGCATACATTATTCATTGTGAGCTTGCCTTTATGCATGAACTATAACTCAAGTAAGATTGAGCATTAATGTACTTGAACATACTGAGGGATTAAGTACGGTACAATCTTGATAATCAACACGTGAATGGGTTCTGTATAGAAATGGAGATCTTGGAACAAGATAAATAAACATAGCAGCCATTCTTGAGGATGTAAGTCACCTCTCCAAGAGTCACTACAGATGTACATTTAGTTGATAACCAGGGCAGAAGTTTAAGAAGTCAATAGTTTTAGAGGTCATTTCTGACTGAGACCACTGTCATCTGACAAAGTATAAATACATACTGAATTACTAGAACAGTAACCCTTCATGGTTGAACTATTGCTATAGCTTCAAGTGTTGTGAGTGAAGAAAAACCATCTATAATCTACAATTGTGGTTCCTTTTGCAAACTGGTTACATCTCACTGTTCTGTTCCAGGTTTGGAAACCTCAAGTTTATGAATTACACAAATGTCATTCATCCAAGTTGGGAAGAAATCCTTCAGCAATAATATTTAAATAAATAGAACTCCCCCTGTAACACAGGCTGCCTGGAACCCATAGAGAAACTTAGTGTGATTAAGCCTCTTTTTAAAAATTGATCCCCAACTTCTATACAAAAAGCAGAAGTGTATGCCACATGCCCCTCTCTTTCATCAGTCAAGTAACTGGCCATGAAATGGAAAAAGTGTTTTCATGAATTACCAATAACGCATTGTGTTTAAACTACATTGGTCTGACAGGGCTTTGTAGGCATGTCCAAGCCACTCTCTCTACCACAGCAGGCGGCCACTTCTTGCAGGCAAGACTCTTCTGCTGGCACTGGCATGCCCTGGGTACGAATCTGCTGAACATATTTCCTGGAAGAGACCATACAGTTGCCATTGGTTTTGTACATGTAGATCCACAATTACGGTTTAGACAGAAGTAAACAAAGACATCTTTGACAGCTACTAACCAGGCAGGGCGTGACATCACATAGTGAATGTCAGGTCTTTGGAAGCCATTGAAGGTGGAGGAGGCAGCCACAGTATAAGCACCCATGGTCTCAAAAACCAGCCAGTCGCCCACCTGCATGTCTGGAAGGTTACACTGCTCTACAATGCGGTCCAGTCCATCACATGTTGGGCCCCAGATGCTGCAGGGGTACATGACCTCATCTGGTTTTGGCTTCTGTTGGCAAAAGGGAAGCATACATCCCAGAGGTAACCATTAATGTCAACATACTTCACATTCCCTGAATGTCAGCTGAAGATGTGGTGCATTAAAAACAGCAATGTTTAATTTACCTTATGCAGCAATGGCAGGCAATGAGCATGGTCATACAAGATGCAGTTGAATGACCCATACACTCCGTCATTGACATAGTACATCAGGGTCCTGTCACTGGTACCTTCATCTTCCTCTGTGAGAGACGTATAAATATTTTAATACCCAGTTGTTTTAGGGACAGCTCAAGTAGACATTTTACATTCACTGTGATTTTACCATCAGAGGCTGCCTCATCATCCATGATGACCTTCTTGGCAATAATGTTGACGACCAGCGTGTATGCAGAAGCCACATAGAAACGCCCAGGCTCAGCAATGATCTTTACATTACAGTCAGCAGGGAAGTACTTGTCCAGAGATGGGTTGATGACTGCTGTGATCTATCACAGAAGGTGTCCACATGTAAGAATCAACTACACGTTTAGTCCCACACATGCATGGGACAAACATTTGAGCAATCATGAATTTGCAAAAACAGCCTGTTACCTCTTCAAATTTGAGTTCAACATCATCTGAACCAGGAAAACCTCCTCCGATGTCCAACAGGTTCATGTTATAGCCCAGCTCTTCCTGTGGGGATAGAAT
Organism: Siphamia tubifer; assembly: GCA_020466265.1. Classification (NCBI taxonomy): domain Eukaryota; kingdom Metazoa; phylum Chordata; class Actinopteri; order Kurtiformes; family Apogonidae; genus Siphamia; species Siphamia tubifer. The sequence continues at coordinate 21,448,824 of CM035804.1, read as the reverse complement.
CATTACATTAGATAAACTGGAGAAATGCCAATATACTGTAGATCAGTTACAGAGGTACATGAGTCACAACTTACCCCCATATCAAACACACAGCGGGCATCAGCGATAGCTTGGCTGAAGGTCAAGGGGTCAGTGCAGCCACTGCCAACATGAAAGCTAACACCAATTACATCCAGCCCTAGTTCCTTGGCCCGCTCGAGGAGACCCCGACAAGCCTTCAGTGGGGCACCAAACTTCACACTAAGGCGACACACTGCCTTCGAGTCATCTGTAGCAATACGCAGCACAAGCCTGGACACACCAGACAAAAGCAGAGCATTTAAAATGCCATCAAGAGTGATAGTTAGCCAGCAATGACTTGGAAAATAAAGAAGAAAAAAATTATCTTACTTGGCATTGTCGTGACAACGTGCCACTTTCATCAGTTCCACCTCACTATCAAAAGTCATCATCTGAACACCATGGGCGGATGCATACTTGATCTGAGAAACCTGCTTACAGGGGTTGGCATAGATGATTCTGTTTGGATCTACTCCCAGAGATTGAACTAGCTGGATCTCCGTCTAGAGGGGAACAATGCCAACAGTCAGCGAAAAAAAGGCAGAATTTAAACCCACAGACTGCCAAAGTCATTTCAGGCTACAATTGACATAGCTTTGTACAGTCATTCTGAGACGCTTTGGAAGATATCCAACACACCTTGCTTGCACAGTCAAAGCCAGTTCCCAGCGACGCCAGAGTCGTAACAACAGCCCGGCTGTCGTTGCATTTGACAGCGTAAAATGGAGTGATGCGGGGCAGGGCCCTTGTCCAGCGCAAATGTTTCTTTAAGATGTCCCCCAAGTCACATACATAGAAGGCATCTCGATCATCCTAAAGCAGATGAGGGGAACATGGACATTTAGCAAAATTTTTCATTTCCGTATGATAAACTTATACAATGCACTTTACAATGAGATGAGAACCACAATCACATTTTATTACAAAGAATATATAATTAAGACCTCAATATACGTTTGATCAGAAAGGTAGAGTACAGTAGGAGCGGTTTACATTTATCACCAAAATCTAATGGCCTAGAGGCTTACCGACATGGATGACTCATTGATCTTCTGCTCAACAACATCCCGGGCAGAGAAACCCTCCTCCAGGAAAGAGAATTCAAATTCAGTGGTAGTATCCATGGTCACAGAGAGCCCTTTTGATTAGTTACCAAGAAGCTGCAACAAGGAGGGTGGCATGTTAAGATCACATTCAGCTTTCAGTACACAATCATGTTTGTGTTTGTGATTACAAAGGCTAGATTCATTCCACAATCCCAGCAATGTTGCAAATATTCATGACTAAGAAATTAGTCACTAACTCAAGACATGGTACATGACCTTAATGAACAGTGTAACACTTACTTGGATACAAAGAAGATGGAATTAGTAGTTCCTAGCACTCAGGTGCAGAGAAGCCAAGGTGGCTCGCCAGTGAAATGAAACCCCTTTAAATAAGACTCGAGGCCAGGGCCGTCTGAGTAGCCAGCGTGCGATTTCCTAGACTGATGATTCTGTGAATAAGAGCAGGTGAAATCCATTAATGCACGAGAACGGGAACATTTAACGAGGCGAGAATTAAATCAAGGCCATGAGAGGAGATACTAGTTGCAGCTTATAAAAAGTAACTAGTGATATTAATTACATTGTGTATTACAGTCTGATGAAGGATCAACAACGCACTTTTCATTACAGGACAGCCATAATATAAAACAAGTAAAAGCAATACAAAATGTCTTTAAAATCAGTGTATATATCGCTCCAAGTAATGGCTTGTGCGTCAAGTTAACTTTGAAATGGGGAAAGGAAGACGTCATTATTCCTTTACGTACTCCATTTTATAACTGTCATGACAACTTGAAACCATCTGTTCCGAGTCATTGAAAGAGCGCCCAAATCCCGCCCATCTATGACTCCGACCAATAATAAAGGAGACCCGCCTTTTACGCAATGAATGTCATTAAAAGCAACCAATCAGCGACAAATAATGGACACCAGCTTCTGAATGCCGGTTCCGCTTAAGGATCTCCATGCCTGCCATGCGGCGGTTTAGCATAGTCAGAAAAGTGGTGGTTCTAAGTCCACGCAGTAAATTACAACATCTGTATGGCTCCGAGTCAAAAGAACCGAGTAGCTCTGAAGTTACCGTGACTGGTTGTAGAGATTAATCAAATACGTTTAGGTCAGTAAACGGGGGTGGGGGCTAATTAGCTATAGCTAACCGACCTGCTGTTCCCGGGCCACGTAGTTATTTGAGAAAGAGTGTATTAATCAAATTAGTTTCTTCTCATATTAAAACCGACGCGAGTTAAAATAGCAATCTTATGTTTGCACTTTTTCTTTTCAAGATACCAAACCCAACACATTTCGACTCATAAAAAAACCGCTAACTAGTCCCTTACAATTAAACCAAATAGTTTAAGTTCATTAAAAACATATGGCTTACCTTAAAAAGCATTTACAAAGAGTTTTCCCATTAGATCCGACTACAGGGATAAAATAAAGCAGTACCCCTTACAAAGAAGTCTACTGCTTAAAGCTCTGCCTCTGTGCCCGGTCTGAGACTAGAGTGGAAGGTAAAGTAGGAACCCTGCAGTATTTATAGAGGGCGCGTTACCACGGTAACGTAGCCAGCTAAAACCGGCCCTCCATCCACGTAGGAACCGGTTCAGGCCTGTCATTTCGTCCACATGGAGGGTGAGACACACAGGGCCTTCGATGATCCACGGAGGTAAAGACTCCTGTTCAGACCCGTCTCCTGTTTCATTCATTTCATTTTGTGAATATCTTGAGGCTCCTTATTGTACTTTGGCTCAGATTTAATATACACTATCCCTTCTGATCAACTACAAGAATAACAAAATAATACCCAGGCTTGTGAAGACAAAAAGAAAACACTCAAACTTTGTATTTATAAACATGTATTTACCAGTTAATTTAAACTGTGTTTATGAGTTGATTCATATGTACATTTATCTTAAATTTATTGTATTTCATTACTTTTTTCTGTGATTAATCACCACTGATGGGTGCATATTCAATTGATTTCTTTTAAGGTCTTTTTTTTTTACTTCAAAATTTGAGACAAACAAATGTACTTTTTTTCTCTAATTATCATCTTATACTTCTTTAACCTTTGTGATGATTTGAACAGAGCTACTGTAGCCCTGTCATAACATTTGTGCTGAATAGTATATGTCCTAAAAGATAATAATAATAAAATAAAATAAATAAAGGGGAGCAGCACAGTGCTGCAGTGGTTAGGACTCGTGCCTCACAGCAAGAAGGACCCTGGTTCGATCCCCACACCAGACATTTCTGTGTGGAGTTTGCATGTTCTCATTGTGTCTGTGTTTTCTCCAGGTACTCCAGTTTCCTCCCACCATCCAAACACATGCACTGATAGGTTAATTGGTTAATCTAAATTGCCCATAGGTGTGAATGTGAGAGTGATTGTTTGTCTATATATGTTCAGTCCTGCTATGAACTGGTGACTGATACAGGGTGTACCCCACCTTCGCCCATTGTAGCTGGATTAGGCCCCCAGTGACCCTAGTGAGGATAAAGTGGGTTCAGATGATGAAAGACAGTATGACTGAATTACTCTAATCTCATCTCTTAACCATTAAACACCTTTCACTATGTATTTCAGAGGGTTCTTAATGTTCCTCTACATGTAACCTATTTTAAACGATTCAATGCTTTTATTATCCTTTCCATTTTGCATTTTAAGTAGAAAAAACACACTCACCATGTAACTTGAATGGATAGAATGAACCCCAAATACAATATAGAACTACTTTATGATTTTCATTGTATGATCATTTCAGTTTCTGTCCGATATGTTACGGGTAAAACTGTTGCTTGAGGGCTGGTATCCAGCATGTTTTAGATATTTCCCTCTTCCAGCACACCTGATTCAATTAATAATCAGCTCAGGTCTGCAGATGCCTAATAATGATGTAATGGCTTTGAGGTGTGATGGAAGAGGGAACATGTAGGATACCAGCCACCAAGGAATACTGAAGAATACTGGTATATATGATCACAGTTTTCTACACAGTTCTTGATTTTCCTGGTTTGATTAAAAAAGACCCAAAGATACTCAGAATGGGCATCATGGGTAGATAATCAAACCAAATCTATAATTCAAGTAAAGTCAAAATTCTCTTACTTATTATTACTCTAAGTAACTATATTCTCATCACGTATTAAAGACAAGGCAATGTGAACCACTGAAAATGGAGTGCAGGCTTACATAAATATGTTAGATTTCTCCATGCAGGAAAACTATCTTTTACCCAGACTGTGTCCCCAGACATTCCCCCTTACTGCACAGACTAATCACTCCATTTTCATAGACTTTTGGTTTGCAAGCAGACATTACTAAATGGAGGAAAATGAAGAATTTGGTTAGTGTGACCCAACTGTATGCATGGAAATGTTACCCGACTTCAGTTCCAGGACACTAAATAAACTGTTGGGATGCATAAGGGTCACATATCTGTGGGCTTGGCTTAATATGTTTTCCAGGTTTTGAGGCCACAATCAATATGTTTTTTTTTTTCTTTTTTCCACTCAAATCTTTTACTGAGATGATGAAGTCAGTCTTTCCAACTATAGTTTAATTATCAAAAAGTAAAAAGCACAGCCCTTTCGGAATTGCTCAAAATGCTAGCCTTATATGATGACATGTTCTACAATAATATTCTTTCATGGTCATTTTCTTGCCTTTAGGCTGTTCTAGTCATTCTCGCCACATGTGGAGAGCTTATGTTCATCCTGGCAGGAAGCAGATCCACCCATGAAGACTATTTCATTTTCAGCAGATGTGTATCGCTTCCTCAAAAAAACAAAAAAAACAAAACACAAAACACTTTGCTTCATAACTTCCAACAGTGTTTGTAAGACAGATTGTAAAACAAGCTTCTTTTTTTTTTTTCTCTTTCCTTTGTTTGTCTGCATTTTAATTTTTTCTTTCCTTCCACATGTCTGAGTTTCTACCCTCTCCTTCACCCTTCGCCTTCTTTGTAATGTCTATCTCCTGCTCTCTGTGGAGTTTCTGTTATCATTACTGAGGACCATTGTGGCCTGATCCCCACATTTGCAAGGCCTCACAAAAGAGAAGAATGAGAATTGTTATGGGCCACCCACAAGATAGAGTGCTCCATGCAGGCCTTGGTCACTATGCCTTGTGCATTTCTGCATCTGGTTTTGTGTGTCCCAGTTCACAAATGTACAATGAAGGGCTAGAGTCAGTTATGTTTTGTAAGCTGGCATCTGTGTGATATGGTGCTCAGTGTGTGTACCCAAACATGTCTTACAAAGATAAGGAAATATAAACATTATGGTGATCAAGGACTTTACATATCGCTGCTTAAAAGAAAGAACGAAAGAAAAACCACATCCCTCAGTTGCAAAAAAAAAAAAACCTTGTACATTGTGGAAAATGTAAATACAATTGAAAATATATGTATTAATTTGTAAATGTCATAATACAAACCGTATAAAATGTTTAAACTGAGAAAAACGTGCTGTTTTAAGAGGGGAATGGGGACTTTTGAATCTGAAAGGCACCAACACACATCTGTAAAATGTTGGGACAGGGGCAATAAAAGTTTTGCCAAGTAATTGGTACTAAATGGAAGCAACCAGGGGAATATTTTGCAACTATTTAGATAGACTGACAACAAAACAGTAACATGATTGGATATGAGAGAAGTATCTTAGAGAGGAGGACTCTTAAATGTCATAAAATGATTCTGTTGGTCAGCCTTCACAGTGACCTGATGTTTTGTTTTTTTTATTAGAAATTTTTAATGAATGAAAAGTGTTTAAAACAGCTTGTCATTGTATATCTCAACTCCATTCATTTATTGTTAAGCTCCCATCCAGATGAGGTATTTTTTGGGGAAGAACTTGGATATTTAAATGAATGATGATAACCTTAATCAAGATTTTATATATATATATAAAAAAAATCTCCCTATTTTTTTATTCCTCTTTAGGCATGAAAGAGCAATGCAATTTAATTTTGTTTAACTTACATTTCATAGAGATGCAAAAACGACCAGTCAGAGCTTAGATTTGTTTTGTCGGGTTTTGGCCCAGGCCAGATTGCGTTGATGGAGAAGATCCGAAAAATCTGGGGTGAACCATGCATTATCTCTGCCCTTGACTCTACAATACATCTCCTCAATGGAGCATGCTTATTGACAATTTCATAAAAACCATCATAAAAACACTTCCAAGCAACATCAATATCAGCTGTAAGGTCATTTTTTGCCCCAAAAAAATGACATAAATCACAAAGAAAGCCTTGTTCTGAAAAGTACTTCATATCTCATTCATAAATGATGCATGGTCTAGTTTTAGGTATTTTTGTGGTCCTCACTGTTGGAAAAGCACAATGGTCACTGGCATCATTTGTAAATATTGAGGCTTTTATATAATTATTAGGAGCATTTGTTAGGATGAGGTCTATTAAAAAAGATTTATCTGGATTTTTAAGTTTTGGTGAAGTTGCACCATCTACCAACTGGAAAATGTTCAAAGTGTCACAATGATATGGAAACTCATCAGAGACCGATTGGTGATAGATAGAGAATGAGACCTGTCATTTCACTCTTGGTGAGGAGCATTGACTAGAATAATGTTTGGGCTGTTACAGTGCAAATGTGTTGTCTCTTGTGCCAGTGATTATTTCATTGATTCAAATTACATTCATTCATTCTGCAAAGTCAGAGGTTTTAAAAAGACTGATAAGCAAAGTCCCCAAAGAGGTGACTTCATTACTTTATACTTTATTTAGCTTCAGGTCTGTGTAAACAAACAACATCTGTAGGGCTTCTTTCTTCTTTTAATTCTGCTCCATTGTTCAGACAATAATGAATGACTTTGATCGAACAAGGGCTCTGTCCTGGCAGTCGGGTATATTTAACACCACTGCTACTGAGTCATACCCAGCCACTGAGTCATAACCAGTCAGACACAGAAAGGAAGTGTAAATTATACCATAAACCTCGAATTCAAACACATATCGGTTTTGTTATATCATTGCAGGCTGTCACCCAAGGGAAGGGAGAAGCAAGTCATCAAGGAAAAATGAGGACTTAATGTTACAAAGCCATTCAAATCAAAGAATAGAGGTAAATGCCAAGACCTATATTTTCATAGAATACACACACAATGGGTGGCTTGTAATTAAGGTCACACCGTAGTGTCTGGCAACTAACCACAATAGTGTACAAGAGAGTAAATGGAAGGTTTGGTGAGGCCTATCCTCTTCTGATCTCAGTATTTTTAGATGATGCCCCCTTCTCTTTCACACCTATATATATATATATATATATATATATATATATATATATATATATATATATATATATATATATATATATATATATATATATATATATATATATATATATATATATATATATATATATAATAATTTTTTTTCTTCATCAAATTCATTAGAGTCTGTATTATTTAGAGGTAATAGTTGATTTTATTTGCTTCTCTATCACCAGGATTACATCAGCACTTCACCCGTTTTAATGAAAGTTGTTCATGAATTACAGGGTAGAGGACCTTGGATGAAAAATGTGCTTGAATTGATATTTTTTGCTTGCACTTTTAAAAATCTTCTTTGAATCTATTGACACAGATTAAACGCCATAAATGAGAGCCCTTATTGTTCTTTACAAAAAAGTACAATAATAATACTACTACTACTACTACTACTACTACTACTACTACTACTACTACTACTACTACTACTACTACTACTACTAATAATAATAATAATAATAATAATAATAATAATAATAATAATAATAATAATAATAATAATAATGGCAAGACCAGTAAATGTTCTTTGATTTCCATGATAATGGCCATTTAAGGATGGACTACAAAGATGACCAGCAGGATGGATGACACATAACGACTCATCTATTCTTGTTTATTTATCCAATATTTATGTATGTGTTGGGCTTTTAAACAGTTTTTTGTCCTGGTTTTAAACTCCTATCTCAAGAGTCTGCTTACTCCTTTTATAATGCCTTTTAGCCATGTTTTTTTTTAGGGAAGAGATTCATAGGATTATTGTTTTTCTCTATTTACTCTATTTTTTATTATTGTTTTATGTGGAACCCAGGGCATTTTAATTTAACTATGTATAGACAGCTCATGTTGGTTCACATGTGTGTACCTGAATGTGATGTGGATGTTTTTTCACCTCAACTGCAAAAATAAATCAAGCTATTGGTATTAATAAATGTACCTGAACCTGAAGCAAGTGACAGACTATGATCACAAGGAATAGTGTTGATGAAACGTAGGCCAAACTGAAGACCACACTTCAAACGTAGCTTTGTGTTGATGCTGACACGAACATGACAAGACGCTGGATGGATGTTGAAATATGAGAACGACAGCTGCTTTGTTTAACCCTCTGGAGTCAAAGGCCTTTCAGAGAAGTGTGAAATTATGTGTAATTTCCCGCTGGCGAGTCACTCTGACTCCAGGAGTTAAGGACTATAGTAACATCATCTTTTAAGTTTCTCTAAGTGCCATTGTTGTATTACTTGTGCCTCAAGTTTTGGATTCCTTTTTTTTTTTTATTATTTTTTTTTACATATCTTTATTTTTGAAGCTTTGGCTTTTTTTCAAATACAAAAAAAGTTATTTTACTTACAATGGTTCATATTTTTATGGCTTATAACATTGAAATATTTCAGATATCACTACTACTGAGCACTGATAGGAAATTATATAGACGTTCATTGAATTAGCTGAGTTCTCCTTCAAAGTACCACCTATCCAGGACTCTAACATTGATAGAACATAGGGACATTTGTCTTATTTTTGTTTATAATTATTTAAAATAATCTTTGAACTGATGCTTTCTAAACAAGCAGTATACAAATAATGCTACAATACTACTACTACTATGATTACTACTACACAGTAGAATTTGCAGTGTTAATTTGGAGACAATGGGACCAAATACACTCTAGAAGAAGTTAAATAAACTCTCTGTTGATTTAACACCGCAAAATTTACTGTGTACTACTACTACTACTAATAATAATAATAATAATACTGTAATAATATGCAGGTTATACACTAGTTTAAAATTCTATCATCATAATACATTTCAAACATGACTATTGTTCATGTCATACACCATGCACAAGAACATGCAATCACATGTAATTACAATGTATAATATATTGGAATATCTTTCTCTTTTTGCATAAATAAAACATACATTTTGACAATGTGAAAATGTATGAAGATCTGTTTTAAGATAAAATATGTAATATATTAATGAATTAACAATCACAATCATTTGTCCACTGTGAAGAGAACATCACCATGTACAGAATGACAGGGCATGTACATAACCTGAAAATGGTGTGAAATTTGACCCATTTGGTTGTTTTTGGGATGTAACAAATTATCTGATTGCTGTAGTGTTAAAAAGGGAGTCAAACACTGATATGACGCATACATGACGAATGTAGCATGTTTTCTTTCTCTGGTTTTTGTTTGTTATTGTTGCGCTGACACTTCTGGGTCACTCATTTGGCCTCATGATGAGGATTCACTATAACACTGACCTAAATGTATTTGTGTGTGTGACAATGTCAAAAGATTGAATGAATAGAGGAGTTTGCATAAACATTACTGGACCTTTTCGATCAGTAGTACATAGACACAAGATACTTGTAGTCCTGTAATCTGAACTGGATCGCATTTTTAGAACTCATAGCAACAGATCAATACAAATGAAGCCAGAAATGTTTGTGATGGTGATGGTTTGGACTAAATTTAACCATTGAAGACCCAGTACTACTTCGTGTCACTTCTCAAATGATTTTTTTTTTCTCTATTTTTAACATTTCTTAAATGATCTGTCACCATTTATTATAATATTATACATTGTATTTTCAGGAGGCACAGTACTGCAGTGGTTAGCACTTGTGCCTCACAGCAAAAAGGACCCTGGTTCGATTCCGGGACCGGACCTTTCTGTGTGGAGTTTGCATGTTCTCCTCGTGTCTGTGTGGGTTTTCTCCAGTTTCCTCCCACCATCCAAACACATGCACTGATTGGTTAACTGGTTAATCTAAATCACCCATAGGTGTGAATGTGAGAGTGATTGTTTGTCTATATATGTTCAGCCCTGAGATGAACTGGTGACTCATACAGGGTGTACCCCGCCTTCACCCATTGTAGCTGGATTAGACCCCCAGTGACCCTAGTGAGGATAAAGTGGGTTCAGACGACGAGACATTGTATTTTCCATTTTTAATTGAAAATCATCTATCTTACTATATTTAATTTACTGATCACTGTAGTGGAATTTGAATGAAATCACTGCTTACTTTTGTTAGAAACACTTTATCTGAATGGTGATGATATCACTTAATAAGTGTATTAGAATTACATCTCCGTCTGCTTCCACTCTATTCTGTCCCCAACACTCCCCATCACATGTTTTGCTTTCTGAAATACCCACCACTGCTTGTTACATTTCCATACGTTTACCCAACCCCTCCCCAACTACTCTATGTCAAGTATCAAACAGGTAACAATGGTGACTGTATGTTAACACTTGGGGCTAATCAATATCAAAAAGTCCTATCAACCTGGAGGCATTACCTCAGGGTCTTTTGTCACTATTACCACTTGTGTTCAGAACTGACCTTTCTTGACAATAAGATATTGTCGGCCGGCAGAAGTCTCTATTTATTTACCAGCAGCAGAGCAAAAATTGCCACAACATCACATAGATTTTTTTATAAAAGCTCAGAAAAAAAGGTAAAGGTTAATATACCAGAAACAGGTTAATATTCTGATATTTTTATTATTCATGAACAGAAATGACAATATATGAGCAGTCGACTACAGATGTGTATGAAAGGAAACAGAGAAAACTGAAGAAAAACTGAGTTTATCAGTAAAATCTGTCATTAACTTCAAAAACTAAGTGTGTCAAACTCCACTGGTGACTCAATGTGTTGTAGATGATGGTGTTTCCATGGTAACTATGGAGTTTCTGAACACCAAAATGGGTCATATCTGATAACCATAAAAAGTGACAAAGAGAATTTTACACCAGTTATTGGATCAACAGGTATAAATCAGCAGATGTTTTTGTTTGCCAGTAGCAGTTTTTTTTATCTTTATGGGTTAAATATGAGGAATAGAATGAAGGGCATTATTCAAGTGTTAAAATGATACCAGGCATTCTTGTTAGATGTGCTTTTGGCCTCACTGCTGACCCACTTGTCAGCTCTGTCCCTGATGATGAGAATGGGAGTTGTTGAATCTGGCTGTGTGCTGACTCATCATTTTGGTCTTCTTTCAAGGTTGAGTTGTCCAGAGTTAGTTTACTCGGCATTGTAGGGACCAAGGCAAAAAAAAAAAAAAGAAAGGGAAAAAAGAAAAATGTAATCGTATTTTCACTGGAATATCTTTTGTGCTTCCCTGGGTTGGTCCAAAGCTCGGCGAACCAGCTGCATCAGCACATTTCACTGCTTTGATCTGTTTGGAGAAAAAAAAAAAAACCCAGACTAAAGACAAGATGTTTAGCCGTTAATGCAACCGTATTGGCTCTTTAAAAACCTCGGACCAAAGTGCTATAATTGTAGAGCATACATCTACTGTATCTGAGATGATGACGACCATGTACGTTTATTTGTAGTATGTGTATGTGTAGAGATGCTTAAATGGAATTAAAAGGTTCTATTTTTTTTTTTTGCCCTTTATTTTATTTTTTATTTATTTTATTTTTTTTGTATCTAACATCACCATTAAATAAAAATTAGCATTTTTGCATTTTGCTGTCCTGGTTCCTGATTATTATTAAAAAAAAAAAAAAATCATTCTCATTGCTAATATTTGTCTTTTTGCCTGTTATAGAATCTTCAGTATAACATGATGTACCCACTGTTAACATCAGAATATGATATACTTATTACATGTATTGGTTACTCCATAGTATTACTTAATAAGTATATGGTCATATATTATAACTGCCATGTTAATACTTATGTGTAATGTAAACATCTTCCATATATGAGCACATTCGTGGAATTCCTGTTTATTTTCTGATCCACTAATCTTATCAATACTTTTCAATAATTGGTGTAAAATATAGTTATTTAACTTTTTATCTTCTTCTTTCTTCTTAGGCCAATAAATTCCCTGTAGAACATAGACCATTTTTATGGTCATCAGATATGACCCATGTAGATGGCCAGAGGCTCTGTAGTTACCATGGAAACACATGGTAACACTGTCATCTTCTACAACATTGATTCACAAGTAAAACCCATGAAGTTTGATAAATGAAAGTGAATGGAGACACTTGGTTTTTTTTTTTTCTTTTTTACATTTAGTTAGCAATATAATTGGTGCAAAATTCACTTTTTCTTCAGTTTTCTCTCTTTTGATATAATTAATTTTGAATTGACTTAGAATTTCCATGAATATCTATAATATGGTCTGTGAATTGAATATAGGAAAATTCATGATTTACACCAAACATTCCAAACAAAGGAAATAATATTATTTAAAAATGGTGATTTAAAAAAGGTTAAAATGAGGGGAAAAAAAATAATTTGGGAACTGTTTGCCACAAAAGTAGGACTGGGTCTTTATAGGTTAAAAGTCATTGTTAAGTCACTGACATTCACCATGTATTGTTCCATTCTTCCAAACCACATGTCCCCTCCTGCACATGCTCTGTTCTGTCAAGGTCAAAACTGGATGTTTCAGCAGAAAAGTATCCAAGGACATGGCACGTTGAAACTGACAATATGAGTAAACAAAAATAAAATAATTTGCATCTGTTCATCTTATGTGGTCACATCTTTTCAAACACGGAAATATTTTTCTGCAAATATTTCAAGATAATATTGGAATCTGTGTAAAAACTTTTTTCCACCACACTGTAAACCTGAATAAGTTAGAAGAACTCAACAAATTGAAGGCAATCGATTCCCTCAATTATTTTAAGTTGATGAAACTTAAAAAATACAAGTTTCCAGAACTTAAAATTTAGATGCTTATTAAAGTATACTTAAACTAAAACATTACTTATTAAGTTAGTATTCTAAGGTTCTGCCAGAACTACTGTCTACTTGGACAAAGACTGAGTGTTACTTTTGTGTCACTTCCCAAATTAATATTTCTCTCTATTTATCTTTCTTATGTGATTTATCACCATTTATTGTAATATTATCCTCTGTATTTTCTGTGAAAATTTACTAACCATGTAGATGTTCATAAAAGTGAAGTCTACAATTGATTATTATTTCAGAGACAGAGAAAAGTGAATAAAATGTTACTTTTTCCCAACAAAATGTATCAATAAATTGACATGAAACACTGTCATTTATTAAACTCTGTGGGGTTTACTGGTGAATCAATGTTGTTGATGGTGGTGGTGTTTCCATAGTAACTACAGATCCCCTGATGGGTCATATCTGATGACCATGAAAAGATGAAAAACTGCATTTTACACCAGTTATTTACATGTAGTGATCGGATTAATGGATCAACATGTATTAAACAGTTTAGATCAGTCTTTATGGGTTACATCTTCTCTTCTCCTTTTCTTTTCTCTTATATTATTTTCTATTCTCTTCTCTTTTTCTTTTCTTTATCTTCTCTTCTCAATAATGTCCAAGGACACTTGGACATGTGGACAGACAGAGCCGGGACATGAACCACCGACCCTTCAGTCATTGGATGACCCACCACAGCCACCTCTGAATGAAATTACTGTGTTTTGTGACTGCAATTTTTTGGGTGTAATAGATATTGGTGGTTATTTGGAGTGCACTATGTGTGACATTCAAAACAAATATGCATCTTTGAGTGTATAAAAAACACATTGTAAAATAAAAAGTTGACCGTGTCCTTATCTGCTCTCTACCTCAGAACCTCACCACCACTACCACACAACCGGCATTCCTTGTAGCTGCCACAATAAAATGTAAACACCTGTCAAACCTGACTGATATCTGTACTGATGACGCGTTTCTGGCATTTAAAACCATCTAACAACTTAAGTGGATTATTCCTCTAAACCAGCTCTGGCTCGGGTCTGAGCCACACCTGTTTGACACATTTACGGTAGCAGTTGCACATAAACAACAAATAAACAATGCTTGTCTGGAAATACTTAACCCTTAAAAACCTAAACATCCACCATCCAAAAGCATTTACTGATCTAAAATGTTTGATACCTATTTATCCACTAATTCTATTAATACATGACAATAACTGGTGTAAAATGTATGTTAACATCTTCAACATTGATTGATTCACCAGTTAAACCCATGGAGTCTGATAAATAACAACAGATTGAGACACTTGGTTTATGTTCAGTTACTGAGATTTTTTATTGAGAAAGTATTTTTTAACCGGTTTTCTCTATTTTTAATATAACAACCAATCAACTTCAATCCATAAAGATTCAAACTGCCACTGGCACAAAACATTAAGTGATGTAAATGATAAGAGAAGAAAAAAGGATTTGAGAATAGAGGGCCTCTGTAGTTACTATGGAAACAGCACCATAAACAACATTGATTCACCAGTAAACCCCACAGAGTTTAATAAATGACAGTGTTTCATGTCAATTTATTGGTACATTTTGTTTGGAAAAAGTAACATTTTATTAAGTTTTCTCTCTTTCTGAAATAATAATCAATTGTAGACTTCACTTTTATGAACATCTACATGGTTAGTAAATTGTCAAAGAAAATACATATTAAAATAGATGGTGATAAATAACATAAAAAGATAAATAGAGAGAAATATTCATTTGGGAAGTGACACAAAAATAGGACTCAGTCTTTATTTGACGTAGCATCTCACTTATACTACAGTGGAATGATATACTACTGAAAATGTTGATTATTTGTTGTAGAACTATGGGGTATGAAGGAGACAGTTGTTTGAATAATATGAACACAAACATTTGTCCTTACTAATGTAATGTAAATAATATTTTCTGTTACATTACAGTTTAAAACAATATACATCCTTGGCCTTGGACCCAAATACATCCTAGACCTACTGGTTCCCTATGAAGCATCCAGAGCCCTGAGGTCATCAGGAACCAGGTTTACTGTGTGTTCCAAAGATAAGAACGAAACTAAGTGAGGCATCATTCAGTTACTCTGCTCCTCACCTGTGGAACAAACTACCTGGATACCTAAGGTCTGAGAAAAACTGTCAGTTCATTTAAATCAGGCCTGAAAACATTATTGTTCACTGGAGCTTTTACTTAGATTATTATTTGCTTTAAAATGTTTTTATGTCTTGATTTTAATTGTCTTTTAATGCATCTTTATGATTTTAATTTTCTTCTGTTTCTGTTTTTGTGTAAAGCACCTTGAGTTGTCCTGTACATGAAATGTGCTATACAAATAAATTTGCCTTGCCTTGCCTTGCCTATAAAAATGAATAATAAAAAAAAAGAACCAAATGGCTTGTGCTCCTTTACTGTAGCTGCTTCATTTTTATGACAATCAAGTTTAGTAAAGGTCAAACTCCATTCTTTTTATTTATTTATAGATTTATTTAAACTATATTTACCCAGGCAAGCAATTAAGAACACACATGCAGCCTGAGCAATGGCTCCTTGAAGGGAAGGGGGTACAAACAATGTTAAACAATTACAGAAATGGCCAATAAAAAAATACATGAGAACAACAACAGTAAGACGTATGAGAGACAAATCTTCCAGACATGTACCTTAATAGGTTTAATTGCTCAGTCTAATCACCTATACTGTCCTACAAAGTAAAAGTCAGTAACTGCACAGACACCAAACTGAGAAAAATGACCTTAAAGTTCTCTTGTTATTCAGCCCCAGTAGTTGTAGGTAGATTATTGGACATGAGGCAGTTATTGTTACTGCATATTAACTAGGTCTACAAAAAAAAAAAACACAATGTGCCTTATACTGTATACAGATTAATTGTGGTAGTGCTTCGTGACAGAACATTTTGACTCTAATCTCATAATTTTGGCTTTTTATCTGATGATTTTGACTTTTTATCTCATAGTTTTGACTTTTTATCTCATGATTTTGACTTTTTATCTCATAGTTTTGACTTTTTATCTGATGATTTTGACTTTTTATCTCATAGTTTTGACTTTTTATCTCATGATTTTGACTTTTTATCTCATAATTTTGGCTTTTTATCTGATGATTTTGACTTTTTATCTCATAGTTTTGACTTTTTATCTCATGATTTTGACTTTTTATCTCATAGTTTTGACTTTTTATCTGATGATTTTGACTTTTTGTCTCATAGTTTTGACTTTTTATCTCATGATTTTGACCTCACTTAATGTGACATATGAAAAACCTTCATTAAAACCAATCATAACAGTGCATCTTATAGTGTGAAAAATACAGTAATTACATAATCTGTTTCAGTCTAATACAGTGATTGACTGTAAACTATTGGTGCAGGGTCCTAAATGGACATTGGTAAGAACACAGTAATGGTCTTTAATGCATTTTTGCTTTGCTTTACTAGTACTTTTTGTAGTTACTGTACAAACATCCACCAATTTTCTCCAAAAGGACAGACATTTGAGATGAGATATTTTATTACATGACAAAGAATGATTTGAATGTTGCAAAAAAAAAACCAAAAAAAAACCCCCACAATAACTCATTTTCGCAAAAGAAAATGCAGTTACTGCCTTTTTGCTTTGTAGGGCAGAATAGGTATGAATGTAAGAGTTAATGCTGCTTTGTATTTGTATTTGCCCTGTGATGAACTGGTGACACGTCCAGATGTGTCTGGTTACAGATATAATTTTATTACCAGGAAACAAACCCTGTTGATACACCTGTGCTAGAAAAAGTAAAATAATACATGTAAATCTAGTTTATAGGATATGGAAGTTACTCCTTAAATATCTGCTTCATATGAAAAGAAATCAGGAAATGAGAAGAGAACATAAGAACATTATGGAAAAGATTAACCCATGTGTCACAGAAGCTACTGTGACAAATAACACAATAATCCAAAAGAAACTAATGTACAAACTAGCTGAGCAGGTCATTCTCGTCCTCATTTTGGCAAACAATCATAACTGGAATTCACTGAAAAACTGTATTATGTTTAAAGAAACAATGGATGTTTGGAAGAGATGACATTACTGTGTGTGAAATAAATAAAATCAAGTGTATACAGAGGACTAGTGGAGTGAATATGTTAATATATCAAATGAAAAAGTTGCATGAAAGGATGATTTCTGCATTATGTAATTATTGAAGTTACAGTTCCCATTGATTCAGATTTTTAAGATCAGTAAATGTATGTCACTTTAGATTAAAAAATTTACCTAACCTTAATAAACCTCAACATATCTGTGTAGAATAAATGTCCGGATTAGTTTAGGAATACAGTTTTTTTTTTATATATAAAATGTTTTTGGTGAGGAATATAAACTGGTGTGTGTTGAGTGATGACATCATAAGTCTGACCTCTGTCTAAAGTAACAGTGAATAAAGATGAATAAAACTACAATTATTAATTAAATAGGAAATATTGGTGCTTTTTGGTGTTTATAATTATAAAAATCAAACACATAGTAAAGTTAGTGTACCAAACATTCTCTTGTAACTCAGATTATAGAAACCTGCCGTAGTTGACAAACAAAAATACATTCTTTGGAAGAGTTAAAAGCATGTTTACAGTAAATGTGTGTAATCTGTGGTCTGCCTGGATTTGATATATACATTCTTTGTTCTTGATTTTGTGAATTTTCACTCGGTTTACGCATTTCTTGCACTACCTTATGTTGACCCACTTCTTGTGTGCTCACTGCTATAATGGTGAAGGAAGGGGGGGGTGACTTGCTTTGAACACAGATTAGAAGGCTATACCAGATGACACTTGGCTAAAATGGATCTATTTTTGCAACAGAGAATGTGTGTCACCGGTGTCCAGACACAATGGGATAAAGTAGGCTGCAGTTCCGTCACCTAGACCTGGTAACCTTTAACTTTTGTTCTGATTGGAAGCCTCTAACAAATACCTTGATAAAAATCTGCCCATCTACCCAAGAAAACAATGATTTTTTTTTTAGTTGTATTAACCCTGACCTATACAGAGGGATTATAAACAGGATGGATGATAGTGTTATACAGGACGTCTGTAATGTCTCCTTTTTTTTTGTGGGGGGGGGGGGGGTTGTTATGAAGTGAGCAGTACATAACAAAACATGTAAAGGACATGCACAAAAACAGATACCAATTGTATATTAAACATTACATATTGGTGTGTGTGTGTGTGTGTGTGTAGAGGAAGAAACACAAAACTAGAGCTGTCAAAATGAATGCATTAAAACACAGTGACTGAGTAATCTGATTACAATGTAATTAAATGGAACAGTTGTTTTGTTTAAACTGTTGAACATGTTAATTGCATATGTATATTGATATTTTATCACATTTCTTGGTTTTCTATATTTTTGAGTTATTGAATATGTTTTGGATATGTTTTTTTAACCCCCTTGTACACGTGTATAAGTATGGGGGAAAAAAAATAAAAATAAAAAAAAAATAAAATATATATATATATATATATATATATATATATATATATATATATATATATATGAGGATAAACTATATGTCAAGGAGTTGGGGGAAAAAAAATATTTAAATATTTTGCCTCATTTAATCCACCTCTACATGGACACCATTAGTTGCACAAAGCACATTAAAACAATACTGGATTTGTTTCCATGTTGGCTGTATTCATACTACCAAGTAGTTTGCATGTGTGATGTTTTGCTTCAGGTTGTTGATATCTCATTGATCTTTGTTCAACACACAGTCGCTTTAACATAAGCTGATAGAAAGAAAGAGGAGTCATATCTGCTGAAGGGGGTGTCCAGGGAATTGGGTCATTCCTTCCAATCCACTGGTCTGGAAATGTTTGATTTAGGAACCCACCAACATACAGTCCCCAATCTGGTGGTGCACCATCGACCTAGAAAATGATGGTTGGCTGACAGTCAAGCAGTTGTGGTGACACATGCTCAGTGAAAAGGTCAAAGGTCAATATTTGTAGTAATTCAGCGCTCATTGAAGAAAAATGGACCAATGATTCGATTGCACTTGATCCCACAATGTCATTGAAACTGTGATAACCACAAAGTAGATAGAACAAACCTGATGAACATACTTCATCAGTTGCTTTTAGAATACATTCTTTAAATTGTTGAGACTTTGTGGATACCCTGTAGGTTTTGTTTAGAAGTTTAATCCTTGAATCATAACTTTTACTTCACTTATATGATCACATCACCAGAGCAGATGCGTCATGTTGAAAACCTGTGGTGGCATCAGATGACTTCAAATGAACCTATGGGCCTGTGTTGGCATGCTGAGGCCTGAGAAATGCCCCTCCCTCACTTTTAAAATGAGCCAATGCTGGATCAGGGGGTTCAGACTGCAGTCACACTGGGGGATGGGAAGGACACCCAAGCTGCTCTTGGATTTCCAAGAACTGCAGTTGTTGGCGGGAAGAAGAAAAAAAAAAAAAAAAAAAAAAACTTTCCTCATCCCATTCATAGTTTTCTCCTCCCTTCCTCCTATTTCTGACGCAACAGGGACTCAACTTCTGCAAAGAAAGCATGTGCTACTTCTAGGTTAAGAACTGTTTCTAGGAATAAAAACTCTAGAGACAAACAAGTGTTGTACCAAATATAATATAGTACAAATATTGTTATTCCAGTTTTAGAATAACATAAATACAATAATAAAAAGCATTCAAATATAACAGACATATTTTCTCCCCTCCATTAAACTGAAATTGTAGGTTCCACTGCGGAGTCATTATAAGAAACTAATGTGTCTGAGACGAGTCATGACAATTCCTTTCAACTCTTTACATATTCATTTTTTCCTGGAACTGTTCTTTGAGGTGTTTTAGATAATAACACACATAAACAGCAACACAGGCAATCATTTTAAATATGCACTGAATTCTTAGAAAACAGCTAAACACATGGTAAAGACCACCCAGGACCTGTACATGACGGTCTGCTTTGTCCAACCTCATGCTGTTGTCAGTTAGTTCTGAGTCATCAGTTAAACTCTGCTGGTTTACGGTCTGTTGTGCTGACAGAGGACTGAGGCGTCACATCCTGGATTCAGCCGATGTCCTCAGTACCTTCCTCTTCCTCTTCCTCTTCCTCTGCCACCCCAGCCTCTCCCGCGGGCGCTGCTCAGGTGTCCAGCTGAACGCCTCAGCTTCTTTCTCTCCTCGTGGTGATCCCGCTCTGCCTGCTGCTGCTTCCTCTGCTGTTCTGACTGTGGGGAAGACAAAGACAGGATACGCTGACATGTGACCATATAACAACAGTGGACATAGATAGAGTAATCCTTGAGGCTGTATTTTGTCCCTCTGAGCCAAAAAGTGGCACTAGAGAAGCATGAGGGCTCATGAGTGAAGCCAATGCAGATGTGCAAACTGTTAATTACAGCTAATATTTTATAAAAACACTGTGAAGCAAATGGGACCATAAAGGCAACTAAGGAAAAAAAAAATACTCACTCATGTTCCAAGTTAGATAAGCATGCAAGCTTAAAGAAATGGAGTGTTGCAGTACCACCACAAACCACAGGTGGAGTATTGAGATTTTAAGTAAATAATTTCAGGAACTTTTCGAAAAGTGACCGTGTGACTTGGTGAGAAGCTACAGATATATTTACATTAAACCTTCTAAATATCAACATTAGTGATACCTCATCTGCCATTGCCATGTTTGTTATCACTGAATTTCTTCTCATTCTACTCTATCCTCCTTCGTGGTATCATCATATCAGTATGCTAATTCAGAGCAACGCCCTGGATTCATTCCAGCACAGTGGACAAACTGAAGTATAAAACCATTGATATTTACACCACTTGAAATGAACACATTTGTGTTCACATGTGCAGAACATAAAGGAGACTTGAGTATTTACAGAAGTAGAGTTGTACTATTCAAATGGGATGCCCCCCCCCAGATCTAACATTTAGCACTGATCAGCAATACTGCAATTTAAGACACTTCTAACATCATGTTGAGTTTGTTGAACCTTAGTTTCAAACTTTTACACAAATGGTAAAGCCTGTGTTGGGCCAGAGCACTGAGCATTCCACCTTAAGAATATACACGTGAACATATTTTTAATAGACTGGATCCTTGTACATATCCACTTACTGTGTAAAACTATACTCTGCAGTCTATAGGGGATTCCCACTTGTCATCACATCATAGAGCACCTTCATTTTGACGGTGCTATTACTAACTAGTGAACCTCCAGTAATATTAGTCTTATCCAGAAACAGCAAGAAACTAACAATGTCTGAGCGTTGTTGGATTAAATCAAAAACATGATCTTGCTAAGGGAATAGCCTTTTATCGTATCCCAAAAAAAAAAACAACACAGAGAAATAAGTAGTTGTCTGCAATTTTGTCTGCAGTGTTGGGTGACAGCTGATGACAGCACCACATGCAGCTTTGCAGTATTAATTTTGGATCAGATAAATTGCACTCCTGAAACTAATTAAATGAGTTCTGCGCAAATATAGTTTGGCGTTGGAGTAAATGTATGAATTTTCTGTTATCAAAGAAATCCACCACGTTTGTTTGCACTAGCAAATATTAGCATTAGCCTGATCCAGTGTAGTCAGTCGTGAAAGGAACCCTGGAACTGATGTGAAACCTGCAGATCACTGAGTGGACAAACAACTACTGAAATGTGGAAAATTGCCTCATTAAGATATATATTTTAGTACTAAAAAGCACTAAAATATACATTTTCAAAAGTACTTCATTATTGAAATGGAAAACCTATTTAGCATAGGTGTCTTTAATGTGTATTGCTGTGAAAATTTAAGCTAAACTAGAGCTAAATTTGTAAAAACAGAAAAAAACAAAAAGCAAACTGAACTAATATTCGACTAAATACAATGACATCAGAAAACAATTTACAATTAAATTAGGAATTTTCGCAGCTGACTACAGAGGGAGGAGAGGGAGGGTAGACCGAAGACACCAGGAGGGGTGACGTGGGTGGGAATCCACTATACATATGACAATATAAATCTACACGTGAGTAAATCTCAGTAAATCTCATCCCTAGTCGTAGGTTTGTCTATATTAGGCCGAAGTTCAAGTGTGATTGGGTTCATGTTGCAACATGGGAGCGAATAAAAACCAAAGCCAAATTCTTTGTACGCATTCATGTACGATTCTGATTCAGATCCAACACCGTGAAGATCTGTCCTCACATTCAGACCTCCTGTCACAGATACCCCAAAACAAACTCTTTGGAAAACGGGTCCCAGGGTGGGACGATCTGGATACGGTGTCGTTTCCGTATCCATTCTGACGAGTATCCGAGTGTGTTCACACCCACGTAATGACCACATGACCAGAAAAAGACACAGCCCTGCATCCGTAGTGTTCATTCTCCTCACAAGACGGCAACAATGGTGAACAACAGAGTAACAGTGGTGAATGGGTTAATGTTAGGGTGTTAGCAGTGTTATTATTGTTGTTTGTGTCCAGTGTGTGTGGCGCGCTGTTAGAAAAAGGGATGTGGGCACATGCGCACTACTTCTTCTATTGTTCTCTTGTGTCCGGTGGAACTGTCTTACAGCGAGCATAGTAGTGTAGCATGTGAATTACATCATTTTCAGCCAACGATTCATCACCATACTGACGTGGATTTTAACTCAAACTGTTCTATTTTGGCGTAATATCTTTTTGACACGGTTTCAAAACTAAAACTGTATCAAAGTCGTCCGGACGTAGCCTCAGTGAATCTTAAAGCTTAACTCAGCTTGGGAGAACATGTACCACTGGAAACTGACGGCTCTTGAATGACGTGGTCCTCATCTGTCCTTTTCAGTCATTCCTGAGGTGCTGTGTGATCGTATTCTCAGGCTAAATTAACTGATTACCTTTTTCAGAGTAAAGGTTAGCTGTTTGCTTCCCACTGCGTTGTCAGCCATGTTGTTAGTTCCAGAGTTCTCTTCAAATTTCAGACGGTCCTCCAAAGAAGCCCTAGAAGGGGAGACATTCAATGAGCTGCTGAGAACATTTACAGGCATTCATGTCATTATTGGCTCCACACACCTCGATGAACTCTACTACCTCTATAAACCAAGTCTGGCCTTTATAATTCCCGGGGCACTGATAATGCGGAGACACATAAAACTAGTCCTACAGGTTTTATGCACTACAGGTTTTATGTAATGCACTTACTTCTGCAGTTTCTGCTTGCGGGTAACATCATTGAAACTACGGAATTCTTCCCCGGCTTTAATTTGATAAAACTCAGGCTGAGTCTTCTTGTTGTCGACCATGTTTGAGGCCTTCTCTCTGCCGTTCTGCTCCTTCTCCAGCAGAACAGTATTTCGGTCGGCGTTCTTTCTCTCCTGCCGCCGCCGGTCCCGGTCCTCCTGCCGCAGTAGTCTCCTCTGCTCCCTCACCTCCTCTACCCAGCTCTTGTCGTCGTCTGAGCTTTCCTCTTCAGAGCTGGCTTTACCCTCGGCTTCATCTTCCTCTTCAGCCTCCTGTACAGATATGTCATTTATTGGCATTTTAGCATAAAGTTGACCTCTCTAGAAAACAGTTTTGTGCAAAAATAATTAACACAAGAGGCATGAGGGGAAGTGACAGGAACAGCTGACCGTCTGGAAAACCTCATATCAGTTCCGCTAAATGAGAATTGAACCATGAAGCCAAGAATCAGTTGTACTTTTCACATCCACCAGATGCACATTTACTCATTTCCTGTCAGGGTTTATGTTTGCATTTATTAACATTTGGTTAAAAAATAACCCAGAAATACAGGACCAATGATGGAGGCAGTGCGGCGTCTTGGTACCTGCTGGGATGCGGAGGCCTGTTGAGCGAGAAGACGCAGCTTCTTCTTCCTCTTCTGGCCAACCTTTGCGACGATGGGGTTGAGCAGGCGGAACTCTTCGCTCTGTTCGTCCACCTGGTAGTCTGGGTTTTCGAACATCATCTTGAAGCGGTCGTCGCCAAGGATGGTGGGTAGAGCCTGTAGTTTGGGGTTCATCAGAATACTTTATTTATCTTGAGGGAAATTATTGTGTGTTACAGTTGTTCTGCACAAGTATGTATATATATATATATATATATATATATATATATATATTCATAAAACATTCTAAATATACTCATATATAGAGCTCTACATATATGTATCAAATATACACATTAAAACACCTTTAAACACAATTAAATTTTTTTTTTTTTTTTATATAATATTAATATTGTTTTTGTCATGTACCACACAACCTGCATTTAATCCATCAGTGGAGTATCCAGGAACACACCCCAACACAACAACAAATGGGGGGGGGGGGGTGTTAAGTGCCTTGCTCTAGACAACATCAGCCAACAAGTTTCTGGCAGTTTAGGGAATTTAACTGCCATCCCTTCTGTCACATGCAAACTCAAAAGCTAGTAACTATGTATTCAATATGTACTAAACAAATATTATCAATATGATAGTTAAAATAAATGTGTGTGGCATGGGCGTAAAATTGTGTATGGACGTGTTCATACCAATATTTGGAGGTTTCTAAAATGTCCTTACCCATATTTGAATAGGAAATTACATGACATTTGGGAAACAAAAGGTTACTGTATTTTCTGGACTATAAGGTGATACTTAAAAGACGTTAATTTCCTCCAAAAAACCATAGTGCACCTTATATATGGATTAATTCTGGTTGTGCTTAGTGACTGATAATTTTGACTTTTTATCTCATAATTTTGACTTCACTTAATGCACTTTATAATCCAGTGCACCTTATATATGAAGAATCTAAAAAAAAAAAACCATTTATTGACAGTGTGCCTTATAGTGACTAAATATTGTCATCAGCAAACCTTTATCATGTGACAAAAACGAGACGAAACTAGACGTAGATGTCGATCTTGTGATGATAGCCATAATTAAATATATAATGCAGTTACAGATTACCAATAAAAACCAGCAAAGTGTGGCTTAAGAAATAAAAAGACATTCTTAAGATGTCTCTTAGTTTTTGTAGACAAAAACAAAATGAGACGTTATTTTAATTATTTTAGCCGTGTTCTTATTTTTTATTTATTTATTGTTGCTGTCTTTCGCAAGGAAGTCATCAAATTATGTCCCCACAAATGTCAACATCGTGATTACTCCCATGGTGTGTGGAATTAAACAATCTGATAGCCACAGGCAGGAATGATTTTCTGTGTTGCTCAGTGGTGCATTTAGGTGGAATCAGCCTTTTAGTGAAAGTGTGCGTGTATGTCATGGAGTGGGTGAGTGGAATGATGCGTTTACAGATAGAGTAGGTAGAGCACAGAGAGACATTTTGGTGAAAAGGAAAACAACACAAGCACACAACTCTTCTTAGTTCACTGCCTATGTTTCTCCTACCTTGCCCTTCTTTTTCCTGGCAGCCAGCTCTGCTTCATCATCACCCTCCTCCATCAGTTTGAGAGCCAGCTCCTTGTTCACTTTGGGGAGTGTCTGGCTCAGTCATAGAAAAAAAAACAACCTTTGATTACACACACACACACACACACACACTGGAAACTTTAGACAAAATTTAATCTACCTGACTTATACACACACACATTCTATTTGACATTAAAGTGGACTGACTCCTAAAGGTTAACTGTTCTTTTTTGTGTGTAATATGGGTGTGGTAACCAGCAAGGACGCAGTCAGCTGATAATGAAAAGCCTGAAGCCTGAAGTATCAGTGATGTGATCATTTTTTTTAAAGGATCCCCCACCTTTATCTGCACCCTCTGGGTTCTGGACTCCTCAATCTTCTGGCGGATCTTATCCTTACGATACTCTTCATATGCAAAAGGATTCACCATGTTTTTGACCTGTTGGCACATAAAACAGCATTGGCATGGTTTCACTTAAAAGCCACACTGTTAGATCTACATGAGCACTGAAAAGGTTTATAGTCATTTAAGAAACACGGTGAAAACAAAGCAAAGATACCTTGTGATAAAGCCTAATGTCCATGAAAAAGCCATGCATGTAGGCTCTC
Organism: Siphamia tubifer; assembly: GCA_020466265.1. Classification (NCBI taxonomy): domain Eukaryota; kingdom Metazoa; phylum Chordata; class Actinopteri; order Kurtiformes; family Apogonidae; genus Siphamia; species Siphamia tubifer. The sequence continues at coordinate 21,422,634 of CM035804.1, read as the reverse complement.
AGGAGGGAGGATCCTACCAGGTGAGACAAACCTGACAAGGAAAATGCACAATTCAATCAGAAACTTTTGGCAAGGACAACATTTATTCTACAAACCGAAAAGGGAATGTATGTAAAATTACAGTATGTGATTACAGTAATACTTTATCCAAGGCTGTATTTTCTACGTCCACTAAAATTATGTAATTATGCCTTTTGTGTCAACTAGTTGAGACTAAATAGTGAAACAACTTTACGTAACTTTTAAATTCAGCAGGAAATTCCCTATGCTTACATTCATGATTTTAAAAAGAACTTTAACATATGAGGTTACATTGATTAAACTAACAACTGCATGAGGCTCCATAAAGACTGCCATTGTAACAGGCTGCCAAGGTGTCTTCATGATTTCTTTGCAATAAAGTGGTAGAAAATGTCTTTTTTGTCAATTCTTTTGCACATTTGATTTTAAGAAGAACTTGACTTTTAATACCTGACCATTAAATATCATTATTAGTAGTTTCTTAAAACTGTGTCTTAGTGAAAAAGAGGGAAACAAATGGATGAGAAGTTTTCAGCATATTTACCCTAAAAAACAACTGTAAATGTCCATAATAAAACTATCTGAGAAATAAACTTTGAAGTATTTTGCATCTGCTTAAATATGCTTTTTGGTCTTAAACATTCAGCATCCATATTATGACTTAATTATTTGTTATTTCAAGAAGTTTTTTTTTAGCCTGTGTGGAAGTACCTGAAACAGTTTACTTCCATGTGTAATACAGCCCCTAATAGCTGCTGTAAAGAGTTATATAGAGTCAGAAAACTGAGGATCTAAGTTTCTGATGCCATTTGAATTTTGTGGGTAACTAAAATAGTTCAGGAGTTACAGTCATTTCAACATTGTAAAGTGAAAAATGTAGCGCTGAAGAGATTATTGTTCAAGGATTTAAGGTCTTCAAGATTTTTTTTTTAAACCTCTGATGAAAAGAGAAATCAGTTGAATCTCATAAATGTATGTACTTTAGTGTGGCTACATGTTACTTTTACATGAGAATGAAGGAAAATGTGAAAATGCAACAACTTCTATAGTAAGTATAAAGAAGGAGAAACCCAGGATCTCCACCCTGGACTTTATCCACTCTGAGTAAGAGCAGCCATGTGCTGTGTAAACTGTTGGAAACGACATTTGTTACGTCAAAGCCTTCGAGCAAATGAGTGCGTAACTGGAGAGACATGGATAAATGTGAAGTCGGGGTTTGCAGAGTCCACCCAGGCTGCCTTAAGGTTACATAACGGGGCCACGTTACACGGCTCCTGTAAATCAACACTGCTGTTTCCCTGCCTGCCCCCTCTCCTGCCTTTATTCCACAGCAGCCAACCACCTTTCTGCTTCTTGTCATTTGATCTCTTTACTGCTGAGCCTGCATTCCAATGTTCATTCAACCCTTCCAGTGAGTCCCAAAGCCCTTCTACACCCCCCACCCCCTCCCCCCTACGCACACACACACCACTCATCTTATGTAAAGTCATTCCCTAAACCTAGTCCTATCACTTCATCCAGTGTGTAAGAAAGTTCAGACTCCTTGGGTTTTTTTTGTGTCAATTCAAGGCTCCCACAGGAACAAATTAAATTTAAGACTTTTAAAGACCGTTTTAAGATTACTTGGAGAGGGTTCCCACTCTAAGTCCAACTTAAAATTTCCTGACTTTTCCCTGATTAACAAGTAGAAAATCCATGACTGTTCACAGAAACAAATGACCAATTTAACAACTGGCCAAAGACCAGAAAAGGACATTTTAACCGGTCAAGCCAATCCCAATGTCCTCCCCTTGTGCCAAACTCCTAACATGCATGAATGGGCCAACGGTGTAAATTCACAACAGTTAATTCTTTTAGCACATAGTTTTAGTTTACACATGGGAAACCCACAGTTATTCCTCACTCAGTTGTTTTAATAAAAGGTACATTGATTTGAATTACTACACGATTGTAAATCCAATTACATAAACTCCAGGGCAAAGCTTGTGTTCTACAATAGTGGAGGTTTTTAGAGTGGGAGTTTTTACAAGATAAAAACAGACAAACAGACGTGTTTCCACTATCAGAACTTCCGAGCGATTTTTCAGAAATTTAACTTACATATTTCCCTGATATTCCCTGACTTGACATACAAAAATCATGAAATTCCCTGACTTTCCATGTCTGGAACAGCCTTTACTGAAATTCCCCGATATTCCAGAATTCCCTGACTAGTGGGAACCCTGCTTAGAACAGAATTCAATTACATGTCCCACCCTATGCCACAGCAAAATGGCCAAGAAATTGTGACTCCCACAGTTTAGAAAAAATTATTTATCTACTGCAATGTCTTGATTCCCACCATTCCCAGTCATTCCTCACAGGAAGCTGCAAAGTTAGCAATAATAGTTTTCTACTTTTCACTATAAATTGTTGGGGCGGCACGGTGGTACAATGATTAGCACTCGTGCCTCAGAGCAAGAAGGACCCTGGTTCGATTCCCACTCCAGACCTTTCTGTGTGGAGTTTGCATGTTCTCGTGTCTGCGTGGGTTTTTTCCAGGTACTCCGGTTTCCTCCCACCATCCAAACACACGCACTGATAGGTTAATTGGTTAATCTAAATTACCCATAGGTGTGAATGTGAGAGTGATTGTTTGTCTATATATGTTCAGCCCTGAGATGAACTGGAGACTCATACTGGGTGTACCCCGCCTTCACCCATTGTAGCTGGATTAGACCCCCAGTGACCCTAATGAGGATAAAGTGGGTTCAGATGACGAGACGAGGGACTATAAACTGTCATGTTGAAATGTGTGGCATTGAGTGGAGTAAAGTTATTTTCTTTGTAGTTTAGACATTTCCCAGGCACATTTAATAGGGTTCCTATAGGTTTGTACAAGGTAAATGTAAGACCTTTTAAGACAATCAACAGCAGAGATTAAATATTACATATATACTGTACACGTAACGGAATGTTCCGAGATCATTTCTCTCTGGCGGCTGCAAGGTTAGCAATAATTAGTTCCCAATTTCAGTATATATTGTCAGGTTGGAATGGGTGGAACTGAGTTGACAAATGTTACTTTCTTACTAGTTTGGATGTTTCCCAAACACAACACAGTGAAAACGTTTATGGCAGCATAATTTAAGACCTACTACATCAAATGTAATACCGTCTAAAGTATTTTTGAGGTATTAAATGCACATTTGTAAATTCAAGGCTTTTAAGACCCTTAAGGAATCCTGCAAAGTCACAGCTGTGAATGTTTCTGTGAAGGGCCCTGACGTTGACAAGGATAAAACCAAGCGTGAGGCTCTTACCCAGATTTTCCAGGTCCTTCCGGGTGACAAACTTATAGTCGTCATAAACCGTGCTCTCCGGGCTCTCCTCCAGCTCCTCTGTCAGATTATCAAGGAATGAACACCAGCGAGGAGCCGGGCCCAGAGCCTAAACACACAATGACACACACACACATCTGGTTCAGATTTAGACTGCTGAAAAAGTGTTACAACTAGAGTGTATTTGTTGAAACAAATATAGCCTAAATGGCCGGCTTGAAAAAGACCACAGCGCTTCCCCTTTTCTATGAACCATGCTGATGTGTAACCAAACACTGGTGATGCAGCAAAAAATCTCACACCTTCTCCTTTTCACAGTGCTGAGAGCTATAAACGCTTTAAGTGCACTGACCTCACACTGACACCACTTGTGTTCAGGCCGACATTCTCATTTTAGACTCATTACAGTTTGCTCTTTTTTTGGAAAACTTACAACGGTTTGTAGGAAAAGGGTAGTTGTTGTGTACATAGGCTGCATTGATCTGAGCACTAATGGATGAATCATCTACCTGATAGTTTTAGTGAGTAAGTGTTTCTGAAAAATACGAATGAATGATTAAGGTCCAATGCTTATCATTGAAATCGTGTAGTAAAGAATTCACATGAAAGACATTTTTAAAAAAGACAACTTTACATCAAAATAAACAGATTGATCTTCCACCTCCGATGTTAGCATTGTTAAATCATTACAGGTCAGACTGGTAATAATATCGGAGACTCAGAGCTACTCATGTGACAATTCCAAAATAATTCGTATTTAAATTTTCTAAAGTTATTTATCACCATTCATTAGAATATTATCCTATGTATTGTGTGTCTCTTTTTAGGGAAAATCCTGTATTTTCCTTTATTTAATTCACTGATCATGTAGATGAACATAAAAGCTCAGATTAAAGTTGCATGTTATTATATCACAAACAGAAAAGTTAAGAAAAACTTTTCTTTTCAACAAGATCTATCATTAACTGAACATAAAACAAATGTGTCCATTGATTATCACTTATCAAACTCCATGGGTTTTACTGGTGAATCAATGCGGTAGAAGATGAGGGTGTTTCCATGGTAACCAATGAGCTTTTGAATGTCCAAATTGATCATACCTGATGACCATAACGAATTGCAGTTCACACCAATTATTGACATGTATTGATAGGATTAGTGGATCAACAGATATTGACAATTTTAGATCAGTTGATGGTTCTGGTCACCAGTCATTGTTTGGGTATTTATGGTTTAATACAGCACAAGTCTATAAATATATATAAAAAAAAAAAGTCTGTATCAATATTTAAATCACAACCTTTTCCTAATGGTCTCCAGTTCCATTCACTGAAATGAATGGAACTGGAGACTCCCACCCCCCCAATCATTTCTAGATCTCCCCATTACCAACCTACCATGATAATTTCATCAAAATTTGTCCATAAGTTTTTGAGTTACCTTGTTACCTAACTAACAGACTGACAGATAAAGTCCAGCTAAAACATTACCTCCTTGGCAAAGATAACTAAATTCTTGACAGTTTCAATGTGTCATGCCCCGAATGTTTTATCATCTACTGAAACATCCAATATTAACCATGACAGAACAGAGTGTGACATTAACTTAAAAGTGATTCTCAATGTAATGTAATATGTAATAAGCATGGGGTGTCCGAAAACTTTTTTTTTTCCACCAATGTACTGAAGAATGAGACAATAAAATAGAATTTTTCAGACACATGGATCAAGACTGAATGGACTTTATTTGAGGCCTGCTTCAGTGAATAGAGCAACACATTTCTTGTCTGGAGGTGGATATAAACAAGCAGGAAAATTAAATAACTAGAAAAGCACTTGGAGAGCACAGTTTCTACCAAGGTAGACCAGAATGACTTAACCTGTAGTTTAGTAAAGGTTTAAAATTTCCTAGAGACTGGGTTCATTTGTGTAAGGGCGATAGAGCTAGCATCTTTAAATGAACAAATCAATCCACAAGAGAGTAAAGTCCTTATTTCACACTTGTATGATAGTCAGCTCTAACAACTAAGTGATTAAATGTTTAAATGACTGTTCTTATCTGGAACAGCCTTTATTGAAGTTCCAGAAATTCTCTGACCCATGGGAAGCTTGTTTAGTAAGTTTTCTCCATATTTTTGGCTTTTAAATAGTAAAAAAAAAACAACTGTAGCTGATGGAAAAACTTCTTTTAAGATGCCACTTTGGATTAATGAAAGTTTTTTTTTATTTCAGTATCATTTTCTATGCTGTATAAGGACAGGAAAATGGTTGTTGCTGAACTAATTCGGTCAGACCACGTTGTAATCGATTAGTGGTAGCAGGATTTGTTCCCGAAAACATTAACACAGGAAAAACATCTGCTTGGCCCCAGATGGAAATGTACAAGTGGCCCATGATTCACAGATTTGATTATCTAGGTTTATTTTATTTTATTTAATGTCCGCTACACAAACAGAACACCAAGTTCATACTGAGTGGGCTCATGTACGTATCAGTGGATGGTGTCACTTCCTCTTAGCTTGGTAACATTTGCACATCTTTTATTAAAAGTAAACATGTGTAAGGGTAATACATCCTCTGCAGAATTCCCATCACGTTAAGCGTCATCAGCTTCACGCTAAACACTAGATGGGACGTCAGAAGTGTTTTAGCCCAGACTCCAGGGACGGTGGATCAAAGATCAGCTCATACATACTGTATGTGAGTCAGATGGTTCACACAGAGGGTGACATCACATGGAGTCAAACACTGAGGGCAAAGTCAACAGAGACCACCTTTCAGGGCCTGATGTGATAACACATTCAGCTGTTCGACCCGGATAATGTGCTGTATATGGAGCCTGAGGCTGAGAGCGGCGCTTCACAGCAACATGACAGAGGAAGTCCATAAACTGGAGCATAAACAGGCTGATCTCAGGACAGGAAGTGGCGGGGAACACTGAGATGCAAAACAAAGGCTCCTAGCCTTCTCAGAAAATTATAAATACTGGAATATGCAAAGCGAACTATGAAAAGGACTGAATTGACTTTAGATAATGCAGCAGAACCTCTGTGAAACACTCAGGGCTGTAAAGACATCCACATGACAGGGCTGGGCAATAAAAAGCTGTGTGTGTGGTTTTTTTTTTTTTTTTTTTTATCTTTGAGGCTTTTTATACTTAAAATGCTGACAAAATGTTGTTTTACATACTTCTACTATTACTACTTAACATTGTTGAACTAATATTCCATTAATTTTAATGCTTCTGAATTGTTCCACTGTTTGGTGAATGTTTGTCATGTTTTAGAAATAAAAAAAAATTAAAAACAGCTAAATCAACATGTGTCTTCTGTAACATTTTCACCTTGATGCACTTTTTGACACATATTTTTAAACCACATCTTTCTTCACCTTTTACTGAGGAACAAATGTCTACCTTTGCGAAAGATAATTTCACATGTATCATGTATTTTTTTCCTCCCTGACATTGACAGACAGTACGCTTCATGGTAACAATAACAAGCACTAACTTTCACATTTACTCAAATAGGATTAACTGACTGACTTAACTCTCCGTTAGACAGGGAATAATATCCAAACATCCACTCATCCTTGTCTTACACGCATGAAAGGCACATATTTATACAAATGACATTACCAATACACACATGCCTTCTCTCAAACAGCTGTGCCAAAAGTAAACACTGCTGATGATGGTGTGCTTTCTTCAGTTTTACTCCTCACACAGAATCAGACCTATCAACAGTGGCACACAGGTACGTGTGACCAGTGTTGACATATCCTTTACTGTGATTAACCTGAAAGCTGAACACTCAACAGAGGGATGTAAATGCCCATAGACTCACCGGAATGTAGAATGTGTTCATCTTGGGGTCTTCATTGGCAGTGAAGAGCATACCTGTTAATGAGACAGAGAATGCAAACAGAACATCATGATGAATATCATATACGAATTTGGCATACATTACAAGACAGTGTCAGCAACAGTGAGTCAACAATCTCAGGTTCAATGTGGTCTACAGGGTCTGTAAAGTCCACATCTGCATGAACAATGAGTGTACCTGCTTTGTTAGGTACCATGGCATAATGGTACTAATGTAAAGAATGATGTTCCAGGGGATAATGTGGAGAGGGGCCTGGATCAGCACTTATGTTGGTCTAATGTTCTAAAATATATGTTTCTCTCACTTTGCAGGCATTTTTATTGTATTTTTTAACGTATATTTTACCATAAACCTTTTTTCTTTTTTTTTTTTTTACCACTTACAGATAAGGAACCAAACATAGTAAGTTCATTGACATTTATTTTTAGCATAATAAAAATTTTGGAAATAATTCACAAATGTAATATACACACTTGGATTAAGCATTTCTATGAATACCCTACAAAGGACTAATACATCACAATGTGTGGTGACTAAGCAGAATTTAGTTTCAGTCATCGGTCTCAGACATATGTGAAGTGTCTGAGGCCTACGTGGACTAACACTGAACCACACTAGAGTAAAAATGACCTCAATGACTTTTCTTATCAGTTTTAATGCCTGCATCTGGTTTTACTGAATTTTTAGGGTTTTTACTATCGACTCTTTTAGGATCACCTAGTCTAGTTCTTTAAAAACTGTACAAGATACTAAAAAGAGTGGAATGATGCAATTTATATTGAGTTTTGCTTTTGTGGGAGGATCCTGAAACCTTCCCCTGGGCCTAAAAGATCTGGGTCACTGCTCTCTGAAATGCTTTGGTCATGAACGTGGGAAGACTTTCATCATATGATGGTGTGTTTTAGGTGAAATAGTTCAAGTGTCTTTTTAAAAGTTGATGTTTATACAGCTTAAGTAGATGATTGAGATTCCACTCTAAGAAGATAATGTGAATAATACGGAGGATAAAAAGCTGGATTTGTAAGCTGTAAATGCAGGAAAGTGTTTGAAGTTACAATTCTGGAACAACTTAAAAGTCTAAAGAACAAAAGTATAATTTCAAATAAAAATTTCACAAGTTCAATCTCATTTTCAGTGTAAATTGGCAGAAGTAAAACCCCACAAACTAAACCACAGGTTTAGTTTCAGTGAGGTGGTGCGACAGCACAGTCTGATGGTGCCACCCAGAGGTGAAAATGAGCAGCACGGGTGCAACATATCTGTAATTTTTTAACAATTTTAAGATCTAATTAATAATTCTGCCCATTTCTGCTGACATAGGAGAGTGCATACACGTGTGGTGTAAAACAGTTGCTGTCACCTGAGTGAGGATAGATGCAAACATCATTGATGTTGGCCTGAGGCTGAATGGAGGAGAACACTTTGCCCTGTAAGGAAAAGAAAAAGGAAGAACACCCATTAACATAGTCCTGAAAGAACAGATCTGGTCTTTTGTGAGTTTAACTGGAACAAACATTAATGTGTATGAGTCTAAAAGAAATGAATGATAACTGTCAAAATCATGTGCTTATGCTAATGCTCGTGTACTTAAAATAGACAAAACGCTGCCATTCACATGCAATTCATCCAAATGTAATAGCTTTAAAAGAAATGGTACAATATTAGCAGATTTCCTGTTACTGCTGCTCAGTGTCTACTGCTTACAGTATCTTTGTTCCACATTTTGATGATCTTGGAGTCAGCAGACACAACTAGGTCCAGCTGATTGTGGAAGTTGAGGGATTTGATTGGCAGGTTGTAGAAGTGGTCTTTAACCAGCAGCGGCTGACTAGAGCGTAGGTCATACAGCAGCACCTTTAAGCAAAAATAAGGACAAAGAAGCCCCCCCCTTGTTTTAGAAACCAAATGAACATGAAAGAAGGTAGAAGTCAAAGGTTAAAATAAGTTTGAAAGAAAATGTGTCCATGAGTATTGACTTCATTATATGAGTCACATTTTAACAATACAACAGAGCTGAGAGCAGGGCATCTTTTTAGTGGACACCGACTTTATCATGAGTCGACTATTCACAGGAAGAAGAGGCGGACTTTCACGCCATGTGGGCAGCTGACAGAAAATGACAACAAATGGAAAGTAGGAGGATGGAACCATAGAGCAGTGTTGTAGAGTTTTGACTGTGACAACAAGCTGCTACAAGTACACATTAGGAAAATGCTGACTGTTGAATCCAGGAATATCGTTTTACAATGACTTTTATATATATGATGTATGTGTGTATTCTGATAGTGTGTTTATATTTTTTCTTGAGTATATAAGCTTGCACCTTAGTTGAGAACTATGTGACTAAATTTTATTATGAGTACACATAATGACAATTAAAATTCTTGAATTTTATCTTAACCCTTCATCAGTCAAGTGTCTAGTTCTGGTAATTTTCACATACATTATAAGACAGTGAAAGCAATGGTTAAAGTGAGGACAGTGACGCAACAATCTCAGGTCCAATGTGACAGGGTCTTTAAGTTCCAGCGCTGCATGAATGGTGAATGTACTTGCTTTGTTTGGTAATGGTACTAAAGTACGGAATGATGTTCAAAGGAATCATGTAAATGTGAACAGGGGTATGGATCAGCACTTGTGTTGGCCTAATGTTCTAAAATATATATATTCCTTTCACCTTAAATGTGTTTTTTTTGTTTTTTTTAGATTTTCTTCTTGGATGTTTTGCCACATATGGGCTTCTTTAACCCTGATTTTCTACATGAGAATTAAAAAATGTTGAAAATTCCCACAAAATAAAGTCTTGTTATGTCTTCCACTAACATACTATGATTGAAATCTATAATTTCAAAGTATTTCTATGAGTGATTGATTGATTGATTGATTGATTGATTAGTTTATTTCAGGCAAGTTCACAGTTTTTACTCTCCTTACAAAATATACAAAAACAATTTCCAACTTAAACATTAAGACAAATAAACAAATAACAATGTGCAATCTTCTGCCTGAAAGGGAGTGGGAAGAAGAAACACTTATGTACTCCCACCCCGTCTTCAAAATATTACAAGAAAAGAAAAAGAAAAAGAAAACTATAAGAAAACTATAAAGGGTTAATTCCAAACAGGTAATAAAGTAAGTTTTCAGCTCACCTGCCCTGTGCTGGTGCCTACTGCCATGGTGAGAGAGCCATTAAACTTCAGAGCACTGACTGATGGCAATGCCTGAACCCTGTTACCAATAAACAGAAAAACAACATGTGATGATACCATGAATATTGATAAAACTGCAAAAACGTGGTATGAAGCTGCTTGTTTGGGAACAAGATCAAAATCAGATGGAATCCTGATATACAAGGCACATAATGATGCACAGATTGCAGCTTGTTTTTCATGCAGCAGAGATACAGCCAGAGAAGACAAGTGCCATGTGGCTACATATGTATCCAAAGGCTGATATCAGCTCAAATCACTGACTTCTCTGGGTGACAGATTGGTTCTTACTCTGTTCCTTCAGTGAGGCTGCTCAGAGCACAGTCCAGCAGGCCAACACGAGTCCGCACACGGGGGTCCCAGCATTCGACCCGTCCCTGGTGTAACCCAAAAAGAGTCAAATAGTCAAGTCTGTGCAGCTTAAAGAGCTTCCATGACAAACTACCACAGGAAACGTCTTATACTGTCAGCTTCAAATGCATGTGAGAGGTGATGGACTGAAATGCTTGAACTTTAACACGCAGAAATCATGTAACAGGCTTATTTTTATCAGGCCAGATGGAGTGTGATATCAAAGAGCTGAGACCAGAGAAAAGGTCTGCAACTGGAGGATGCACAAATGTTGAACTCTAATTTCCAGACCATAACAATACATGTGTTAAATTTTAGTGCAACACGTAAGAAATAGAACAGGATTATACACACCCACTCAATGAACACCTCACCCCACTACTTCCAGAACCCTACATTGTAAGAAGGTCTAGGAAAGAGCCTTATGCCAGCGGCAATAGCTGCCCTAAATAAGTAAGTCTCACTAAGGACACTCATGGCATCGTGGACTTTTTTTTGTGTCCTCCTCTGTTTAATGTATTGTCTAATGTCCTTTCTCTATTTGTGATGGAGCCTTATGTGGATGACTGTGAAAACAAGTTTCCCGTTGGGAACAAATAAAGTCTAAATCTTTCTTGAGAAAAACGTACATGTTTCAATGTAACCAAAATATGAACATAACTGTAAATAACAGAGATAACAAGGTAGCTCCCCCTGGATTACCACCATATGTTACTTATTTCCAGATCTCCCCATTACCAACCTACCCTGTAAATTTCATCAAAAGCCGTCCATAACTTTTTGAGTTATCTTGCTTACTAACGGACAGACAGACAAACAAGCTTTGGCAAAAACATAACCTCCTTTGCGGAGATAATTATTGGACTTTACATGACAACACAAAAAGTGTGATGCAGAGTAAGGAAAAACAATGTGACATGTGCAGTATAAAGTTATAAAATCGCACAAATATTATGTAACCCACACATAGAGATTCAAGAGAATTGTCCAAATAAATAAATATAAATAATAATAATAATAATATAAATCTATGAGTAATTTTACCTAATCTGTTTAATAAAACAGGCCCTAATATGGCATAATTGAACAAATAGCACTGGATATTTCAGTCCATATAATGAGCTTTCATTTTAATAAGTAACTGACAGCAGTATAAAGGCACTTACTAATGCATGGCCAAACACCATCACTGTTTCAGTTTGGATAAAGCCTGCTGATAGTTGGTGCCTCATTTCACAAGCAGCCTGCTTTGGCACTTACCTCAGAGGTTCCTGTTGCGAATAAGTGATGGACAGGGTTGATATCACACACATTGTGCTCCCTGGTTGAGAAGGCAAGAAAAGGAAGTATCATCAACATCAGTAATGACAAGAGAGGGAATTTAGTCAGATAACACTACAGAGACAGACTTGTTGGGACTAAATCACATCCTAAGAGGTAAAACTATAATCCATGAACACCCGTTCCTCCATTGGAATCATTGGACATTTCTTCTGGTAAAACACATTAATACTTACACTGCATCTGTCTGAAGTGAGTTAAGGAAGCGCCCTTGTTCCAGATTCAGTCTGTATACCTCAGAACTGAAAACACAAACAGCGCAATCATTTCTAAAGCCTGCACAGGATGAGCCAAACCATGTTTCACTTATCACTGGATTCACCAAATACCTTGTGCCGACAAAATAAAGGTCACATGAGGGGTAGTGATAGGAAAAGTCCCGTCCAAACTTTGGGATTCGTGTCTTGTAGTAGTGTCCGTGCTGGGAGTGGAACTCCACGTAGCGGTCGCAGTGTAGGAACACCAACTACAGAGAGAGTAGAAAATGCAAACAACTGAGGGTTCAAACAGTCTCACACCAACATTAAGAAAATTAATAGGGCGTTAAAAATATAGCTTTTAAATCAGTCTTTTTTTTGCTCATAAGAAATATAAAACAGGCACAGTAAGTATACTCAGGTAACTAACTTAAATTAATATGAAATCCTTTCTAAAATGGGATGACTTTATCACTCCGTTCAGTGGTAAAATAGTAATATTAACTCTCCTCGTTCCATTGTCTTACCTTAGAGTAGTCATCGGACAAGATGTCAAAGGCGACAACTTTGAGGGGACAGAAAACAAACATGTCATATTCAAGTATTATTAATGGGATGGATGCTGTGTAATGGGGACATGCATGTTCACTGTAACGCACCATCTGAATCCAAGCAGCGTTCAAACTTCAGGGACAACTGATACGTGTCATAGCAGCGGATCCTGGGTTTGTAAGTTCCTGAGATGAATAAAATAGACCTTTATTGTCATTGTTACAGGGACAATGAAAATCTATCTTACAGCAAACAAAAGATGAAAAAAAAAAACACTGTGTCATAATCACACAAAATACAGAGAAATATTAGCAATGTACAAAAACTAAAACAATAAAGTATTAAATATCCAAATGTTACTAAATACGAGTAAAATGACTATTTTGAATTTCCCCATGGAGATTAATAAAGTATATCTTATCTTAAAATATACAAAAACTAACTCTATATTACAGATAAGAAACATATACATCATATAAGGATATACATACATATATATATATATATATATATATATATATATATATATATATATATATATATATATATATATATTAAAAGAGAAATATGCAAGGTAAAATTACAAACAACATGCAGTGGTGTCATTGCTGTCCTGAAGTAGGGCGAGTTGTATTGTCCATGGTGCAGAGTGGTGGTTATTTATTAAAGGTGATTAAAAACAGAGAAAAATACCACTAATATCCACAGATGCCTGTTTCAATGTCAACAGTCTATCTCTGAGTTGAAAAATCTGTTGAAATTGTTCACATGTCCTCTTATTGTACCTGCTGCCAGGATGTACTGCCCATCCCTGGACACTTTGATAGAAGAGCACACTGTGGGCATCTCAAAGTCTTGGATAAGCTCAATCCTACGCTGGATGTCTGTAATTAAATAACAAAAGGGAAAACAAATCAGACTAACAATTTATAGCAATGACAATATTAATAGGAAATATCAAGTAAATCTAACTTACCAACATCTTTCTTTTGAAGCTGTCTTTTCTTTCGGTCTGACAACCACTGTAGATAAAATAGGTGGATAAACAATGAACTGATGTACTACAGTCTTTGTAATTTATTCATATTTATAACATTTAATGTACATTGGATATATGTGTTTGTAATAATCTCAGTTTATGTTGTGCTCACTCATGTCTACTTGCCTACTCTTTTGTCTTCATATCAAAAGCATTTAACAAAAAAACTACACAGCAGATTTTTATGAAATTTTAACAAAGGGTAAGACATGGGCCAAGGATGAATTAACATTTTTGTCCAGATCTTTCAAGTGCTTGTAGTAGGGTGTTTGATTTGTTCAGATGATCATGTTAATGTCATATATTAGTAATGTTGAGTTAGTATAATAACACTTCATTAATTGATCTAAAGATAATTTACAGGGTAGTTAAAACACTTCAACGTGTTCTCAGTTGACATGAAATACTTCTGCTGTCTGTAAAACAATTTTATCATATATATTCTGTAGATCAGTGTGGCATGGCACATAAGGGTGACATGAGAGAGCATCAGGTATGCCATGTAAAATTATCCAATTTCACCTTATTGGGATTATAAGTGAGTAGTATAATTATGGATCCATACAACAGCACACACCACTGATCCACTCAGAGCTGTTGAGAAAGATTTCTGTGTATCAGCTTGGTATTTAACTAAACAGGCCCAGGTTTTACACTGAATAAGTACAACGAGAGTAAATTAGCATTATATTTCAATAAATATACTTTTTGTGAAATTTTTGTTTGGTGATGTGCCTTGTGATTTTTCTAATGTAAAATATGTACCGTGGCCCAAAAAGGTTGGGAAACACTGCTGTAGATAACATGATAAAAATAATTTATCATTTTAGTGTTTCAAGTATGAATGAGAAGATGACATTGAATCATTATTGTCGTTTTTTTGTCTTTGTGCTCATACCCGTTTTTCTTCCTAAATCAATATTAAATACTAAGGTGAGCTGTAACAGACACTGTAAAACCCTTATGAGACTATCCACATACATGCTAGAGTTTGATACTAATACAAGAGCTGTATCAAGTGACTGAGGTGAAGCTACAAACAGGGGAGTTACCTGTGTCTAAAAGTTCTGAAATTAAGCTTTAATGTTTTGTTCCTTTGTGTTTTTTGTCCCGAGAGAAGAATAACTCCTCAGTCTACTTTTTGTAGCTAGCTGTGTTAGCCACAAGCTAGTTCTACACTAACACTAAAAAGCTTTTAAAAAAAAAAAAAAAAACGGCGCCTCGTGCCTCTTACCTCTGGGAGAGATTTTCCATAGCTCAAATTGTAAATTTTGACATCATTCACACTAGATATCTGCATTGTAAATGGTATGTCAAGCACCTGTTATACATAACACTATCACTACACACAGAGGAACAGCATCGAACCCACGTTGTTGCTTCAGACGCAAACACAGGAAGTGAGTGTGTTTTCACAAATAGGTCCGTGTGGAAACTAGAAACAGAAAATGATTTTATAAACTATCCGCTTCATCATTTGGGGACTAAAAGATTTTAACATTGTTTTAAAGAAGTGATAAAAACTACTGCTATTTATTGCTAAATTTTAATATAATAATATAACATAAATTCGTTCTGTAGACTCATTAACTTTAAAGGTATCATTAAGTATCAGCTGACTCAGAAAGTTTAGTTCATACCAGCCTCATAAATGAGTAACAAGTTATTTCTTAATAACAATAAATTATTACTGATGCAGTTTTCAAAGTTGGTTTATCTTTTTCTACTCTTTTTCTATTGTTGACTGGAAAATAAAATCATATCAAATATTATAATGTATAATGTTACAGAAATCTAACAAATATATTACAGTACAAAATCAATAATTAATAATATTGATGTGAATTATATAATATAAGTTTTTTGAAATTGTAACTAAACATTAACGTAAATGTGCACAATTGCCTCCAGAAATGTCAAAATTCCCTTTTATGTCATTGTTTTGGGCTTTATTCTTTGAATTAATTGTTCATTTTGTAACCATTTAAACCAGCTTGTTTGCATATGTATGTGTGAATAAATTATGTAAACAATGTTTGAGCAGTTACTTGCTCACATCACCTAGAGTGATGTAACAGCTCAGTGTGATCCTGAAGGACAGTGAGGTGCTGTCAGTCAGTCTCAGGTGAGCCTGCTGCTCAGACTTTCCCTACACCGACTCTGGGATTGACAAAGGACGGTCATGAAGATAACCTGATGGTGAGTTAAAACTCATGGTTCAGAAGATGTTACCATCATTTGAAAATGAATATGTACTGCATAAATTCATAGTTATAACAAAAAAAGGTAGTAGAACTGCTTGTTAGATTTCTGTAATGAGTATATATATTTAAAATAATTTATTAAAATGTTTATTAAAGTTATTACATGTACATTTTGGAAAATGACAAAATATGTTTTCTGATCATTCAGTTCTTCTTATAGTGTGTAGAGTGCCAACGCCCATCCTTTTTGGGAGCATTTTTGGTGGAGTGACCTCTAAACACTGGAAATCATGACAGACCTGTGGCTGATTTCTGTCCCACTGGATAAGACAAGTTTAACCAGTGTAGAGAAACTCAAACACACCATTGCCAAAACAAACCAGACCTCCTGCTGGAAGTTCTCCATTCCAGATCTCAAGGTAAGAAGAGGCCGTGTGCCATCTATTAAGATCCTACGGGAGATGAGTGGAGTAAACAAAGGAAATGTGTTGTTAAAAAGAAAAGCGCTTGTATCCTATTATGAGATGTGCATTGTCAAAAACAAAGGAAGTATATGTTAGTTCAATGCCTGTAAGGGTACAGTAGAGTGTAGTTGAGGAGGGTGATGGTGTTTGGTGTCCTTCTCTGGTGAAGTGATGTAGGCTCAGGTTGCTCTCTACAGTTTGAGGCAAAATTTCCATCTGACCCATTTTACTCAGCATGATCATGATAGACTGTGACTCTCAGAAAACACAACGAAAACATACTTTTTTAAAAAGAATTTAAACGTAAAAAGTCAGAAGTGCTATTAAACAGAACATGAGTCATCTACTGGCTTAATACAGAACCAGTATGTTTAGAATGCATGGTTCTTACTGGTGTTCTAAAGACTTGAGCTCCCTATACATCATCTACAGTAACAATAAATCTGCTGTGTATGCTGTGACCTCAGGTGGGAATACTGGACAGTCTACTCAGCGTGTCAGATGATCTCTCCAAGCTTGATACGCTGACTGAAAGGTAAAAAAAAAAAAAAAAGTGTCATCACCACAAATAATGTTGAGCACAAAACTGTTTTGCCTCAATGGTCACTAGATGTTTGTACTTTAATGTGTGGCTTTGTCTTTAATTAAGATGTGAAACTTTGCGCTTGTGTGCGGTCGGTACCATGATTAATTGATGGTCAGGGGCAGCTGACGGTTAGTTTTCCCTGCTGATTTTAAATTCATTGTTGGTCTGTCTCAGCTGATGTGGTGTCCGTGTGCATGCTAAAGCTTATTTATAACCTTAAAATTAAGTCTAGAGGGACCCAGCTAGAGACAGTGCATATGCATACTATATAAACTGACCTACCTTAGAGTTCTCTGTGAGAGTCCATCACTTTCTAAAGCTGTCTTTAACCAAAGGCTTTTATTTGAATGAATAAAACCTTGGACCCACATTAATAGTTCATTTTGCTCCTCCGTGTCAATCACTGTTTTTGAGAAAATACATTCCTAGGAAATTCATGAATTATTAAAAATGAAAGAGAAAGAAATACATGTTCTGTAAATACTTTGCTCTTCTGTTGCCAGTGTGATTAAAAAAACATGTCAGTGTATGAAGGAGGTGATGGAGCAATCCAATGACAAAGTGTTGGAGAATGCCTTAGCCAATGGAGGTGAGTCACACACACACATACACATACACACACACACACACACAGACATAGTTAAGGTGTTAATTACACTGTATAGAAACTCATTAAGTAAGTGCATAGAAGCCTCAGGCAACATGCAGAGTACAAATAAGATCTACAGAGCCATGCCCATTTTACACACAATCCAAGTATAAAGAACCCACATTCATTTATTCACCTTTGTACTACCTCCATATTTTGTCATTATCAGACCACGGAAGGAGTGAAAAAGCCCTCCTGTCACCTCTGAGAGCTTACCTCAAGTCAATAAGGGGTATTTCAGTTTGCCCTCAAATTGTAGTGTCGTGTGACATCTCAAAAAATGTACACTGTGCATTTGCATTGCGATTTAACCTTCTTGCTTTCTGAATGGCATGTCAGTGTGTGGTGCTTTGTCTTTCTAATTATTTCCACTAATAAATGTATGATACTTGCATATGTGTGTGTTTCTTAGTGGACCTAATGAGCTATGTGACAAAGTTCCAGTGGGATATGGGCAAGTATCCCACAGCTCTGCCTCTTTCCAGCCTGGCAGAGCTCATCAACAAGGTACAAATGAATGAATATGAGTAATAATAATAATAATGATGATGATTTAGATAAGTGTATGTTTTAAATATGTAGAATGTCAATATTCAGAAGAGCACAGTGCAGACAGATTCATAAGAAACATAATTACCAGTAAATCAAAAATGAGTTAATTTTGAGTTTATTATACAGATGTCTGATGCTTCCATCTCTTTTTGTCTGTCAGGAAGTTTCCCAGATGGAGACAGAGTTAAAATCTCAATCTGCAGCATACAACAATGTGAAAAGCAGCCTTCAAAACCTTGGGCTCAAACATCAGTGAGTGACATCACATATGATGAGGTAAAACTACAATAATGTATTTATTTTATATGTATAAACTGGAGCATTTGTCTTTCCAGGGGGACATTACACACTCGCAGTCTGAATGAAATAGTGAGGAAAGAGGACCTGGTGGTCTCTGAGTACCTCACTACTCTACTAGTCATTGTGAACAGGTCAGTGAAACAATGCAGACTAAAAAAAATGAACTTTTCCCTGTTTTTACTCATAAATCTTTGTGTGTCTATGGATTTTCTTACAGGAGCAGTTACATACAGTGGGAGAGGACCTATGAATCTCTGTCAGAGTTTGTGGTTCCACGGTCCAGCAGGTGAGCCATGTTTTTATATTTCTGGCTGCAATACAAGTGTGTCCACTTGATCCAAGTACAAGTGTCCAGGCAAAGCTCAGAGCGACTGCTCTTAACATTCAAAGGTCAGGCTAACCACAAGTGTTCCCTTACCAGCAGAAAGTAAGAGTCCACCTGGCTTGGATCAGTGGCTGGAACGGAAATTATTTTTTTTCTGCAAAAAAACCTCAAAACGCTCTAAGACGTCAGAATCTTAATGTGGGTCATGATAAGTTCACCTTACATGGAAAAGTTATTTGTCGTCTATCAGCTAAAGTACAGCAAAATGAGAAAAGACTACAGGGCAACATCCTTCTAACAGCATTCTTATGTTTCCGATGTTAAACACCCTTTAAAGTAATGTTAAGTGACCCCATTGGTCAGTCCCACAGCTCTTTCAGGTTTACAGTCCTACATCTTCATGACAGCACAAAGTAATGTCCCTGGAGAGATTGAGGGAGCAAACCTGTTTACAGTAGTATCAGCACAAACTAGACCTAGAACAACTTGTTATTCAACAAACATGGGTGGTGCCAGGTGAATTTTGATAGAACTCATAATTTCTTGTTTTCTTTGTGAGGTTTTTAGTGTTCTTATTATTCTTTTTATCCAATCAAACAAGGTAGCTTCACTGATTAGCAGTGTAGTGGTCAGTATACAGGATAACAAATTAGTAATGCTATAAACATAAAGATCCCTTGCTAAGAAAAAAGATTACAGTGTACACAAAAAAAGACTAAATGAACACACACACACACACACACACACACACACATAATTACATAATTATGTTATCATTATTATCATTAGTGTATAATCACATGGCAAAGGAAGTCATTGTGTTTACACACATATGAATGAGTCCCTTATATCTCACTATTGACAGTCAGTTATGTTATATAGCTTTATTTCTTTACTGTAGCTCTGAATAGACTTCCTTTTTCTCTTCTATAATGAATGGTAGTGTTAATATCCCCTTAAAGCTTTAGCACCTCAGAGATTTGTTGGCATTGATAAGGGATAAAAAAAATAAAAAAAAATCCAAACTGATTAAATGTCATTCTGATAGTCTGAGAGGAAGCAAGAACAAAAGATCCAGTCCATGGTGCAGAGTGTGGTTTATTACTGCCTTTTTCAAACAGGTAGAAGAGTTAAACAGGAGTTCCAGCTGTCGTGACTTATCACTGATCAGATATATGACTCTACTACCCTGCACTACTGTGGTTCACCATGGATACCATAGCAACATGAAACAGCGTCAGTGCTTCTATCTTTATACTTAATCTTTTTATGTGGACAAAGGACAGAGATGTTAGAAAAGACTGTCATTTAGAATCGTCATGCTTTGCCCCTAATTTCAGTTTCTTCAGCTTTAATTAAAAATCCAAAGATAGCTCTGACAAGGACCTTCTACATTTGTTTGAGGCAACTGGGGGTGAAGGAAGGACGGTATTCAGTCTGTTCATTCTGTAACTATACTTGTGTTTTAATAAATGAAAATATTACCTTCCTTATGTTTGTGATTATGTATGGGCAACTGAGACGTACAGTGGAGAATAAAAAATTGGAGACCCCATTCACCACTCTTAAGTCATTGAACTCTGCCCAGTATTGTTCCATTTTCCAAGCCCACATGTGCTCTGTTTCATAGAATTAAAATAATCCCAAAATGTTAGTTACCTCCACCAACGAAATTGTGTTTTCATGGGGGTTTGTCTGCTTGTTTGTTTGTCTGTTGAAAAGATAACTCAAAAATTTGAGGAGGGATTTTGATGAAATTGTCAGGTAATATTTATACTGGCACATTTTAGTGGTGATGGTGATTTTATAGTTTAGTTGTTTTTTTCTTTTTACCAATAATACAAAAGATCATTTGCATTTTTTTTGTGTTTTTTTGTGATTTTTCCACAAATATTTCATGATAATAGTTCACATTGTGGAAAATATTCATGTACCACCACTATAAATACTCCCATAACTGAGTATATGAGTATTTTATATTCTAGAAAACAAGGTCTTCAAAGGTTTTGGATAACATAAAATGTGTACACAGTGGCCCTGGGGTTAAGATATTAAAGCCCTCCTCCTTTCCATTTTCATAAATAGATAAAATAATATGCAATTTAATGGTTTTATAGAGGCATAATGAGGTACAGAACATTCTGATCAAGTATCAAGTGGGTATTATAATGCAATTATAATTGCACTTGCATACACAATTGCATAATAAACACAGACCAAAATTTTTGCATTCTAGTCTGTGCTTCTATTGTCATCTTTCTCCCTTTCTTGATATTTCATGATGCCATGTGTTGCTCTGCTTTGTTATCATTTTTCTTTGTACCTGACAGGAAGCTCTATGAGGAAAAAGAAGCAGGTGTTTTCTCAGTTACACTTTTCAAAAGAGTTGTGCATCACTTCAAAGCCAAAGCCGAGCAGAGCAAGTAAGCAGGATGTATTGGCAGAAAATCTAGCATCAAGTCAGATTCATGTCGTCTGTGTCAATTACCATAGTGTAGCCTATGATCCACACAGGTTCACTGTGCGGGAGTACTGCTTTGATCTGGAAGAGCAAAAGTTGCAGGAGATGAAGCAGCTCAGTGTTAAAAAGAAGGACCAATATGTGAGTCAAGCGTCGTCTCTCAAAAGTTCAGCCGTGTATCTGTCATTGTGTATTTTAGTGTAAACTGTACATGCTTCCTCCATAGGGGAAGTTTGTGCATTGGCTGAAACGGAAATTCAGTGAGGTATTTGTTGCCTGGATTCACTTGAAAGCACTGAGGGTGTTTGTGGAATCAGTCCTCAGGTCAGTGTTGCAGTAACTTTATGATAATTCCTCATTTTTGATCTTCACTTACTCATGTTCTGTTGTCAGTTCAATATGTCTGAGTGGATGAATGATGTTGTTCCCTGGCAGGTATGGGTTACCAGTGAGATATCAAGCTTTTCTGCTGCAAACTAACAAGAAACGCTCCAATAAACTGAGAGAAGAACTAGCCTCGCTGTTCATGCACTTGGACCCTAGTTTCGTTGTCGGCAAGACAGATGTAAGAGTCCAAATACATTCACTTCTGCAAACACTGATGGGTCATATTAATAGTGCCTGAGCTACTTATTTCATTTTAACCCATAATGAATCAGCACCTTTTTTTGTGGCAGCTCACAAATGTTTTTTTTTTTTTTTCATTTTCACCTTTCTTCAGCAATTTATCACCATTCTTTCTAATTAGATTCTTTCTAATCTAATTTAATATATTTTTTTAAAAAGTGAAAATCCAGTATTTTCCTGTATTTAATTTGCTCATTATGTAGATGTTCATGAATTCTCAAAGTAAAGTTGAAGGTTACTATATCAAAAAATACAGAAAAATAAAGCAAAAACATAAATGTTTCTGCAAATTGTATTGTTAACTGAGCATAAAATAAATGTGTCCAGTCATTTTCATTGATCAAAGCAGGTATTTTGAGTCGATGACTGTGTTTCAGTGATTTTTCCAAATAATGGTCATTCAGTCTCATTTAATAGGCTGATAGAAGTGGGAATAAACAAATACCTGAAAGACCACACCCACCGTCTCAGAACTGTCCATCACAGACTGGTTGTCACTAACTTATTGTACATACGTTCTCAGGAGTATGTTGGTAGCATGGTGTGTCCAAACTTAGGTGTCCTAATGTGAAGCCTGATGTGGTGTCTGCACCAACATATTATCACTGTTACTTAGTTTGTCCACCAGGGAGCACTGATATATCCAAGGATGTTTTCATCGCTGTTATAAAAAAAAATTCCTTTGAAAAGTCCAGTTTTTATGAGGCTCTAATGCAGAGGTGTTCAATCCTGGTCATTGAAAGATACTATCCTGCATGTTTTAGATGTCTCCCCCTTCCAACACACCTGATTCAAATGATAAACCTCTCATCAAGCTCTGCAGATGCCTGATAATGACCATCAGGTGTGTTGGAAGAGGGATACATCTAAAACATGCAGGATAGTAGCTCTCGAGGACCAGGATTGAACACCCCTGCTCTACTGTGAAGTGATTAAAATGAGATTAATCCAAGTATTCAAATACTACATATTAATTCATTGACCATTATGACACATCGGTATGAGCTACTATCAAACACACACAGAGGAACCACTATGTTAGTTGGAGAACATTCTTTGGTGATACTGTACATTGGCCTTTCTCAATCTTAAAGGTGTTGTGTGAAGAATTTTTTTTTTTCCACTGATCATAAAATGACCCTGACTGTCACTAGACCTTAAGGAATCCTGTTCTATTCAAATACTGATATTACTGACAGTAGTAGAACAGACAGAATATTTGCATTTGAAAGCCTCATTGTCAGCCCCTAATTAATGTTTACTACACTCCCCCCCCTATCACCTATCAATCAATCACAGACTCAGTTTCAGTTTCCAGGTGGCCAGTTCCCATTGAGCTGCATCTGGAACAATTCTGACATTATTAATTAAAGGGACAGTTCAGTATTTTTCACATGAATCTGTATGGGATCTTTACTCTGGTGCACCCATAGTGACTTACCCCCAAAAATGTCCTGTGAGGTGAGTTCTGGTCCGGTTTTGGTCAAAGCGAAAGTAGTCTCAGCAGGTTTCCTGAGGTCACCAAAATAAAACGTGTTTCTTCTCAAAACAATATGCGTTCGAATGAGTGATTTATTTGCATAGCAATTCACAGAAGAAAAACTCACACCTCGTAATTGCTTGAAACTACTTTCTCTCAAGAACGATCAATGTGCGTTGTCACTGCTAACAGCTGTTTGCCTGCACATAGCAGCCACAAACCTTGGCACAACACTAGACATATTTAACTGTTTTTCTTGAACAACATAAACAAAATGGTTTCATCACTTGATCCCATGGCTCTGTAACACACCTGGAGGTAGTGACAAAAAAGTGGAACACTTCTCATACCACAACCAACATTACCATAAACCTAACCCTAGCCATTAATTGCGTGGTATTTGACACAGTGTGAACATACATGTGGAAAGCGTATAATGCATAGAGATAATGTGACAATTAAAAGTGACATGTATATGCACAATTAATATAACGTAATGATCATAGTGTATGGTACAAAACACAGCTACATATTAGAACTTACTACACATGGTCAATTTCACTAACACTGCAAAATCAAGTGTATTTTTTCTCATTTCTGGTCAAAATATCTCATCAGACTTAAAATAAGACATAATCACCTGAAGAATAACTTTTCAGTGAAATATAAGACTTATTTTTTGACAATAGATATTGTGATCTTGTGTCTAATGTGATGAAATATTTTCAGTAGCAATGAGAAAAATATCTACACTTGAAAACATTTGGAGTTTTGCAGTACTCTGCTGATGTTCATTTGCTTTCAGATTCAAGGTATTCAAGGCTGACTTATTTCTATCTTTGTCCTCCAGATGACCTGTGACATCCCAGGACTCAGTCAACAGGAGTACTTCTCCTACATCTCCTTTCATATCAACACCAACATGCTGGAGATCAGTTAGCAAACAGCCACAAACTAATATGGCATCGAAGACATGTGCTGATCAGACAGTGGCTTATTCTCAGCTCTAAACTTACACTCATGGATTATGTCCTTCAATATCTCAGTTTTCAACATTTCTCATGAGCTTGGAGAGCTGATCAGCTTCCCAGGACCGTGGAGGAGTGGATCTTTGTACATATGAACACTAATTGGACTTGGGTCGTCTTCAGCCACAGTGTTGGCAGCACATGGATTACTTATACCTTGTTATATACAGAACCATGGAGCATTTTTTTTTTAAATATCTAAAGTGCTTGCTGAAACTATTCTAAGTGAATCCACTGTAAATATTAATATGTGTACCTGTACTGGTCATGGTCACAACATTAAATGTGCTTTGTGTATTAATTAGTATAATCAAGAGAGGTGTAAATTCAGTAAAAGAAAAAAATCGCCATAAATGGACCACACTGGAACTTTTTATTATGTTAATTATATGTATGTGGGCAGAACCTATGGGAGCAGCCATTGTTTGCCAGAAGTGATGTACCCCTGTTGATTCTGGGTGACGAGTGCAAGTAAACAAGGAGCAGTCAATGAGCAAGATTGAGTGGAAATCATGTGTTCACACTTATGGTTTCTACAGCAGTAAGATTACGCGGTTCGATTTGCACTCTGGTGTTAACCCAACACTGGATGACAATGACGCAACACTGGATGATAATATGTCATCTGAGACTGGTGTCTGCTGCACAGGGTCAGTGACCTGTCTATTACAGCCCAAGTAATGAATCAAATCAACAACTGTCAGTGGTGGAACAGCCCGTGAAGGAGGTAACATGTCTCTGACCATGACTGGCTGACGGAGCAGTGACTTACAGTACTACTCATATGTAGTTGACAATGGGATGTAAGATAAAATACTAGATGGAACTGTTGGTATTATACATGATCTTCTGAAGTAGTTAATAATAACAATTCACTCCAGGCATCACTTAAAGCATGGGTGTCAAACTCATTTTAGTTCAGTCCAATGTGATATCAGTATCAATGTTTCCTGAACATTTCATCAAGCTGATTCGTTAACTTTTTGGATTGTCTTGTTAACAGACAGACAGACAGACAGACAAACCCAGATGAAAACAAAACCTGCTTGGTGGAGGTAATAATCCAAAATTTTCACTTTAGTATGAAAATATGAATATCCTGAACAACTATGATACAACCTGACATCTCTGAAGAAAAACAAGTACACTTTCATCAATGTCATGTTTAAACTTATTATTAACACAACTTACAGGTCAAAGTCAATCTATTATTTTATTAAAAATTTAATTTGTTTTTTGTTTTTAAATATTTCAGATTGATATTTGTTCATGGTATTTACATTATATCGCGAAGATAGTTTTAAATGTAAATCTTTTCAGAATGTAACTTGACACCCTTGACTGTTCATATTTTCAGTGTAATTTTTTCATTTTACTAATGCATGCTACAGGCCAGTTTGGAACCTTTGGTAGGCTGGGATATATTTCTGACACATCTGCTTAAGTCATTATGTATAATATTGTAGATTTCACATCATTCACAACACTCATATACATTTCCCTGTGTATATTTTCTTCAGGGAAGCTGTATTATATTCGACTTCCCTCATATTTGATCAGAATGGTTATAAATGTCCTGCTATACAGTCTATGGTCCCCAGAGTGCATTACCTTTGTTCTTTGACGCACATTGTCACAGTATTTATCAAATAAAATTGTATATGTTGAAAAATATGCTTTGTATACTGACACTTTACATTCTAACTGACCAGTCTGTGCAATCATCACATCATACACATGAAAAAAGAGTCAAAAGTATTGTCCTCAAAATAAGTTGATTTGGATCTATATTGAGTTTAAAGCTCTACCCAAAGAGTTACTTGAACTCTTTTTAGAAATTGGCCAATCTGAGTAGAATGGAATGGTTTTTTTTTTTGTTTTTGGTTTTTTTTTTAATTCGAACACACTTTAGTCTGGCACATTTCCTGTAAACACGGGCCTGTAACCTCTAAAGGTCATAGTATTATTACCTTTGCCAAGGAAGTAATATGTTTGTCTGTGTTCAAGATAACTCGAAAACTTATGGACGAATTTTGATGAAATTTTCAGGATATGTAGGAAATGTGAACAGGAAGAACTGATATCATTTTGGGGGTGATCGGGGTCGGGGGGGTCTACCTTGGCGGAGGTCTGCGCTCTCAGATTGTTTTTCTAGTTATTATTAGGAATGATTCTAAATGCTGTTTTATTTATTAATTTATCCAAATAGCTAAATAGGCTGCATATTGCATCCCCCAGACATGAGAAGAAATGACAGAAGTGAATGTAGCGAATTTGTCTCTCTCGCCTCTGTGCGTGTGTGTGTGTGTGTGTGTGTGCGAGAGAGAGAGAGAGAGAGAGAGAGAGAGAGAGAGAGAGAGAGAGAGAGAGAGAGAGAGAGAGAGAGAGAGAGAGAGAGAGAGAGAGAGAGAGAGAGAGAGAGAGAGAGAGAGAGAGAGAGAGAGAGAGAGAGAGAAAGTGTTAGGAAATGCTACCCGCTCAAGCTGTGCCATTCATTTCACAGATCAGTCTGGAAGGGAGTCATTTTACGCACTGAAATAATGGACATTACTTCTGGTTATGGCACCTTGTTACTAAACTAAACATTAG
The DNA here is from genome assembly GCA_020466265.1 of Siphamia tubifer. Classification (NCBI taxonomy): domain Eukaryota; kingdom Metazoa; phylum Chordata; class Actinopteri; order Kurtiformes; family Apogonidae; genus Siphamia; species Siphamia tubifer. Next base: position 21,395,456 of record CM035804.1, on the reverse strand, counting down.
GACAGACTTTTACTGTCATAAATAGTAAGTAAAATGTGGACGATTCCGAAGCCAAAATACAGAAATGGGTCATGCTCAGATGGTGAGGATGAGATCGCAGTGAATATTGGCGGAGTCAGAGTGGTTCTGTTCGGGGATGTTCTGAACCGTTACCCAGAGAGTAGACTGGCGGAGTTACTGAACTACTCAGATGGAGATTATGAAGGCATCTCATCGCTTTGTGATGACTTCGACCCTGGTAGAAAAGAGTTCTACTTCGACCGTGACCCTGATGCCTTCAAATGTATCATCGACGTTTATTATTTTGATGAAATCCACATCAAAAGCGGCATTTGTCCCATATGTTTCATCAAAGAGATGGAGTTCTGGAAGATAGACCAAAGTGTTTTAGACGAGTGCTGTAAAAGTTACTTAAGCGAGAAAGAGGACGAGATGAATGAGATTGCCTGCAAGGTGAAAGTGATTCTGGAGGCTCGGGAGGTGGAGCAGTGCGTTACGCGCACCCAGAGGTGCCAGAGGTTCCTATGGAGGCTGATGGAGAAGCCGGAGTCCTCTCTCCCGGCGCGCGTTATTGCCATCGTATCCTTCCTTTGCATCCTTGTATCCGCTGTGGTGATGTGCGTGGGGACCATCCCGGAGCTCCAAGTGGCAGACTCTGATGGTAAACTCGTGGAGCACCCGACCTTGGAGGCGATTGAGACCGCGTGCATGTTATGGTTCACGGCGGAGTATCTGCTGCGTCTGGCTTCAGCTCCAAACAAACTTCACTTCTCGCTCTCCATCATGAACATTATAGACTTCATGGCTATTATGCCTTTCTACGTCGTTCTGTCCTTAACGTACCTCGGAACCACGTCTATCATGGAGCTGGCTAATGTCCAACAGGCTGTCCAAGCTCTGCGCATCATGCGTATTGCGCGCATCTTTAAGCTGGCGCGCCACTCTTCCGGGTTGCAGACTCTCACATACGCACTGAAGAGGAGCCTTAAAGAGCTGGGGCTGCTCCTCATGTACATGGGAGTCGGGATCTTCGTATTCTCTGCTCTTGCCTACACCATGGAGCAAAGTCACCCGGAGACCCTGTTCAGGAGCATCCCACAGTCTTTCTGGTGGGCCATCATCACCATGACAACCGTGGGATACGGGGACATATATCCGAAAACCACCCTTGGCAAGTGCAACGCGGCTGTGAGCTTCCTGTGCGGGGTCATAGCCATCGCTTTGCCCATCCACCCCATCATAAACAACTTTGTCGTCTTCTACAATAAGCAGAAAGTGTTGGAAACGGCGGCGAAACATGAGGTGGAACTGATGGAACTTAAGTCTGGCAGAGAAAGTCGTAGAAAAAGCAAGAATTAGGACCAAGTTTAGACCTTTTTTTAAACATTTTGCCAAGTCGAGGATAACTTAAAAAAAAACAGAAATACATGTGAAATTACAATATTCGTTGTATAAAATCAAATGTACATAGACAAATACAATGAAGCCATTTATAAACTAAGTTGAAGAACTAGTTTAAGGCTTTTTTTTTCCACGAAGAATCCCTTGCATATAAAGAGCTGTTGTCTTTTTTCAGCAGTTATTGTGTGTATTATTTATTCCTGTGGCTCATCTGTTATGTCTTGCGTGAAGATGAAGGCTGTGCTTGTAACAGATTAAAACTTGTGCATGAGCAAAAAAAAAAAGTTGATGAGGGAGTCATTGAAGCATCCCCACACACGAACTACACATTTTAAGATTAATATGCATGACAAATATGAATGAAGTAATTAACTTTGACCACACATATTTAGGATGTGCCTGTGGAAGACTTAATAGATCATCTCTGTGTTTTGTGTGTGTGTGTGTGTGTGTGTGTGTGTGTGTGTGTGTGTGTGTGTGTGTGTGTTAATAATATCATCATCTGATGGGATTGGACAAAAATCAGTTAAATGAGCTCATGACTAAATCTGAGTCATAAAATCCAGTAAACAGTTGTGACTATGAGGAAAAATACACTAAGGAACTGTAAAGCGTGCCTGTTTTTTCTGTTGATTTGTAAAATTCCAATAGGATGGAGAGACTTAAAGCAGCAAATCAAGCTTTAAAAACATTAAGCGTCAAAGTATTGGATTTTTTTTCCCCTTCTAAAAATGTAAGTGCAGACATGATCTAAACAGCCACTGACCCCAAGTCACTATTGAACAGCTGCCTCAGGGAACAAATACACAGCTTTAGCAGTTTTTTGTTTGTGTGATTTCATGTATATTTTTCGGGTGTGCAGTGCAACACGTCTTTCATATTTCTGTTCATGCATGACCTCACATCTATTTTGAAGGTCTTCCTCTCCTTTGGTAATGTATTTAACCCATAAATTGCATTCAATTCAATTCAGTTTTATATATAAAGCAAATTTCATGTACAAGGCAGACTAATTTTGCTTCACAACAGGTATATTAAAAAAATCATAAAAAGGAGAATGCAGTTAAACAATCATGTGACATGTACACACACTTAAACTCACACATGAACACACAACCACACATGTACAGAATGCTGTAAAAAAAAAAGGAAAGAAAAGAATAGAAATAAAGAACAAATGGTACATTTTAAGTTGTTTTTATAAATGGCTAGTGGGTCGTCTCAGGCAGGGTGTTGCATTTTTGTGGGGCAGATAGATTGAAAGATGTCTCTCCTGTCTTGGATCTGGTGTGAGCGTCGAGTAAGCTGCTACTGTCTGCTGACCAAACTGTTCTGTAAGTGATGAGCATATCTAAAGACTCATTGACACTTTTGTAGCAGTTATCAATTTTTGTTTTTGTAATTTTTGTTTAACCATTTTTAAGTGAATTATAACCATTCATAATAATATCATCCTCTGGATTTAGCATTTTTCAGTGTAAATCATGTATTTTCCCAAATTTAATTCACTGATTGTGTAGATGTTCATTAAAAAAAAGAGGACATTTCAAGGTTTTTCTAGAGTTATCAAAATTAACTTGTTAGTGCAGATGAATTCATCATCATGATTAATCTGATTAAAAATGTTATCCATCTACAGTGCAGAATGACTCTGAACATATTTACCAAGAGATTTCAGGCAGTTTGTCCAAGTACAGTTACTGTTGTGCTGCACAAATGGTTGATCTGGCAGTGATAGGCAACAGAACCAACCCATAAAGATGGAAGACACTGAACAGCATACTCTGGGTGAAAATATAAGGACAAAAACAAAACTAAAAACATGACAGTACAGCTGTTTGAAGCTGCATTGTTTCAAGTTGTTTTAATGAAACTGTTGAAGGTGTTTAATAAACATATTAAGTACATATATATTAATTTCTTTCTTGAGTTAATGTAAAATGAAATTATATACATATGTATAAGAGTAACATTTAATCTTGATTAATCAAAATTAATCCACAGCAACCCTGTGATCCATCTGATAACACTTTTAATATTTTGACAGCACTAATCCTGCATTAATATCAGAAACAGAATGTGACTTTTCCAACAAAAATATTAATAACTGAATGTAAAAGAAGCATGTCTATCCACTGTCACTTATCAAACATTCGGTTTTACTTTTGAATCTTTCTTTTTGTATACATCTTGGGTAGAATACATTAGATTTACAGATGGATTTTAGGTCAAAGTTTGCAGCATGTCTGAGTGTCATTGTTTACTCAATAAGATGCGTTGATTCCAGTCCATGCACGTCCTCATCTGCATGTTGACATGTACGTTTCAGTGTTTATTCGTGCTTGAGCATCGCATGTCACACACTCCAAGGCAGTCTACTGTGAGAAAACACAGTCCCCAGCAGGAAAACAACTTCAAAGTAAGGCTGTACACACACCCACGCACATTGAACACTCAAAACACTCTCTACTATCTCCCCACCCGCTGTTCCTCTCACTCTCAGCTGTATTGCCTCCACCTCCACCTCCTCACCCTCCACTGTCTCTGATGATGACGATGATGATCTGTCAGCTCCTACGGCTCAGAGTGCAGCGATCAGATGCAGTGATACGTAAAGTATTAGTGCTGTCACATTTCGAGGTCATGAAGTAATGTAAAACTTGAACTGGAAGTTTTAAAACTGGCCACAACAGATATTCGTGCAAATGATAATAAAATATCACAGACATGAGGTGGCATAGACTACAACCAAATATAGCACATCATATGTTATGCATCAGCAACCACTGCAGGCGAGTCATTCTCACCACATCAGTATGACACGGACACACACAGGTTAAAATTATACACTGCAACACCAGGGACTGTAGTGACCTTTGGGATCAGAAAAAGACAAATAATAAGCCATTACAGTGTGTGTTGCACAACCATGTCAAAGTATATTTTATTCTATGCACCCACTGTTATGTTTGATCAATGGCAACCTGTTAACACATGAAAGATATATATATATATATATATATATATATATATATATATATATATATATATATATATATATATATATAAAAGGCCTTTTGTCAATATAAGGCTTTACCCAGTGAGCTTTGAAGCTTCACAGGAGAGGTCTCCCACGATCCTCAGAGTCCAAGTACACGTGTGGAATGTTGGAAAAGGATTGGAAGGGTAAATACTGAAGCTTTTGACTGAAGAATGGTGGATAATTAGTCCCTTTAAATGAGCTCCCACTGGGTGTAGTAATGTAGTAGAAGTGGAAGGAAAGGTAGGATTCCAGCATCACAGAATACACATAAATAACTAACAGGCCTTAACAGCTACTGGTCTATGGATGTTTGGATGTGGTCATGATTCCTGGACAAGATGCAATAAAAATTATGTTTTCTGAGGATGAGGATTACCTAGAATATTATGCAATAATTTAAGGGTGGCACGGTGGTGCAGTGGTTAGCACTCGTGCCTCACAGCAGGAAGGGAAGGTCCCTGGTTCGATTCCAACACCAGACCTTTCTGTGTGGAGTTTGCATGTTCTCCTTGTGTCTGTGTTTTCTCCAGGTACTCCAGTTTCCTCCCACCATCCAAACACATGCACTGATAGGTTAATTGGTTAATTTAAATTACCCATAGGTGTGAATGTGAGAGTGATTGTTTGTCTATATATGTTCAGCCCTGAGACGAACTGGAGACTCATACAGGGTGTACCCCGCCTTCACCCATTGTAGCTGGATTAGGCCCCCAGTGACCCTAGTGACCCCAGTGAGGATAAAGCGGGTTCAGATGACCAGAACTTTATACTTATTTATGCAATAACTACATATTTATTTACTTGTTTTATATGTGTCTAATAATCACTGCACCACATCACCAGTATTATTATTATTTTCTTATTTATGGCAGGTGTGTGTGTGTGTGGGGTGTTTTTTTTTTTTTTTAACTATATGTGTTTTATCATTGTTGACTCTGCATCATCATTTTGTTCTGCTATGCATCGGTGACGTAATTATGTAATTTGCCTGAATGACAAGAATATGATCTGATTCTGATTGGCAGAGAAAAAGACCACAAACAGAAGAAAACTGAAAACATCAAGAGATGAATAAGAAATGTGTCTATTTATGTAAATATTTATATCAATAAATACATTTGAATAAATCATTAAATGTTATTTATACATTTATATCATGGTTGCACATGCGCATGGTGTGATATGGAGAAGAACAAGATGTGTTTTTCATTCTACAGTACTTCATTTTATCCATCAATAAGTATCTAAACTGCACAAATCTAAGTTACCAAGCATATTTTTCTTATTTCTAGTTAAAATATCTCATCACACACTCATCACGAAGATGACATAAGATGAGATAAAATAAGATAAGACTTTGTTAATCCCACTGATACTACAGCAGCAATATTAAACATTAATTAAAACATTAATACAATTCCAACAGTCATAAATGTTAATTACATAATTTTGTTATAGTTTCTCATGTATAGTATTGATGTGATATGGAATATATAATGTAAGGGCTTTGCTGTAAAATCTAATTATTTTCACAGTTTTTGTCTCCAGTTTTCTTTTCCCTGTCCCAATTATTTTTGAAATGTTTTCACTTTTTTCCCCTTCAAATGGTCCATTTTCTCCATTTAAACACTTTATAAATAAATCTTCCACACTTTATTGTGAATAAAATATGGGTTTTTGTGATTTGAACATCATTGCACTATGTTTGTGTTTACATTTCCCACAGCTTCACAACCTTTTTGGAAGTGGGTTTTTAGCACTTTCTGTCTTACTAGGACTCAAAGTGTTTTAAATTGCACTCAATTCACACTCACACATTAGTGGGCGTTCAGTGTCTTGTCTAAGGGAAATTCTACATTTTAACTGTGAGGAGCCAGAGAATGAAGAGCCTGTCTGAGTGTTTTCCTCAGCGACTCATCTGCTCTCCACAAATTGAGAAAATATGTCCGCCAGATCTTTTATGAATCTAAAATGGCTGCTATAAAATATTATTAACCAATAAAGACCCAAATATTGACCGACAACCAAAGCCATCTACTGATCTAAAATGTTTAATCTCTGTTGGTGCATTAATGTCATCAATATATGAAAACAATTGGTGTAAAATACAGTTTGTCATCTTTTCATAGTCATCAGATATGATGCATTTAGATATTTAATGTAGAAACACTGTCATCTTCTGCAACATTTATTCACCAGTAAACCTCATGGAGCTTCATAAATAACAGTGGATAGAAACACTTATTTTTACATTCAGTTATTTATAATTATTTTTGCTAAAAAAATTTTTAAAAATGTTCTTCCATGTTCTCTGTTTTCTCATAATAACCTTTGAATTAACTTAGAATTTTATTGGACATCTAAATTAAATATATAAAATTAACAAAAAAACAGTAACTAAATACACAATTTACAGTGCAAAATTCCAAATATAGAGGATAATATATTATAATAAATGGTAATACACCACTTAAAAAATGTTAACTACTGAAAAAAAATTCATTTGGGGACTTTGTTACCACATGTATATGTGCTGTATCTGTATAAATACAGTATATATGTATGGGATCCAAGTATGTCTTATGTATGTGCTTGCATTATATGTCAGGTGTTTTTTTGTTCGTTTTTAACTGTGTTTTTTTTTATTGTTGACTCTGCATCATAATTTTGTTCTGCCATGGATCTGTGATATAATTTGCCTGAATGACAATAACATGATCTGATTCTGATTCACAGAGAAAAAGACCATAAGCAAATGCAAACTGAAAACATCAAGAGAGAAATAAGAAATGTGTTTATTTATGTAAATATTGGTATCAATGAATATATTTGAATAAATCATGAAATAATATTTACATATTTACAAGAACAAGACTTGTTTTTCATTCTACAGTACTTCATTTTATTTATCCAACCATCAACAAGCATCTACACTCCAAAAATCTAAAGGTTACCAAGTGTATTTTTCATCATTTCTAGTCAAAATATCTTATCACACTTAAAGGAAGACAGAACCACCTAAAGAGGAACTCGTAAATGAGATATACAGTAGGGAACCTATTTTTAGACAACAGATCTTGAAAATCTTGGTAAATTTCTTTGCTTGAGGTAGCAAAAAATATCTTGAGTTTAGCAAAATAAAAAATACAAATACAAATCTGACAATAGAACCAGTGAAAATGATCTTGCCAAGATTTCTTGAAATAAGATTTTCAAGATCTATTGTTAAAAATCAGTTCTTATGTCTCACTAAAAAGTCACTCTTTAGATGATTATGTCTTATTTTAAGTGTGATGAGATATTTTAGTGAGAAATGAGAAAACTTTACTTGGTAAGATTTAAATTTCTTTCTAGTGTAAAGTATTAGCTATATGTGCAGAAATAACCTGTTGTGAGCAGATTGTAAGCTACATAGAGACTTGCATTAGAGTTTACTTTCTGTGAGCATTTTTCCACATTTATATCATCAAAAGCAAATGCTAAATGCTAATTCTCATCTATGTTCCTGGGTTTGATTCTCAAAACCGTATCACTGTTTTGCAGCTAAATATCACATCCCAGATGTCAGCCCCTCTCACCAGTGCATGAATTTGCAGTATTTCTACCTCCAGATTGTCCTCCATCATTACACAAACACATTTCCAATCTGTCAGATTCAAAGCTGCAGCACAGAGAATGCGATTTAATGTACATATAGTCGAAGTCAACAAAACTGTATGGCAGAAAAATCTGTGTTTATTCCAAATGGACAATGAAACACAATCCTATCATTAAAAATATCAAAATCACTGTCTTCACTGAGGAGCCAAACCTTTGTTTTCATGTCTTGAGCAACATTTTAGTAACATGTCTCCTTTTATTTTTGATTTGAAAAAACCAAAACAAAACTAAGTACTATTTCCTGTACCAGCAGTGGTCTTCTGTTGTCATGGTTCCAGTCTTTAAATAACAGTCTCACTCTCATTATTCTGCCTCGACGAAGCTTTTTGCTTTTAGACTCCCACATTGAATGCACTCTGCAGCAGTTGATTGTAATAGACTTAATAGAGCAACACTTTTTTATGTGATGTACGTCAGTAGAATGAATCATAACAGATATTTTCAGGTGTTGCTAAGACGGACATGAAAATAGAAGGGGTGTTGCATTACCTGAAATCTGAATCTGAGTCCCTATGTACTGCAATAAGAAACCACAGAGTTCGTATATCAACTTTTCCAAAGGGTCAGATTACTTTATGCAGAATAAAACCAGTAGTTTGCTGAAAATCTTCTTTTTTCATATTTTTGAAGAGGTCACAGATACCGTAATATATAAATATATATATGCGGCGTAAAAAAAAAAAAAAAAAAAAAAAAAAAAAAATATATATATATATATATATATATATATATATATATATATATATATATATATATATATATATATATTTTTTTTTTTTTTTTTTTAATTTAATTTTTTTTTTAATTTTTTTTTTTTTTTTTTTACAGAAATACAGAGAGAGGATCTCTAAATCCTTTAGTCATGGATTCAGTGAATTGCATAAAGCATCAGAATGCAGTGTGATGGTAGGTGGTGACTGGTTTCTCCCCTGCCTCTTGTGTACATATCTGCTTAGAACAGGGCCAGTAATACTCAATAAAGCGCTATATTACAATAATCTGGCAAGTTTTTTTTATATACATATATTTCAGCTCATATTATAATGTGTTCGAAAGCTACATACATCTATAGGGGTTCAAATTTGACCTGTGAAAATACTCAAAAGCAATAGATTTCCTTGAATATTGTTTAAACCCTCATCATAGTTAATATAGCATACATTCATTTCCATGTAAACCCTGTATTCATGCATTCATTTTGACTCCATGGGCCTTTTATCATACAATATTCCACTAGTTCATGATTTAAAATAATTTAAACTCACTAATTATATTTCCTTACCATGAACATAATGGGTAAATAGATGATCTAAGTCTAATAAACCAATATTAGAACACACCTACCACAAATACAGATTATTTTTAACAACAACGACAACGACAACAATAATAATAATAATAATAATGCGACATATTGTGAACTATAGCACACCCTCCCTGAAAATGCAATGGAAACTGCTCCAATAAAAACAAACCCAAAACAAGGCAGTCACAGACAGCAGACCTCCGCCAAGGCTTGATATGGCGTCATATGACGTCAAAACGTGATGTGCTCGATGACGTGAATGAAAAAAACAAACAAACAATAGAACCCAATTCTATCTTGTCTGAATCCAGAGATATTACCACTGATGTATTTTAGTGGTTGACCTTTAGTGTGACCTTGACCTTTGACCTTCATTGCTCAAATCCTAATGGGTTCTTCCTTGACCCATTATCTATTATTTCTGAAAGTTTAATCAAAATCTGTTCAGAACTTTTTTCATAAGACAGATAAACAGACCCTAATTTAGTATAACAAAGGTACTAAAGAATATACAATTAAAATTTTAACACAATCCTCTTCCTCAGACATATCCTCTTCAATTTTTTTTTTAATCAAAAATCAATAGCCTGTTAGTAAATCTCCTCATGTTAACGGATGGTACTGCAGAAGAAAAGAATACATTTATTATTGTGTTAGAATAGTTGTTTCTGAGGATTTCGTCAAGCATTGTTTTTACTACAGGTATAAGAAAATACCGGAAGCATAATATATGACGATATTTAATTCCACAATGTTGTATCAATATTAAAGTGTGCTACATGAATATTTTTAGGTATTTATTCAAATTATGGCAAACATTCATTTTTCTTTTTTGTTTATCAGGCTCTTTTATTTATATATTCATGTTAGGTCTGGCTCAGGATGCAGCAAAGAGTGGAGAAATGCTGGCTTCACCACTTATTTATACACTATATACAACAAATTAACACTTCTGAATTCATGTTGAGATCTGCAACAGAATGATGAAACCTTTGCATGCAGCACCAGAGAGACTCCCAAGTGGAAGGTGGTTGATGCCTGACTTTGAAAAACTCGTGGAAACAGTGGGCTCAGATGCCTCCAATTAGACAGACCCTCCAGGATTTTTTTTATGATTTTGCAATTTGAAACTTCAACACAAATTCAGCCAATCCCTGTGAATTCAGCGCGATGTTTGCAATTTATAACCAATCATAGTGACTTCTCCACAAAATGTGACCAATCATTTTGAGCTGCTCCTTCCACATTTTCCTGTTGACCTTACATGTGCTTGGCCAGTAGTTCGCATTTGTTCGATTAAAATGAGGCACTAGTACCAACAGGTGCATTTGGAAGAGTACTTTTTTGTAATCCAGGTAATATTTTATTAGCCATATTTGAAAGGTTGTCTTAATATCTCAGTGTCTTTGTTCTATTTTTGTCAGGAGAAACTGCCTCTATTACACAGTACACAGTACTAGTAATAATGAATTGCAAAGTTTGCGAAGTTTTTGGGAAAAAATTACCACTACATAAATTGTTTCAGCTCGGACATACAAACACCGATTTGGCTGAAATTTGACACAGACGTCTATCTCCCAGGTCTACATCCATTTAACTAAAGACATTCTGATTTTGTACTACAGCGACCCATAGAAATGTGCTTTTATTAAAATGACTGTTAGTTCGGACATACAAACACCGATTTGGCTGAAATTTGACTCGGACGTCGCATGGGGAGGTGGGCACGAGGGACGACGAAGGCCTTTGAGACTGCTTGCAGTTTTAATTATTTATTGTTGCTGTCTCTCACGAGGAACTCATTGAATATGTCCCCACCAATATCAACATCATGATTACTCCCATGGTTTGTTTTTACAACTTCATGTAGTGTTGTGAGGTCATTTGAACTTTAACCTTTGGACCAACCGGTTGCATTTGGAAGAAAAAAAATTGTGGCATTTTTGTAATCCTCTAATCATTTATTTGCCATCTCGGTAACGTAGTTATGAGGACCATATCACAATGACTTTGAATACATTTTCCAGTGACTAAATATTTGAAATATAACTTAATTTTGATTACAAAAAAGGGAAAATTCTAACTATTTATCACAACTTTCACTTCCTCCTGCAGCAAAAGCCAAAAAAGCACCGCAACTTTCATCACAATTTTTCAGAAAAGCTCATGCAACATCAGTTATTTTAGGCTGTAACAATCTCAAAAAAGGCACGTGAAATCCTGGAGGGACTGATTAGCTGATCACTGATCCTGCCTCCTGTTATCTGGACATCAACAAACACGTATGGTGTGACAGTTCGTATGGGTCTTTTGCTCTACGTTTTGTATACTACAGTAGTAGTATTGTGATATTGCAGGTTCTACATGTAGTTTAAAAAAATATATAACACTGTTTTGTTAAATAATGGTTGTTTCAAGCATCCCAAAAGCACTTTAATATGTTGATTCCTATGGTTGATTCAGTTGAGCTCTTCATTCATTCATTATCTGAACCCGCTTTATCCTCACTAGGGTCGCGGGGGTCACTGGGGGCCTAATCCAGCTACAATGGGTGAAGGCGGGGTACACCCTGTATGAGACGCCAGTTCATCTCAGGGCTGACATACATAGACAAACAATCACTCTCACATTCACACCTATGGCCAATTTTAGATTAACCAATTAACCTATCAGTGCATGTCTTTGGATGGTGGGAGGAAACTGGAGTGCCCGGCGAAAACCCACACGGACACGGGGAGGACATGCAAACTCCACACAGAAAGGTCTGGTGTGGGATTCGAACCAGGGTCCTTCTTGCTGTGAGGCACGAGTGCTAACCACTGCACCACCGTGCTGCCCAGTTGAGCTCTTAATTATCAGAAAAATGAATGCAGACATTGTATGTAGTATCCGGTCTACCATAGTTAAAACTAAGACAAAACAGGAAGTGGACACGATCATTTTGTTTCAGTAGACATCCAGACGTTACGCAGGCGTTCTTGTCCAATCAGAACCCTCTGTACCTCCAGCTCTTAAAGCACAATTAACTAGAGCAGGATACACCTATTTTCCATGTAAAACTTTATTCAGAATTAACATGCCCATGTAAACACGAAGGAAATAGACTAGTAACAGCTGAAGAGGCCTTGACTGGACAGACAAGTAACTTTGACCAAAAACCAAGTCTTTAGGTGTTATGACAAAGTTGTCAGTCATTAACAAACAGAAGAAAATCTAGCAAAAAAGGCAAAAAAATAAAAATAAAAAAATGGAGGTCTTTCACCATCTGCAGCACAGATATTGTTTTAAGATTCATGGAATTCAGGGAAATCTCAGTGTGTTAAGGTCAAGGACACAAAACCCTGTTAAATGCTTGTGATATTCAAGCCCTGAGACAGCATTGTATTTGAAACCATGATGCTACAGTGGTGAAAATAGATACAAGGATTTGGGAGCACCTTGAAAAACTGCCTCCCCAGAAATGTTACCTGAAGCTGCTTTCCACAAAAAGAAAGAAGGCCCTTCATCAATTCTATATTAAAAACAAGTTCTCAGACAGACTGGAAGACAGAGGTCAGACTAGTCCATATTTAAGCCTATTTTTTTTTTTTTTTTTTTTTTTTGGGGGGGGGGGGGTGACATTGGGTTCTATGTGCTACAGATGAAAGAGTTCAGACTGGTATGAGTGAAAGGTACAAAAGCAGTATCTGTGATGGTCTGAGGTTGTGTCAGTGTCCACATATCTGATCTCTACATGTGTGATGTGAAGGCATTGACTGGAATTTTACAGAAACGTAACATTTTTCCCAGAAGTCAGTGTTTATTCTGGACATTGTCAGACCTCATTCTGCACCAGTTCAAATATGGTTTCGTAGACAGAGAATGCATGTCCACATCTGCCTCCTATTGAAAATAAACTGACATCTAAATTGACAAACAGTCTGTTAAGTAGAGTGGATAACTATAACAACAAATGGGCATGCTACTTTTCTTGCACAAGTTAATGACGTAGCCAACTCTAGAATTTGAACCTGACTAAGTGATAAATATCGATTGCTGTAACTGTATGGCGTGCATAGACATTTTGGGGGTCAAGTGCTCTGGAAGGGAAGGGGAGCACTTTTTTGTGCACATTTTATTATAGTGTGAGATTAAGAAAAAAAAAAAATTACATGCACATGTTGAATGCAATTTTACTTTTATTTGTAAAATTCTATAAAAGTGAGATTTCAACAAGTTTTCAAAGGGAAATAGTCTATATCCTGTAGTCTGATAAAGTCTATATCCTATAGGCCAATATCCTATATTATCAATAACCAATCATTCTCTAATGCTTTGATAAACTATGGACAGAGGTGTGTAAATGGTGTCTTTGCGACGTAGATAAATGTCTGTTTACTCTCCACTGTAGGCCTTGCTAATAGACTGTAGTAAAGTGGACCTTACTCTAAAGCAGCATCGTCCTTGGTGCCATGTCCTATATGGGGGTGTATATATATATATATATATATATATATATATATATATATATATATATATATATATATATATATATATATATATATATATATATATATATATATATATATATATATAGGCAACATAATACAGTAGCTTCTTTTACACAGCACTTCTGTCACCTTTAATCTGGACTGACGTTTATGTAAATGAAACAGTGGGATCATTTTGTCCCACCTGTATCACAGCTCTGTAACACATCTAGAGGTAGTAATAGACCTGTGATAAAGGTGGAATAATTATTACCGAACACTATATATAAGGAACACCTCACATTCCGCAACCAAGGTGATATTTTGATGGCATATGTGCGTGTGTGACCCTCACACAAGGAAGATTTAACGCATAAAGACCCAGTACTGCTTTTGTGGTAGCTCATTTCTTGAATAATATATCACAATTTATTCTAATATTATCCTGTGTATTTTGCATTTTTGTGTGAAAATCAGATATCTAATATTCTGATTATGTAGATGTTCATTAAAGCTGTGATAAAATTGAGGGTTATTATATCAAAAAAAGATAAAACTGTGGAAAAAGATCATTTTTACTGCAATATATTGTTAACTACACATAAAATAAGTGTCTCCATCCACTGTGGCTGATCCAACTCTATTGGTTTTACTGTTGAATCAATGTTGCAGAAGGAGGCAGTGTTTCCGTGTTCACAACACATCCAAATGGGTCATATCTGATGAACATAAAAATTGCATTTTACACTAATAATTAACATATATTGATAGGATTAGTGGATCAACAGTTATTAAACATTATAGATCAGTGAAGAATCTTGGTCGCCAGTCTATGTTTGGGTCTTTAAGGATTGAAAATGAGCATGGGTCGTGTATAATTAACAAACATTTAGGGGAGGAAAAAAAGTTTTTGTATACCCCATGCATATGTAATATATTGTATTGAGAATCTGTCTTAAGTCAATGTCACACTCACCTCTGCATGTGCTCTGTTCTGTCAAGGTTAAAACTGAATGTTTCAGTGAAGAAATGAAAGGGCATGACATGTCAAGACCTTCCCCTTACTTCTGACAATTTTCACCTCGCCTGTGCTGTCCATGAGGCTGCAAGATTTCTCTAATCACTGAGCTTTTTAAGAAGTCAGTCTTGCAGTCTCTGGTACGGGAACATTCAGTTTTGTCTCCTCAATAACCTGAACATTTTCTGTCGTCATCCATCATTACTCGTACATTTCTCATCACCACAGACTCTGGCTGATCTACACCAGGTTTTGTTTGTTTAGGTTTTGTTGTATTCCATTGTTCTTTTTGTTATTAAATCTGTTCTGTTCCAAGCACCTGAGTCTTCTTCCACCACACCCCTCATGACAACATGTTGAAACTGTTGAGAATGTAGTTTTGTTATTTTCATGCTAACAAGAAACAGAGGAATCCTTTTGCCACACCTTTTGAAACACATTGTGTTGGGAAATTACAATAATATCAGAGATATAAATGTTAAAGTAATGTTTCATGTAAAATGTAACATTCTTGGGAGTTTAAGCCTGTGTTTCCAAATGCAGATCGGCTCAGTTCGGGATGGCCCTCGGCCCAGTGGGGGCTGAGGTGATTAGAATTGGAACAAACAATGGGAGCCTCCAGAAGAAGACGCGACGCCCAACCCTTGAGGAGCTAAAGACAGATAACATCTGGTCTATTTGCTAAACTTAGACATTTTCTTCCTACTGCAACATTAGTCACTCTGTATAAAACCTTATTTGAACCTCATTTAAACTACTGTAATATTGTTTGGTGAAATAAATTTCCCTGCCACACAAAAAAACTGTTAGTCCTACAAAAGAAAATCATACGCATCATTTCCTGGTCTGACATCAATGCCCCCACTAATCCATTCTTCTTATGTTACAAAATACTGAAGCCTCCTGAATTCAACAGCTACCATAACGCATTTACTATATACAGAGTAATCAACAAGTTAAACATAAAACTCTCAGAGCTTATTCCAGTCACGTCCAGGTCACATGCACACGGCACAAGAAATAAACATATTATCATTGGTACTTGCAACTACCAGCCTCAGTGTGGTGGTCCACAGATTTGGAATAAGCTAGATCCTCGTCTAAAAGCTCCTAACTCCTTCCATATGTTCAAAAAGAATTAAAAAAATAATCTCCTGTGTTCATATTTATAAGTATGTATCCATGAATGTATTCATGTACTTATCTATATTTTGTATTTATGTATGTATCTATGTTTTTGTATTTATGTATGTGTTTTGTCCTGGGCCCCCTCCTAATAAACTTGCAATAGCTTCCATGGGTCACCCTTTTTGCATTCTTTGCAAATAAATGAACAAGAAGTGGGAAAAAAAAGGAGGTGGGGTCGATGGGAAGGTGTTAAAGCTGTGTGTCTGAGCTTCCCCCCATTAATTCTATGTGGTCATTCAGGCCATATACACTCAATGACCAGACTTAGACTGGACTTTAGGACTCATGACTATATAATTTTAATGTTGCTGGAATATTTTGTAATACTGTAACTGATTGTAAACTATGATTGTGGTGTTAAATTAATGAAAATACAATGAGAAGACTCAAAGAGGTATATCTTAACCAACCGTTTAGGCTATAAATATAATATGAGCAGAGTTAAATATGCTTACTTAATAATTATATAAAAAGTATTACTTAATTTATTCTTCCCAATACAACATTAAAAAAGTTTTTTTTTTTTTTTTTTTACAAATATTTAATATGTTCTAATAATATTTAAAAGATTTGAGATTGTGTGAGATTTTAGTTATCCAAAAGTTTTTTTCCACTACTGTATCAACATGACCAGAAAGATAAAAAAGTTTGCTTAACGATCGCTACCTGGACTCAAAATAAGTAATAAAAATTAGAGGTGCTCTATTGGACAGGAGAAAACAGCAAAAAACAAAGAAAAATTCCAAGGCACTCTCTTAAAAGTGAAGAATAAAAAGCCTTTATTAAACTGGCTTGGTTAAGAAAAAAAACTATAAAATCATATAAAAACATGTAAAAACCCCAACGCGTTTCGGCATAAATGGCCTTCATCAGGTAGTAAGTAAGATCCAGAAAGATGTTGGACCATTATTCGTGATCTGTTGTCTCTTCAGGAGGACTCTATCCATGCTGACATTTATGGAAAGATGAAAGATGGGTTAGCAACAGCGCTATGCTTGGGATGTTTCTGATGTGCAAGTTATTCATCACACTTTAGGCTGTGTTGTGTCACTCCCCCTTTGTTTCCAGAATGCTGGTCCACTGTTTAAAGGTCCAGCCTGTTTCACCTGTTATTCCTGGGTTAGCTGTGGAAATGGATGAATGATACAGAAATGTAGGATCACCATCTCACCTTTGTTCTACGTTAAATACAAAATTAAGTAAAGTTTAAAATGAAGACATTTTTTTCTTTGTATGTTGGTCAGTAAAATTAAGCTATTTCAGTTTCTGTTTGTTAGAGGGGGGGGGGGGGGTAAAATCCAAACCTGAGATTGAATTTCATGTCTCCATCTCAGCTGTACCTGGAAAAAGCAGCACTTCATCAGGATGAACTTCTCTTCTCGACTGTCAACACACACTTCAGTTTAAGTCTCACTTGAACAGGGAAGTGTGAGACAGAAACACTTCATGAATGGAGTGAGAAACGATCCAGTGTCCTTACTTCTGATTGGACAATCTTCTTGGCAGTTAAATTATTGATCTTGAGAGTTAATCTGTAAAAGCAGCAGAATGGTGACCTTTCAGACATCTTTTTTTTTTTTTTCATTTTTAGTTTGTGGGTCTGATATAGAGCGAGCACTCAGCCTTACCCGCTCAATGATTGCTTTGTCCTCCACAGCCTGCACTCGTTCACAGCTGGTCACTGTGTCTATTTTTTCGGGTAACTCACATCTTTCAGAGAATGTGCTGCTGGAGACTGTGTGTTTATCTCCCTTTTTCAGTTTAGTAAAGCACTTCTTGGTCAATAATGCATGTTCCCTCTGTAAAGGCCACTGCTTGCAGGAGGTGAAGAGCCAGTGTTATTCCTGAGGTTATGGGAACATGTTGAGTGTATAGATTCTCATCTATAGTATCTACAGTCATCAAGCCCCTCTGAGAGGAGATTGATTCATGATTGATTATGTGACCTTGACTTATTATCTGATTTATTAAGACACACACAGATAGTGTGGATTAAATGTTACTGTGTAAAATACAATAAACTTTAAATATAGCCATAAAAATCTAAATCTTTTGCTTTATTTCCCCCCCCCCCCCCCAATATACTGATGTGACTTATGTGGTTATTTTTAGTTGCTCACTTCTTAACCCACAAAGACCCATTCAAAAATATAATTTTCTCTATATGTTCTCACCATTTGTTATATTATTATCTCACTTTTTTTGTGAACATCAGGTATTTTTCTATATTTTCCTATATAGTTCAGGTTAAAGTGGAGAATTGCTATATCAGCTACATATATGATTAGTGGATAGGTACAGGTATTGAATATCTTAGCTCAATAGATCCTTTTGGTCTGAAGTGGATGTTTGGGTCTTTATGGGTTAAAAGACACAGATATACATAGTTGATTAACTGTTTTAAGAGTGCATTGACCTCAAAATTAAACATTCCTTTAGCATTGTGTGAACTTTAGTGGCCAATTTTATATAAGATGTTTAGTTGGCAGACCTGGGGTTGGTCCTTCTGTTGATGTTTCATTCTTGTCTTATTTTTTCACTGACACTGAATAGTAAATTTATGAGAATGTTATTCCTGTCTTGCTTTTCCAATGCTATTGTATATCAAAGTGTATATTAAAGTCAGACAGAGGTTTCAGTGGTAAAGGGTGTTATATTACACTGTACTCATGTTTCCATGTTTGTAGGTTGTGTTTATTTATGATTATTATATATTGTTAGACCAAATGAATCATCATCAATAACACATAAACCTAAAAGAGGACAAGTATTCAGAGAATGTCTAATCTCACCCCTATTTTGTGCCAATCTCAAGTTTCTACGACAACCCGTTCTTGAATTTGAGCCAATAATGTGATTTTGACCTTTCTGCTAAATGCAACCTTGACCTCTGACCTTTTGCAATATTGATAATTTTGTTATATGTATATATGTCAATGTGTGTAATATTATGATCATATATCCAGTACTTATTAAGTTATAGTGTGATATGTCTATGCCTGACACACAGTGTTACAGAAGTTAATTTTGTGACATGTCACCTTTGACCTCCAGAGATATCAAAAACTATTGGTCGTAGATGATAACACCAAGGATGACAATTGTAGAAATCTTCAATTCGCATCGTTTGGTACCAATCTGAAAGTTCTGTAACCCTCCGTTCTTGAGTTATAACCAACAATGTGATTTTTACCTTTTAGTTAATTGTGACCTTGACTTTTGACCTTTACTCAAATGGATCATTGCATCTGATGCACATTCGCTATATATATATATATATATATATATATATATATATATATATATATATATATATATATGCCCATGTAATTTTATGGTGATATCTCAAATATTCATTCGTGAGTTATAGCATAATATGTTTCTGCGGACACACACACACACACACACAGTGATTACAATAATCAATTATCAATAATAATTTTAATGAAATTCAAAATAATGTAGAGGCCCACACTGTCACTGTGTTTGTTGCATAATAAAGTTGGAGTGATTCACTAATGCATCAATGCATGTCAAAAGTGACATGAGAAAAATCCACATCGATATAATGATATTCATATATGCCTGACAGTGATTGCAATGATTTATAATAATGTAATATTATAGCAATGATTTATAAAATGAAATATTTGGAATGTACAGCTATTAGTTATGTTTATTTAGTTGCAGTGATGCGATAAAACAATCCCATTTTGTTTAAAAAAATGACAAATCCAAATGTGTATTTATGTTAATGTAACAACTGAAGCTATATAATGTCTCGTCATCTGAACCTGCTTTATCCTCACTAGGGTCACGGGGGTCACTGGGGGCCTAATCCAGCTACAATGGGTGAAGGCGGGGTACACCCTGTATGAGTCTCCAGTTCTTCTCAGGGCTGAACATATATAGACAAACAATCACTCTCACATTCACACCTATGGACAATTTAGATTAACCAATTAACCTATCAGTGCATGTGTTTGGATGGTGGGAGTAAACTGGAGTACCTGGAGAGAACCCACGCAGACACGAGGAGAACATGCAAACTCCACACAGAAAGGTCTGGTGTGGGAATTGAACCAGGGACCTTCTGTCTGTGAGTGCTAACCACTGCACCACCATGCCACCCAGCAATGTAATGTTTTAATGGCAAACAAGTGACAAATTAAAGGAAAAAGATGAAGAAGTGGAGAAGAAATGCAACAGATGTATGGGGCTCCACATATGCAGCCCATGATAAAACTGAAAACTGGGAATTTAACATACATGTCACAGAGACACAGAGAGAACAGTAGAAGGATGTACAGATCCAAATTAACTTCAGTCATCAGGAGCAAATTCTCAAAAAAACAAGAAATTTAACAAGTGATCAGTGAATTATTTACAGCATTATCAGCCTGTTTTCACTTCAGGAAATCAAACTTTATGGCATATACCAAAATTATGAACGGGTCCAGTTGATCTTACTTGTATATCAAGATGAGAAGAGAAAAAATAAGTGGATTTGGTTCAGTTTTGGGACAAATAGCAGGGACAGTTCCCTAGTGCTTCAATAATGCATCTGCATTTAGATCTAAATTACATCTAACACGATCATGAATTGTAACCAATGACACTTGATAAGCACAGGGGTATTTTACTGGCAAAGTTTGGGTCTAGTTGTCCCCATAGAGCATGGGTGTCAAACATATAGCCTGTGAGCCCAAACTACCCTGCTCTAAATTTCAACAATTTTGCAAGCTGTTACATTTACAGTGGAGATATTAACAGTCAAGAGTGTCAAACTTATGTAAAATAATGGCTGGATAAACTCTGTTGTGTGCAGTTTTCTCTGCTGCTGGTGAATAATGGAATATACTTCTGCCAGCTGATGAGGAAAATATGACTTGATCAAGAGTTCTCATTTTGAAATATTGTGTAACTCGGAACTTAATGCATTTAACTTGAAACCACATTCTGCTTAACTTGTCAAATATGCCGAGCTTGTGTCTATTTTGAAGATGAGTCAGAGATTTACTGTCTACAGTCTGTAAAGATCCTACTGACTTAACTATTACTGCTGCTGTGTAAGGAAACTTGGTGGAACAGTTAATAGTTATCCTAAAATGGAAAGATAATAAACTTCTAAAAGCTGTCTGTTAGGCAGCAGAGGGAAGGTTTTGGACAATTTGCAGTCTGCTGTCTCATAAATGTATTTTTTTTTTATGAAATTTTTTGTGTTTTTGGCTCAAAATTGTGTCCAGAGTGTTCGAAATTCCATGACATAGTCTGCAAGGTTTATATTTATTTGCAAATAAAGGTAAGTCTACACATGAGCAGTGAACATACAGTGATTGTGAAGAAAGACATCAAGCTTCTGGCAAAATCCACCTTTATAAGGTGAATACCATCTCTAAGGTGGCACCTACAGGGGTCTTCAAAAGAGCTCTTTTGGTTCAGTGGTGGCCCCCTGGTTGTACACCTCATCAGGAACATGCAGTCACCTCTTATTGCACATATGTACAGTAATAAGACACCTCAGTAGGTTCAATTGAAAAACAACATTAGAGTGTCTTGGTGAAGGAGATAAGGCAAAGAAGCTAATGTTCCATTATGACTATAAATAACTGCAAACTCCAATATTTTAACAATATTATGTTATTATAAAACATATGTTAGTCCTGTAATGAACTGAAGACATGTCCGGAGTGTACTCCACCTTCACCCATATGTAACTGAGGTAGGGTCCAGTGACCCACGTGACCCATAGTGAGCATAAAACGGCTTCAGAAAGTAAATGAATGACTGAAAGTTATTATAATATGATAAGTTGAGGCATAATAATGTGAAAATTTGACTTATTTTTCTTATGTTGCAAAAGCAATGTTTGTAAATTTGTGATTTAGGGCTTTATAAATAAAATTGAATTGAAATGAATTAAATGTAGACATTTTGTCCGGAAATGTATAGCGTGAAGGACCCAAATGCAGATTCCAGAAGCTTCACAAAAGGCTCTTTATTCTGAGCTCAACATACGAAGGACAGAAGACATCAATGACAACAACGTTGTTCCACATAATATGTTCAGTAGACAAAACCACAACTGGAGCAAGATCCCACTTGGTCCAGGTGACTCTGAGCTCGGGTTCCATTGAGGTAAGTTATGGGGGCGAACTGACGAAGACGACAGGAAAGGATAGAACTTAAATATGGTAAGGTGATGAGGACAGGTGTGCAAGAAACCAGCTGAAATGAATGAGGGGAAAGGTGACAGAGTGAGGATATGACAAATTTGAACATTTTCATAATTTAATGTTACTTGTGCACTAAAACAAAGAAAAAATATGGAACTGTGAATATCTGTAGACTGTCTTTCTATCACTTCACTTAAAGTCATAATGGACTGTATGTGGTCCCTGAACTAAAATGACTTTGACACCCCCTACCTTAGAGAAAGACAAAGCATGACCATAAATACTGTACAGTGAAAAGTAAATACAATACAAAGTGGTTTTGAGTTATCAGCTTTACCCGAAAATGAAACGTATCTCTTCTAATGGTAATGTTCTTTTCCAGAACAATTCACACATCCATAGGGCACCAGACCTCACTGAATGGTTTGATTAAAGTGAAAAATTATGTAAATTAAATGCTGTGGCCTTTACAGTCACCACATCTTCACTTATCTGAATATCTATGGGAAATGATGAACCAACATTTTAGACACTTCTGCACCATCCTCATCAAATATGTGAAGTTAGCAGTTTAAAGATGAGTAGATAGTATATCTGCATTTTGTTTTACATAGTTGAATAAATTAAATGTGACCAGTGTTTTATTCTGTAACAAATTAACACCGTCTCAGCTTTAACAAACATTTAACTTGTGTGAAATCCTTGGGAAACCAAAGCAGAGGAGAATGTGTTCATAGCTCAACAGTTATGGGCTGAACGCCCTTCTAAATATCGTTGAGAACATGAGGAAAACTTAATCATATGGTTGAGCTAGCGTTCTACTCACATCTATTTCTTGCAAATTGCTCTTTAAAATGTCACTGACTGCAGAGCTGCTGCGAGCATGTGAAATCATTCCTTGAAGGGAAGATGGGAATATTTTAGTCTATCATGTACTTTTGACCACATCTATATAGCACCAGCACCTGGGGACAAAATAAAAGTAAAAGAGATAGGGACGGAAGCTTATTTTTCACTTGAAGGCAGAATTTTTATTTTATATATTCACAATTACCATTAATATATTCTAACTCAACATATCTGGTCTCAAATAAAAGAGAGGAAAGAGTCAAGCTTATGTAATAAAAAAAAAAAAATCATACAAGGGTAGATTTAATGGCCTTTAAAATAAAGACAAAGTATCAAAAGGGATAGAAAAACAAATACACTTCCTGACAATAATTACATCTTTTAATCACATTAACACATTAAACCTGTATTTAGGCCACTGGAGAGTAATGAAACCATGTTAGCATTTATTAGTCCTGGCTAACAAGACACACAGCAACATTTAAGGTACTTTGTAGTGTTCCACAGCATCCTGCAAAAAAGACCAATATATTCTATCTTCTCTTCCTGGTCCATGTTTGATCTTCAATATCTTCTAAAGACCCATGTGAACCATCTAATCTATCATTTAAAACAGATGCAAGTTGGAATAAATCTGATACACATGTTAGTAGTGGAAAGTGTAAGGCCTTAAACTAAACCTGTTCTGGTCATGCTTACACCATTGTGCCTTGTGTAGTACGTATAAACAAGAGAGACAAAAAATCCGTACATAATTTTCATGAGTGAAAAAAATATTGGAATTGAATCAGGTGTAAGATACTGTAGAAACATGGTGGACTGTGTGACCTATTCCTTCTGTGTATATTTACATCTCAGTCTAACAAAAAGTGAATTATTATACACTAATAAAGCATACTATAATGGATTGGATTCTTATAGTGCTTTTTTTGGCCACTCAAAGTGCTTTACATTTGTGACCCATTATTCATTCGCTCTCACATGCTCCCTCTGGTGGTGGTAAACTACATTTTTTAGTCACATTTGCTGACAGAAGCATGGCTGCCATTTTGCACCTACAGCCCCTCTGACCACCACCAAACATTCATACACTAGTGTGAGTGGCACTGGAGGCAAGGAGGGTGAAGTGTCTTCTCCAAGGACACAACGGACCAACTAGGACAGAGCGGGAATCGAACCGCCAACCCTTCTACCAACTGAGCCATGACCACTTGAAACTGTCAAGAATTTAGTTTTTTAAAGAAACAGAGTAAACAGAGTAGTTTTAGAAACAAGCAATCCTTTTGTCACTGTCTGTATGATGCACCCACACCTTTTGAAACACAAAAAAATACTTTTCACTAATATTTTACAATAGTAAAATATTAGTTACTGATCGACCAGCTCTACCAACTTAGCTGTGGCCGCCCC
The DNA here is from genome assembly GCA_020466265.1 of Siphamia tubifer. NCBI lineage: Eukaryota > Metazoa > Chordata > Actinopteri > Kurtiformes > Apogonidae > Siphamia > Siphamia tubifer. The sequence continues at coordinate 21,370,936 of CM035804.1, read as the reverse complement.
ATACTATACTAGTGAATATTCAGATATGCTTCTACAATTAAATCATTAGCTCCTCCGAAATGTCACACACTAGACTTACAAAAAAAAAATATTTAAAATGTTTATCTAAATACAGAGAACACTGTGAATTACAGATCTTATATTGGATGCCAGAACCAGATACCAAATCTGTGTGCCTCTCTTTCTGAAACAGATTTCACAGTTACATTGCTGAACTTCAGGACTGCCAAGAAAACCCCCAATGCTCCTGTCATTTAAAACCCCACACATATGGACTCCAACTGCTCGAAACAGACTATTTTTCACATTTCTTTTTCATCATTTTTTGAGTTAGTGTCTAATCAGTCTGTCATTGCCTCTGTTATGTTGCGTGTAACGGCATATTCAGTGGATGTGCTTATTCAAATGAATACAAACGAACAGCTGAACAGTTTCAGCAGCACAAAGGCATAATGGCAGTGGGAGAACTATCCAAATGTACAATAAACATGGTCATCCTAAAGTAAACTTCTACTGAACTGCAACACTTGAATGAACCCACTCTACTGGAGCTCCATGAAACATTCATTTAGAGCGAGATATAAAAACGCTTCCAAATATTACCATATGGCATTCTAAGCATTTCTATAGACGCTGTTGAGTCATGGTTTGAAAGGTGGAAGGCAAATGTTAAAAGTTTTTCAGCAGCTATTGATACTGCTGAATCTGGGAATTTTAGGCATTCACACATATTCATAGCATAAGTCATACTTTTATATGTTCATTCATTATTTGTTGTACTCTTAATTGTGTATTTAGCAAAGTATACATAATGAAAAACTTTCCGCTAAAATCCAATACCTGAAGAGATTTTTTGAGACTGTGGGGTTAAGCGGGTCCAAATTGAGTTCAGCGATGAAGAGGACAATGCTAAATTATTCATATGCTGACTACCTTTTCATTAATCTCTGAGAACTAGAAAGTGCTTCACCTCTACATGGTTTAATAATAGCTTCTATAACGAAGTGAAAGGACGAGGCATAGAGAGCATACGCTTCATCTGAAAATGGTGGATATTTTGAACTATTTCACCATGTCAAACAGAGATTCATGAATAAAGTAATGACTGGCAAAACAAATGTATAGTTACATGGATGCCCTGTATGTAACTGTTGTAATATATTCAACTGTTGATTCTTAAATCAAAAATGCATTCCACTTATTCAAATATTTTTCAGTATTTAAGCTGTTTGATGGACTGTTTTTTCTTATATGTTTTATGTAAACGATTTATGTACATGAAATGTGCTATACAAATACATTTGCCTTTGCCATTCAGTGGCAGTCATGGTATAAACTTTTTGTTAGTGAACGTTTCTTCCAACTTCTTTGATGTTTAACGAATAAAGAACCAAACATGCATCGTATACCAAAACCATCTACTGATGTAAACTCTTTAATACTTGTTCATCCACTAATACTTTGTAAATACTTGTTAAATACACTGAAACACACCCATTTGGATGTTCAGAGACACTGTAGTTACTATGGAAACGCCATCATCATCTACAACATTGATTCACCAGTAAAACCCCCATGGAGATGGATCAATGATGGTGGATGAAGACACTGGCTTTATGTTCAGTTAATGATAGATTTGCTGGAAAAACACTTTTTGCTTCAGTTTTTCATATAACAAGTCTCCACTTTTGATTAACATTTATGATCATCTACCTGATCATTGAATTAAATATAGGAAAATATCAGATTTTCACTGAGAAAAATAAAATGAAGAAGAAAATATTACAATAAATGGTGGTACTGTAACCCACTTAAAGAAAGATACTGGTAAATGTATTGGAAATCATTTGGTAAGTACCATAAAAGTAACACTGGGTCGTTATGGATTAATACAGAACAGACTGAGCTGCTGTAATAGTGAACATAATATTTGCAGCCACTCCACATCGCTGTAACTTAATAAAACACATTTTAATCATTTGTGACACAAATGTACATTTTTGATAAAGCAAGTTATTAGAAAAAAAAGTCCTAAAAAAAGTCACCTTAAAGTTGAACTATTTCACATTGGTTCATTTGGTGTGATCACATTACAATCTCCCCTGCCTGGGAAACTATGAACTAATTCTAAAATCAATGCATACAATCGATGTGCATTAGCAACACTGCATCATTAGGAAAATCCTTTGTTCAAAACCACCAAGGTTTCATTTATCATTTGATGTTCAAAGTTATCTGACTGCTGTCCTCCCCTTATTTCTGAAAACACTGTTTTGTCCCTATGTCCCTGGTGACGAACACTCACTCTGGCAATGAATTGATAACAGCTTGAGGATTAATATCAGTTTTACAGTGCATGCTGGACGTCCCTATGTCCCTGAGAAGCAGTGTTCCAACATCAAAGGACAATACTTTGTCCCCAAGTAATGCTGGAAGTCAAACACCCACCGCTCTTTAGGATATTGATTATTGTTAGTAGTTTTCCTTGGATTGTGTTTAGCAAAGCTAAGAAAATCTTGCCGGCAGTCATGAAGCTATAAATCCTATAGAAAGATTTATTTTTCTGTCAATGACATATAGTTTATGCATTTCATGTAAAGACAGAATTCCAAACGGACCAACAGGCTAACTATTCTGGGACACATTTGGCCTTTACACAACATTATATTAAAACATAGAACATAAAATGAATGTGCGACTGCTTGTTGCTGCATAGGACACTTTTTTTTCCATTTATTTTGCCACTTGTTTTGTTGTGTTCCTATTCACCACAGCTTGGTTCACTCTGAGGGCACACTCTGCACACATGCTGCAGTCTTGTTCTCTGGTTTATACAATATGAATCACATCAATGCACCGGTAAAATCAAGCCTGAAATATAGAAAAATAACTCAGCCTTTCTCTTACAACTAATAACTCAATTTGATGGGTACTTTGAAGTTATATAGAAAAACTGTATGCGGGAAGCTGCATTTACAGAGTTTTATTAGAATAGGAAGGACAAAAAAGTTATTATGAGTCACAAGTGAAATAAAATTATGTATCATTTCACTTGGGTTACATCACAGTTTGCAAAACTAACAGCTGGCCTATAAACAAAGTGTGAATTTGCTTCTTAACTCTACCTTTTTAATTTGTAATCTAACATTTTTATAGCTGTACATTTCCGTAACTGTATAAACTCTTGTAAATGTGAATCTCAGTTCCCTACAACTAACAAAACAGACTTAGTTTCATATAGAGTCTGACATTCAGTGTACAGCAGTGCAGGCTAATTACCTTTGCAGTATAATTTCCAGAGCAACCATTGTTCCTGATACATTATTGTCCCTTTGATGATGCAGCATAAACACCAAAGTCACCTTCTAGTGAATCTAGAGCAATAAATCTGTAAACATGGCCTCATATCATACTATTACAACATAATTATAGGTGCAGTATCTCTCCTTATATATTTCAGCAGCTACTGATGATGCTTCTACATCAGTGTAGGACCCAGTGACCTTCATAGAAGAGGTCTGTCAGTGGTCAGGGGTAAACACAGTATGCAGTCGATCTGTTTTTATTCTATGTTTTGAATGACAGTCAACTGATTGTTTGTAGAATTGTATGTAATTGTTTTGGGTTTTTTTTGTGTGGAAACTAGTAAATAAGTCCCACATGGCACCAGTGAACAGTTAACATAATTTTATTCAGATTAATTTTGGGCATAAACGATATTAACTATGTCATGTTGCCAAACTGGAGTTATTAAAAAAAATCTGATTGTCTTTTCATCTGCCCATTCCAACAGCCTCATCCTCTAATTTTGATCTGTTTTCTATACTGATGAAAGTTCAGATTCAATTCCTGGTCTAATTCCCCAAAGGACATATGACAAAGGATAGATGAAGAAGCGTTCCTAAGAATATTTGCTTCTCTGAAAAATCTCCAAATCAAAATGGTCAATATGTCAATGTCACTCCAAAAGGTTAAAAACAACCATTACATGTGAATTTTCTTTCAAAATCCCTAAAAGGTAAAGCACATGCATCATTTAGTCATTATTACTTAATGTTTTCACTGTTGAATGAGTGATCTTGAGCAGGTATTGACTGTGATATATGCATCAAAACCAATGTTTCCCAATATTAAAGAGTAGGGACCAACAGCGATGCTCACCTGCCTTCATCATTTAAGCAAAGAATGTAGCAGCTCCATGCACTGAAGCAGCATGACAAATGCTGATGACTAATGGGCAAATATTCTCATAGACCTACACCACCTGCTTACCGAGGCTAAGCACTGATGCCAACACCACAATGAGATTTGGTTTAAGGGCAGAAATTATTTAACTGGCACCCTGTACCAAGTCAGAATAAAATGATGAATGAAATATCATATGTAATTAGTACAGAGCTAGAATTAAAAACATACATAAATAGATGAAAATAAATTTCTTTATTAAAGAAAAGTCAGTCAGTCTTGCTGTAATAGAGTCACATAGCAAACAATACTGCCACCTACTGGAATATTTGAGGTGTGTGTGTTTCTTGCGTGTGTGTCAAGAGTTACTTGTGTTTGGGTGAAATGAATGTCTCAAAATGACATAAACAGACATAAATGTTGTGTTGAATGATCCACAAATACAAACCATTCCCACTTCACATACAGAAATTTAGGTAAAAAATAAGTTTCACTATTATTTCATTCTGCTGTTTTATTTATGTATTTGTTTATTGCTATTATTATTTAGTTAAGTTATTCATTTTATTATATATACAATTCTCTGTGGGATAAAATGTGACAAATTCATATACTTTCATTTGCAAATTTTCAACCGTTTGAATAAATCCTGAAACTTTGGTGCAAATACCAGTGTGTATTTAGAAATAATGAGACATATCCCTATTCCTCTTATTCATGCAAAACTTATGTCCCTGTACTCAGAGCATGGGGGGGGGGGGGCAGAATATTTTTGGATCTACAACTTGTAAGTGAATTTCTGATATATTATGATTATTATATTATTTATTTATTATTATTTATTATATGTATTTATTTATATATTATATTATTTATTATTATATTTAGTTATTCATTTATTATTATATTATTACATGATTATTATTATGTTGTTGTTTTCATGTATTTATGTACATAATTATTTTTATGATTTCTCTGCCACAAATCCATTCTGCATGGCCACTGCCATAAATAAGGACTTCGTCTTGGAACGTTACATTCCTACTCTCTTTTATTTAAATCAGTTATTACAAACCAAAATTACAGTGCCAACACCATGGAGGTTTGGAAGGAAACTCAGTGTCTCTATCTTCCGGATATGAGTGAAAACTATACAGTATTTTATGAGAAAATATGATATAACATGAGATGGGACTTTGTTAGAATCACACATCAGAAGCCAATCACTTTTCAACAGAAAAAATCTACAAGTAGTTATCGTACTTAAAATTGTAAGAATGTATTGCTTTTATTTTGCGGTAATAGTGTAGAAACCCAGTTATTGTGTACCTTCACCAATATTTTCAGCTTGTTTTTCTTCTAGTGGTTGGAGGATTTGGCTAAATTTTACAAACAGGAAACAATAGAGCTAATTTAGTTTATTATTAAAGATTCTTAAAGTTTTAAAGATGTCCACTTTGTCTTTGACTTTCACCATGCTGTATTATGTATGTGGAGACTTTAACAGTGTTAGATCCTTTGGCTTAAGTGAGAAAGTTAAATCATTGAATTTATGGAGTGAACTCTGTACAATGTCAAAAGAGTGATCTAAAAGTCTAGAGACATCTGTAAATAAAAACTGAAACCTGTAGACCTGTAGGGAAGGACAAGAACCCAGAAGACATGTCCCACAGATAAATGTTTTGCTTGGTATTGCCAGAATAATTCATAAATGAGAATTAGTCTGGGCTCTCGTTGTTCATTTTTGTTTTCCAAAAGCTGTTTTTAGCACACTCAGACTAAAATGACTCTGGATATACTTGGACTGACCTTCAGCCAATCAGACCAACAGTTATAGACAAAGCTAATGCTGGACCTGCAGCTGCCACAGCGCATCAACGTATCAAACCACACCAGCTCTGACCAATATCAGATAAATGACATAGATTAGGTCGACCCAATAGGCACAGTGGAAATGAGTTAGAATGGGAACAATGCCAGACAAGCAGATGTGTCAGGTTCTAAGGCAAATAAAACTTCAGAAATGCACATTATTTATGGTCCAAAATATTCAGTGAGGTTTGGAGATAACATATACAGTTTTAATAAGATCTTGAACATTTTTATTCTTATTAAGGAAGTATTAAGCTGTCTTCTAATGTGGATGTTCAAGAATAATTTCAATTTCTTATAAAATGAAGATTTCATCCCTTCTTACTTCAAACAGAAAATACGTTACCGTTTTTCTCTTAATTAAGCACAAATTAGAAAAAAAATCCAGTGTAAGTATTTGCTTTTATCTGTCTGTTTTGAGTCACTGTTAAATTAAAGGCATGAGATGACCATATTTAATCTTTCCATTACAGAGAGCTCAGATAAAGTGTGGAACCACTTGGTATTGGCCATATGCAAATTCATGTTCCCTCTATTTCAATAGTAAATTACACCCACACAGAAAAGGAGAGAATGCTGCTGGACAGAAGTGGGAAGTGAGCCTATCATTTGAGGAATCTTCTAAGATCAGAGCCAGCTTTAAATACCTCTGTTTAATTGTTGTGTCATGACAGGATAATTACCACCGTCATTCCATCCACTCAAAAGGACTAACAAGCCCACAGCTTACACCTAACACTTTCTGGCTTTTGGCACGGTTCAGGATTGACTTTTGGTTGTTGTTTGGCAGCAAAATTAGAGTAAAATGAAAGAAGCTTTACAGGCAAGGTGGCTCTAATTCAGTAAATTAGATGATTATGATGATGATGATGATGATTATTATTATTATTTTTTTAATTATTATTATTATAACCTTTATTGAACCAGGAAAAAGCTTATTGAGATTAAAAAACACTTTTTCAAGTGTGTCCTGGCCAAGACAACAGGCAGACAGACAGCAGCACAAATCAGCACCCATATGTCCACACTAAAAATATATACATATAAAACACCACCATTACTTTAAGAGGAAGTAAAAGTATCACAATAATGTTCATTAACTGATATTTGAAGAAAGTTCCACATTGAAAGCTACGCGCCTCTCAATAGTTGACTGTGTATTTTGTAGAAATCCATTACGATCATTAGAAATGCAGTATGTAACATTTTAATAGGGCTCACTAAGGCAGTGGTAAAATTCGGTGTGACCACACATCAGCTGTGTTTATCTGATTAAAAACAAAATAATGTCATTGTTGAAGGTACGATTTGCAAAACACAACATTTGGAAGGAAGAGATTACCGAAAATCAAAAAACAAGATAAAGTGTTGTAAGGTACTTAATAGGGTGAAAAACAATTGCATGTTTCACAGTATATTTGGCTGCGATTTCATGCTTCTCTGCACTGTTGAAGCAGTCTGTGAAGCTGGATGCATTTCAGGTGCTAAAAGGGGAATGACGAAAGGCAACAGAAACTCACATAAGTCAGCAGTGATATAGACAGAGGGCTTTAGACAATGTGCAGTATGTTAATTGTGCAAACAAAAGCTCATCAATTGCTTGTCAGTTACCTTCATAAACAATTACCTATCCATATCCACATAAAATGATATAATAGATATATTAGATACTGCAAAGGTTTTCTTTGTTGCAAGGTTGCATTTTGTTGGCTGAAAAATACCCAAACATCAAGTTCTCACCAAAACTATCTGCTGATATAAACTCTTCTTGTTGACCCACTAATCATATCAATACATGTAAATAATTGGTGTAAAATGTAGTTTTTTGTCTTTTCATGGTCATTGAATATGACTGATTTGGATGTTCAGACTCCTGTAACCATGGAAACACTGTCATCTTCTTCAATATTGATTCATAAATAAAACCCATGGAGTTGGCTCAATGACAAAGGATGGACACCGACATGTTCAGTTAATGAGAGATTTTACTGAAAAAGTCACTTTTCCTTCAGTTTTCTCTGTTTTTGATATCATAGCCCTCAATTTTATTCTGAGCTTTTATGAGCACCATTCATTAATGTGAATTAAAAACGGAAAAATATGTGATTTACACCTGGGGGGAAAGCATACAATAGAGAGGACAGTATTTTAATAAAAGTTAAAAAGAATAACTTATGAAACATTAAATTGAGAGGGAAAAATTATATAGGAACAATCATAAATGTAGGACTGAGTGTAAATGAGATAAATCAAACCATTGTCATGTTTGACAAACTGAAGTTGTTCCTTGTGTGTACAGTATGTGAATCAGTTTTAAAGACATTACGTATGATGTTCCAGAGACTTCGATAATTATCTCTGCTCTGATGGAATGCTGTGACCTGTGAGGGGTCTTCTGCCGCCCACTGCTGGGACCCCCTGCCCTGCTGTTGAGCCTAACTCTCAAATGATTCCTGAACAAAACATCCTTGATGCTTTGTGGGTTCTTTGCTATGTGCACTGATTGAGTTCAATACAAGTTTACTTCAATATTGAGGAAATGTAAAACCATCCTCTGCTCATCACATCATGTTTCATGCATGGCTACAACTCTGTGAAAATCAGGTTGTTTTTCTCAGAAAATCACCTTTTGATTCTGCATATCATACTGTCATGAAAAATCTTATTTGAGAAGGCAATAGCACCACCATATTATTTTAAGAACGACAATAGTTTTCTTTTAATATACACTAAACAAAAAACAACAACCCTAATATATACATATTATGAACAAACTAAATTGCTGCATAAATGAGTTACATTGATTAGAATACAATCCCCATCATAAAGAGACAAACACTGCAGATCCAATGATAGGTTCTTTTAGAAAACATTACTTTTCTAGTTGACATTAGTCAAAATAAGTCCAAAATCTTTTGGGTACCTATTTGGGCACCTGCAACATTCATCCTGTCACTGACATTCCTTTGGCAATAACATGTCCCTCTGTCATCTATTTTTCTTGTAAACCACTCTTACGACATTCGGAAGTAAAACCAACCCCAATCTATAAAGTTAAGAGCAATACTCCCATCTAGTGGATAAAGTATGCATTGCATCACTAGAGGAAAAAATATGATGTACTGGTGAATTTGCTTTATATAGCCCCTGTTGAATTATCTGAAATATGTGTGTGAACATTTACACAAAAGTGAGTTTTTGTTGAATAGCTTAAGAATGGGCAAACTCAATGTTTTTTGTTTGTTTGTTTGTTTGGTTGGTTATTACTGTCGTCAGTTTACTTAAGAAAGGTATGTAAAACAAGAGAAGGAATATTCTAAAAAGAAAGAAAAAGAAAAACGTTTCTGAAAACAAAATCCATGTCATGTTTGCCCATGACCTTTGGCTGTCAAAGGAAGGGATCTCTATGTTAGGTTACTAAGCGAGGAATTGTTTGATCTATATACGAAGCCTATGCTCAAATTGATGGAGGTGTATGAAGTATGAAATTTAAGTCAGCTGATAACAGGATTGCATTGTCTCACGTGTCTTCGAAACAGTTTTAAAAGTTGGTGGTCCAAATGTGTAACGAGCAAAACACAGCAGAATAACGCACGGCCAGTTTACACTTTTGTGTAGGTAAATGGTTTACATGTTTGTTTAAGTTATGACATGAGGGAAAGACAAATTTGTCTACTATATTTAGGAACGTCTAGTGTTGTGAAATAACCAAGAAAGTATCGGATAGGTCTCTTTTTAATGAGTGTTTGTGGATTGGCTGTGAAATGAAGGGAGACATACGTATATGAAGTTTGTGAACTTCATCAATTAACGAAATTAACAAAATAAAAACTGTATAAAGCTCCAAATGGTAACGAGAATGTGTTATTTGCTTTGAACTACATTACCCAGCATTCATCAAACACGTGCGTTTTAAGACGTGATTGGCTGACGTGACTCCGCCCATCCCAGTGGTCAGGTCAACTGTTTCACTGCAGATAGAGCTCTGGGAAAACAGCTACGATAGTCCCGGGGCTGTCAGAAATAAAAAGTAAAGCCATGGCTTCTCATGCTCGCAGGTTCTGCCACCTGTTAAACAGGCATTGGACTGTAACACCTTTTGGAAAACTCCTTATACAGCGTCCAAATGGGAACCGTCAGCGACTGTATTCCAGTGCTACGTACAAGAAAAATCTACTTGAACTTGGCGAGTCGACTTCAGCTTCTTCCAACTTCACAGCATCTACGAAAACCAGGTCAAAACAGGTAAAAGACAACCAATTAGAGTTTGTGTATAAGTTTCACAGTGGATGTCTTTACTAGATGCTACTTTTTACGATACTTAGCTGACATTCGTCAGGTTGTGACCATAAGTGCTAATACCTCTATCCCCAGTTCACTTTAAGGCCCAATAAAAACAATGAACAGTCAGTTATATATTAACATGTTATAAACCAGTGTTTCCCAACCACGAGTCACACCTTCCTATAGGATAGTGTGCCTCGAGGACCAGGGTTTGAAATCACTGTTGTAAACTACTGTGACTGAGTAACACGGTACAAACAACACCAACGAAATCCAACATTGTTGAACTTTTTTCATAGATAGTACCCCTCCAGTTTGTTTCAACACAGTTACAATTGCTTTGACTTGTCACTTACGTGTGCTAAATGTTAATGACAAACTATATCAAAAATTTATTTTAAGAGGCTGTTTGACAGTAGAAGTTGTATGATTTCTGATGCCTGGAAGGTTTTAGATTCATATTCACCAGTGGTTGTACTACTACTTTGGGCAGGTAGTACAGTTACAGATGGAAAAGAAGTTGACAGGGCATGCAGAAATATTCCTCGACTATCATCATGAACAATCATTATAAACGACATCTGATTCCTTTTTCACTAAAATTTCTGTCACAAAAGAGAAACCAACTATTTACAGTCATGGGTCAGGAGTCATTTACAAAGCCACGTTTAAGTTCCTTTATGTATCTAAAGGAATATAGCCTCAAATACAGGATGCATCACATCACATAAAGATCTTGTTTTAATGTCACTGAGTTTTAAATTTCAACATATGGTATCATCGTTTTCATTGTGTAAGGTTGTTTCTCATTGTCAACATTTTCCTCAGGAAAGGCTAAAAGATCACAGCTTACCCTTTTCAGCATTCTTGACTGACAACTTTGGTCGGAGGCACAGCTACCTGCGGATATCCCTGACTGAGAAGTGCAACCTACGCTGTGAGTTGATCTGTTTCAACCATGCCATTATGAGAGTGTCCTTGGCTGCTCCACTGGTGTTGATATAGCTTGTACTGCAGACACCACAGTCCATAATACATAAATCTACCATTTGTACAGCTTGTACAGCCTACTGGTACCTCAGCCTATACTCAAAACAGACTTCAATAAACTGTACAGCACAAGGGTTGAGCAAATGTGATAGTGAAGCTTCTTGATTTGGCAGCTATTTAATGTTTGTTTATGAAAGATGCTTCAGCAGTGGTATGTTTGTTAGCAGGACTGCAGGGTCTGACTGAAGGACATTCCTTCTGAATGTTAAGACACTCTTTAATAACAGGCAGAAATTGGATAATTTTATGACAGTGTAAGGACAAATGTGTGGTTGATAAAATCTGTTTATTTACATCTGTGTATTTACACATTAATCACAATCTAATAGCATATGATGACAAATATGTCTGGCAACACTGTTGGATATGGGTTTTAACGGTCACCTTCTTAACTTGCCTCTCTTCTCATTTTCAGGTCAGTACTGTATGCCAGAGGAGGGGGTGAAGCTTACGCCACGAGGTCAGCTGTTGTCCACCTCGGAGATACTGACTTTAGCCCGCCTCTTTGTCCAGGAAGGGGTAGATAAAATTCGCCTGACTGGAGGAGAGCCCCTCATCAGACCTGATGTACTCGATATCATCAGTAAGGATTTTGTATTTTCAGCTGAAACACCTTATGAGACCTCTGAAAAGGCAGAAGTACAGTTTTTTTGTTGTTGTTGTAAGATTCATTCATCATTCTTTTTCTCTGCAAACAAGAATGTGCCTACTCCATTTCACCAGTTTTATCATGAAGCTACCTTCATGATAAAACTGGAGCTGATTTGGATCTTGGCACGAGAAGTAAACAAACTGCATTATGCAGTTAATGTCATGAGTGCAAGTAGTGACAGGAGTGATTCAGAGAAGCATTTAGTTTCCAATGTTATCTGTTTCACCCCCTTCACTAGACTAAGTGACAAGAGAAGAGTAGAAGAACAGAACTAAAAACTGATTTTCCACGCATGCCGTCAGCTGAACATGCACATGACAAGGAAAGTGATTTGTTACACCACAGCTGCACATGATTGACAAATTTAAACAAAAGCCCAATGGAAGTGGTCTCTTCTAGAACAACAACCATTCATGTGAATCAACAGATCACTGAATGCCTTGAGATTGATGATGTGAATTCTACGCTGGGGCCACTGGATCACAGTTGGACCCTTTTAGATGTGTTAGACACTGCTCCCTCACGCCATCATCAAACACCCAATTATATATGTTTGGTTAAAATGGTGTTCATCTGGTCAGTTTGCGTTCAGAAGGAAGGATGTGGTAGAATAACACCTCAGTGAGACTAGATTTCCTTAACTTGTCATTTGTTTGACATTATTCCTTGATTTACCACCAGATTTCCAGGTTGACTTGAACATTCTCAAATACTGAGGAACATTTTTAGCAAGACATGAATGTGTACAACTATTGAGTCTTGTAAAGTGAGTAATTGCTTGTAAATGACATATAAATTGCAGTAATTATTTGTCAGGGTGTCACCTTACATGTAACTTATGTGTTAATGTGACATTCATTCAAGGTTAATGTTGAGAAAATTTTGAAAGGAAACTGTAACCAGACTTTTGTCGTCTGTATTGTTCTCTGATGGTAGTAGGTCATTGAAGTGATATTATGCTGCTCTAATGAATACATTTCATGTTACTGTGAAAATTGCAAAAAATCTACTTACAGTACGTCTATGCATTTTACCACAGCAGTTTGTATTTATCTATTTAGTTTCATCTTTCTTTTTACAGCTGAACTGAGGAAGTTGGAGGGCTTAAAGACTATTGCTGTCACAACCAATGGCATAAACCTCGCCAGGCTTCTGCCCAACCTGAAAGATGCTGGTCTTGACCTGATAAACATCAGCCTGGATTCACTGGTTCCAGCCAAATTTGAGTTCATTGTCAGGCGGAAAGGTATGAAAATGCAACATTTAACTGGTCAAAAATGAAAAAAAGAAAACTTTAAGCTTGCAGTGTAATCTCTATAGAGAAATACAAGTTACTGAGAAGGAAAAAAAATTATTACCAAATAATCGTTTAATGCTGAGTAATCACTGACATGTCTGAAAACTTAAAGAAGTCACTGGACTTATTACCTGTAGGCATATGTTGTTGTTTTTTGTTTGTTTTTTTTGTTTTTTTACATTTTTGTTTATTAGAAACGACACATCTCTCTTAATTCAAAATAAAATGTTTTAAATTAGTACATTCATTTACAGAAAATGACAATTGCTAGTTATTGGAAATGGCAACACAGTAACCTCAGACCTCAAACAATATAAATCAGAATTTTGGAATATGCAATCTAATCTCTTTTAACTTTACTTTTAATCTCTTTTAAGAGTTCATTAGTCAATATTTGGCAGAATAACCATGACTGTCATGCATCTCAGCTCTTGACTCATGATTTTGACTTGTTTTTCTCACTCTGCTGCCCTGAAACAAAGCAGCTTGGCTTTGTTTCATGGTTTGTCTTGTTCACATTCCAAAGGTTTTCAATGAGGATCAAGTCTGGAATTCTGAAAGGGTCTTTATATTTTTTTCAGAGCTGTTGTTCTGGGTTGTTTTCAGACAATCATATCATGGTTTTGTAAAGAGTTTCTGAGTGCAGGTAGAGTGGAGTGGAGGTGACAGCAGGGCAGAGCTCTGGGTGGTTGGCACATGGAGGGCAAACACAGATGGACCAGCTGAGAGTAGGAGATGAGACATAAAAGAAGAACATATTGGCATGTAGAAAAAGTGTCTCGTCCAATGCTCCATCACAGAACTTGATTTATTGCAGCCTAACAGTCATTAAGCCTCAAAAATCATTTAGTAAAAACCCACAGTATATTTATTGAAGTAAGAGGTCTGAAGTCTCCCTGAATTTGCAAACTAGAAGACAAATGATTGAAACCCCTGGAGTTTGTAGTTTGAAATATGTTATTTAAAAAAGTACCCAACTTTTAACACATCCTCTTTTCTCACCGTTTCTTCCATAGGATTCCAGAAGGTCATGGAGGGCATCGATAAGGCTGTTGAAATGGGCTACAACCCTGTCAAGGTACTTTATTATAATTTTTTTCATAGATACATTGATTTAAAACTAAAACTCGTAAATCAATGGTCTGTAATACATGCTTATAATAAGAGTACTAGGAGCGAGAGAGTCTACATGTCTCACAATACATTGCATTTGTTCAAACAAAAATGGAAATAAATAATTATGGCTTTGGTTCCCAACTGTTTTGGGCTCAAGACCCCATTTTACCATTTTTTTTGTCAAATTGTTTTGTTTTTGATCATGCAATAGTTTGCTATACTATTATCACAAATAAAGGTTGATTTTAGAGGACATTTAGTTGACATAATGGTAAATGGACTGTACTTGTATAGCGCATTTTATACACCAGTGGGTGTCCAAAGCGCTTTACAATTCCTCACATTTACCCATTCACACACCCACCCACCCACCCATAATGCATATGATAATGGACAGAAGTAGAGCAGCCAGGTTGAGATTACTGCACAACGTGAGAATTTTATTTTCCTTTGTTAGATTCAGCATATGTACAGTCAGTCCAGCTTGTATTTAAAAGCCTGAGTGACAATTAATACTGAACAAAAAACAATAATTCACAGCATCTGAAACTGAATATAAAGAACATTTGACAGATAAACAGTACCACAGTGCTTCAGTTTCAGACTTGCAGTTTGTCATGTCTTTTATGGATTATGATTGTCTATCAGCTCACCATATATTTTCTATTAGTAAGTTTTTAGCAATTACCAGACATTACAGATGACCTCATTTGAATTCCAGGTGACCCTACGTGGGGTCCTGACCACAAGGTTGAAAAACACTGGATTAAGGGAAAATATATTGTGGTGTACTGGTTGAACTATTAAGCAGAATGGGCATGTATCATTAGACAAAGGTTTGTTGCTTCTGTTAAATGATTAAACCACTGCGACCAATTACTCAGAAAATACTAAAAACTGGTTAGAATTTAGTTAGAGGGTCATAGTGCTTCTTCATTTTTAGTTGCCGGTGACCAATCCTCCTCTCTTTGCTCCCTCCATATAACTGTGATAGTGGAAGCAAATTGATGAAAAGAAAAATATCCACACAGACATGAAGGTTATTGAACAGTAGGGACTAGAAAATGGAGGAGGTGTGGGTCTGACATATTCCTATTGAGTTTTGGCATGCAAAAGGATTTGAATGGTAAGATACCTTTAGTAATGGCTTATTGACATTAGTGACTGCTTTAATACAATTTACAATACAGGGTTTATCAGCAGTGTATTTGAGGTTTCAGTTGTGAGGGACTAAATAAAAGACCCTGGTAACATGGTGCATGAAGGCACGACTGCAATAAATGTAATATGAGCAGAGCTGACGATACTGCACATTTCAACTTTCACTGAATGAAACACTACTTTTCGGTGGGTTTCTTCTAACATTCTTTTACATGGATAAATATCATGCTTCCCAGGCAGTCTGAAGCAACTCAACTGTGGAGATTACAAGAACCAGAAATGTGTCTCATGCTACCAATGGCCTGTTTTTGTGCTCCCCCTGCAGGTCAACTGTGTGGTCATGCGAGGTCTGAATGAGGATGAAATTCTAGACTTTGTGGCGTTAACAGAAAAGAAGCCTCTGGAAGTGCGCTTTATTGAATACATGCCATTTGATGGTGAGTTCTCTCCTCCCAAAAAATAATCAGTGCCCCTTTAGAGCATATTATGTTGAACAGCTTTTATACACGATTCTATTGCAGTGATTTTTAGCCGGTGTGAAAGACAGACTTTCCATTATACAATATGAATGGCATTAGTAGCAATGGGATAAACATGTCATTACTGGTACAATTATTTACACCTTTGTGCTCTTTTTTTTTTTTCTTTTTTTTTTTAGAAAATTATTCTGTATGTAATTCTGTTTGTATAAATAGCACTGATGTGTTTCTATACAACAAGTTTTGGGTATTTAAAAGTTAAACAGGTAAAAGATATTCCTCTCTTAAATGTTAAAGTAATGTTAACTCGCCTAGTTGCCCACTGTTTTTTCTCTTCTCTACAGGAAACAAATGGAACTTTAAGAAAATGGTGAGCTACCAGGAAATGCTGGACCGTATAAGACAGCAGTGGTCTAACGTGGAAAGGCTTCAAACAGGACAAACGGACACAGCAAAGGTCAGATTAGAAGGACTAACTGAACATTCCTCTAAGGCAAGGGTCCCAAACTAAATTTACCTGGTACAATCTGGGTCGGGCTGGGCCACATTGAGTCTTTCACAAAACATTTTTTGTTTTTTTTACGTAACTCACAGCTAGTAGCATGCACTTTTTGATTAACTTGCCTTCTCTGAATAGTTTTCTGACCCTGGCAATTATGTCACTCACCACGTAGCTGCTTCATTCTAATTTTTTACTTTCTTGAATACATCTTGTTTCCTCAATAGACATATTTTTCGGGTTGGCAACCTGGTTCTTTCTCTAATCTCGCTGGTGTATTGTAAACTCCTCACCATGTCTGGTTGAGTAATGTTAGATGTATTCCTTATAGCCCGCAACTTTCTCTGTGCTTATGAGACACGGACGAGTATTCCTGTGTTCCACAAAAAAATATTTCACCTCCTACTTTTCCTGAAATTGTCTAAGTTCATTGCCAACCTTTCTTTTTATGGCACATTTTAAAAGGGACATGACTGGAACTGGGTGAGCACACATATTTTCCCATCTGCTTGGTGTCACTCCCAAGTATGTTTCAAATAAATGGCTAATCTTCATCCTTCTTCAGGTCCTTCACAATTAGCTAGCTTGAGAATCATTGGCAACATAACTCAATTATGGTAGCTGGCTACCATAAGTAATTGGCTTAATAGTATAGCAAACTATTGCATGATCAAAAACAATTAATTTGACAAAAAAAAGATGGTAAAATGAGGTCTTGAGCCAGCTACCATAAATCACTTATAGTAGCCGGCTACCATAAGGGATTTATTTCTATCACTTATGGTAGCCCATAAAGTGATAGATAGAAATAAATAAAATAAAAGCTGGGTCAGTCAGCAAAAAGGTGAATGAGAATTACATGATGCCAGCCACACTAACACTAAATTTTAATCTCAAGGAGGGGGCCACAAAATACCACTCCGTGGGTCACAACTGGACCCTGGTCCATGAGTTTGAGGTCCCTGCTCTATTAAGTATGCTTTTTGTTCGTCTTCTGTGACATCATTTAATTCTATCATTTCAGAGTATTTGGCTCTAAGAAAATATTTTGAATGCAGAACACACAATTAAACAATATTTAAAACATGAAAAAACAAGAACCCTTTAATTACCCTTATCAATGGCATGGTCTGTGAAAAATAAGTGTCAGAGGTCATTTAAATATTTGTTAATTGGTCAACACTTAAACCATTTTCAGGTAAAATGTTATCATTTAATGCCACTTTTCTGTGTTTATAACAGATATTTAAAGTACCAGGCTTTAAAGGGCAGGTGGGCTTCATCACCTCAATGTCGGACCATTTCTGTGGCTCATGCAACCGCCTGCGCATCACTGCAGATGGCAACCTCAAGGTAAAACTGTTGGAAGCTGCAAAATAACATGTGTTTGCAAACATCTATATTTCTGGGGGTGTTGTTGTTGTTGTTGTTGTTTTTTTTTTTTTTTTTTACATACTGACTCTAATTGTCTCTTGCTCTCAGGTGTGTTTGTTTGGTAACTCAGAGGTGTCCCTCAGAGATGTCCTTCGCTCTGGAGCATCTGAAGAAGAGCTACTGCAAATCATTGGAGCAGCTGTAGGCAGGAAGAAAAAGCAACATGCAGGTAGATTTACTTTGACTAACTTTATTCCCAGTAATGTTTTGTGGATGTGTACTGACAAACATAAGAGTAGCACATCAGCTTGCATGTGTTTTCCTCCTTCAGGCATGTTCAGCATCTCTCAAATGAAGAACAGGCCTATGATCCTCATTGGTGGGTGACATAACTGTACGTACAGATTGACCACAGTCTGATTTGTGAATTATTTTGCACTTCTAATCTGTATGTCTGTAAGTGATTGTTGCTTCTGTTGAATTGTGGCCTTGACCCATTTACTCTTTCTTCCATAGACATCAAACCCAAAAGGCCATGGTCCTTGCCCTGGTTACAAGACAGGCCGAGGGCTTTCCTCAATGGTACCCAGCCCACAGATGACACATTCCTCTCTCAAAGAGATCGTTGCATGAGTCTATTAGAACAAAGGAGGGTTTTCAAAAACGAGGGCGTTTTGTGCCATCTACTCTGCAGCCCTTTAACAAAGGTAGCCCATGTTTGCTGTCCAAATGTATTCATGTGTGGGGACATCCGTCTTCAGTCACATAGTGGTAGTGAAAATCCTAGTGAGATGGACCGCCTCCACCCTACAGCTTCATTTTACTCCTCTGCTGTTAATGATGGTCTTACTTGTTACCGTTTCTACACTAAGACTGCAAGTGCTAATATACGCACAAATATTATGAGCAATGATTATAAAGAGAGTCTCAGGTACGCACGAGCCACAGGGCCTAAAGCTTCAGCCAGGACCCCTATTTTTTGCACACTACTAATGAATGCCAAACTAAACGTTCATCACCATAGTGTTAGACTATGCCACAGTCAGAACTCTACTGAAGACCACAAACACAGAAAATCAACAAGTGATCAGACCGACTCAAACACAAAGACTTCTACCACCTTCCTGGATGATTCGACCGGAGCCCAGCTGACGCACACAGATGCCCAAGGCCGAGCCACCATGGTGGACGTGGGTGGCAAAGTTCCCACGCGTCGCAAAGCATCAGCAAGTGCCACTGTCCTGTTGGGTTCCAAAGCCTTTTCACTGCTTCGGGACAATCAGCTGGTTAAGGGTGATGCCTTGGCTGTGGCACAGGTGGCTGGAATCATGGCCTCAAAGCAGACCTCCACTCTCATCCCCCTGTGCCACCCACTTCCCTTAGACCACGTCTCTGTCACCTTTGAGCTAGATGAGCTGCAGAACAAGGCAATCATCACAGCAACATGTTGCACTACAGGCAGGACAGGAGTTGAGATGGAGGCTTTGGCAGCCGTGTCTGTTGCTGCACTGACCATCTATGACATGTGCAAAGCCGTGAGCCATGACATCACCATCACTGACATTAAACTAATTAGTAAGACGGGCGGGAAGAGGGACTTTCACCGCCATCCTCATTTCTCCACTGACAACACATCAAATGCAGCAAAATGAGAATGAATGAGTTTTACACACAACTTGTGCCATCTTATTTTACACTTGAAAACATAAATGTTATAAACATTGTCTGTCAGAACTTCACTAACAATTTCATCAAGCTGATGCAGCAAAACCTATTTGACTTTACCAGTGTTGTTTCTATTATATTGTAACCCCTTACATTGTCATTGGAAGAGTCCTACATAATAATCATGTAGTCTCATGAGATAACGTTTACCTTAATTTGACAATGCTATGTTGTTGATTTTAATAATATTTATTTCAGTGTGGTGCAGCTGATTATTTGACATGAAACAATGCATCAGATGAATGTAACATGAAGAGCTTTGCACTTATTGCTATCTTTGTGTGCAACTCTAGAGGGCAGTATTACATCTGAAAAATAAAAGAACAGTGTCATCTTTTCAGCAAAACTCAACATGTTTAATATGTTGTATTGGACACCTTGCAGTTTGGAGATGCTGTTATATATAGAAACTCTGTTATTTACTTGAAAATTGGCACAGAAAGAAATTTCAGCCATGTAGCTACAAAAAGTGTATATTTTCTGGATAAAGTAGTATCTTAGCTTTTTTAATGTATCTGGTTTTGCGTTTTATTAATGAACAAAATTATGAATGTTAACACTTTTTAAGTTATTTCATACATGTGAAACACAACTTCTAGATAGTTCCACAATCTTGTTTTGTTAAATATTAGATATAGATTTCATTCTAAGGTTGGATATTGACATGATTCCTTCTACCTACTGAAAACACTGGAATGATACCACACTGTTGAGAGAACATGTTAAGATTGATTTGCCTCAAAATATCCACCTTCTGAAAGAATACCACCATCTAATGGATGTGAAGACAAATTCAGTGCAAACCAAAAGTCTACTCTTTTCACCTTCTTTCACAATGATGATTGTGTTAAGAGTTCTGTGTGTGTGTGTGTGTGTGTGTGTGTATATATATATATATATATATATATATATATATATATATATATATATATATATATATATATATATATATATATATGTTTGTGTATTTCATACAAACTATGTATTATAAATCTTTGCCACATAAATTTTGAGGGAAAAAAAGAAAACTATGATTGCTTAATTTTTGTAATACAGGTAGTATTCACTGCACATCCCTCACCTGTGGGAACAGAGCATAAAACAGCGTAGCTCAGATTACTGCATCTAGTTTTTGAAGGAAATGTATGCTGTAAGATGTGGGTGACTTGTTTAACATTTATTGTACATCAACAACGACGGCAAAAAAGCCAACATTTTTACACATGACCCAGGCAGAAAGTAATACATAGAATAATGGGTATTTAAGCATCTAAATATAATATTGGCTCTGATCTGTGTTGGAGATGCATTCAGACACGTAGAAAAGCAAAACAGGGAATTTCAAAAGGTGAAGTACTAATAAAATGATGGATACCAATTATTTTTGTCGATGTACCTTGTAACCTCTAAGCACATCACCTGTGAAATTAAAGCATATCATAAAATCTTTTTTTCAAGTGGTGGAAATGGGCTTCCACAGTGATACTAATGTCCCTGTTTTTTTTTTTCAAGTTTAGGCTAGTTTTGGTATCCAAATATGAATACCTTGCACCACTTAAATACAAGTAGTATGCTCAGAAATGCTGTGTTGAAAATTCCTTGCTCTGTCAAAAAAGTACTTCGAAAAATCTTGAAGAAACTTTGAATTCTCATAATAATAAATTTGCCCTCAACTGTTTTACATGCAACATTCATGAAATTTTTTTTTCCTGCGTCCAAAATAGGAAATGTACCACTTGACTTTTTTGCCACCATGTTAGTTACATAGTTTATAACAACTTGTTTTACTGGTAGTATTCAGTAGAAGTGATACTGAATAAGGTAATCTTATGTTTTTTAAAAAGAAGATGGAGGGGGCAGGAGGATACACGAATAGGTACATCATGAAGTGATGTGAGAAATCATCAGGTGTGCTGTGAAAAATGATGTAATTTAAATGTATCAGTACTGTAAGTGGGTAGCGTGATTACAGATGCCTACAACAGCACACACCACTGATCCATTACGAACTCTTGAACTGCAATTGTCTGAAATTCCTGCAAGAGTATCAGTTTTGTGTTTAACTAAACAGTCTCGGGCTTTGCACTGAATAAGTAAATAAAGACTAGATTTGCATTATATTTCAATAAATATACTTTTTGTGACAATTTTCTTTGGCAATGTGCCTCGTGATGATTCTAATGTAAAATATGTGCCGTGGCTCAAAAAGGTTGGAAAACACTGATCTAAAGGTTTTGGCGTTTTGGGGATATACCTCTGGCAGTTGCAGGTGAGTTCACAAGTGGGTGTCTGGTGGGGGTAACCCACCATAAAAAAATGTCTGGCAGTGGTCATTCCTCAATCAGGGGACCATGATGAAGAATCTATAACTGGTTTCAAGTGGTTACCTCACCAGCTGGCCTAGCCCAATTTTTGGGTGCCAATTTTACCCCCCTCACGGCCACACACACATAGACAGAACAGGCATAATGGAATGAATCCGGGCCAGTCCAGGGGGTTTTGTGTCTCACTTTTAAATCCTGGTCCTCTTATGTCTTAATAATTCATATTTAATGGTTCCTTTTTCCATGGCGATTATACCAATAATTAGGTGCTCATAACCAAGACAAGACAACCACGTAGCATTTAGTTTACTACAATTGTTAATTTATCATGGATTACCAATTTAGATAACAAAATTCTAAACATATTCATTTTTTAGTAAACATTTTATTTATTACCTTAAGCCATGTAATATTCTCATTAGAATTCAGACGTTTAAACCATAGGAGTAATCATGATGACATTGGTGGGGACATAATTCAACAACTTTCTCACAAGAGACAGCAACAATAAATACATGGCTAAAAGAATGAAAATAACATCTCATTTTGTTTTTGTCAACAAAAACTAAGACATTTTAGTAATGTTTTTTAAATTTCTTAAGTCACATTTTGTCTTTTTTATTGGTCATCTATAACTGCATTATGTATTTAATTATAGTTATTGTCACAAGACCCATATTTACGTCTAGTTTGGTCTTGTTTTTGTCACGTAATAAAGGTTCGTTGATGACAATATTTAGTCACAATAAGGCGCACTGTCAATGAATGGTTTATTTTTTAGATTCTTCATATATAAGGTGCACTGGATTATAAACTTGTATATAGCGCATTAAGTGAAGTCAAAATTATTAGATAAAAAGTATACCATTTCAGATTTAAAAAAAGGAAAATTATGAGATGAAAAGTCAAAATTCCCAGTCACTAAAGACAACCAGAATTAATCCATATACAAGGTGCACTGTGGTTTTTGGAGGAAATTAAAGTATTTTAAGTGTCACCTTGTAGTCCAGAAAATACAGTAACCTTTAGTTTCCCAAATGTCATGTAAGTTCCTATTCAAATATTGATATGGACACATCCATAGCGTCCATACACGATTTTACACCCATGGTTTAAACCTAATCTTGTACTTTATACTGAGGCAGAGCAGAAGAGGCTGCAGAGGGTAATAAGAACAACAGAGAAGATCATGGGCTGCCCTGTACCCTCTCTGCTGGACATTTAAAACTCCCACTGGCTCAATAGATCAAAGAATATTATCAAAGACACATTTCACCTGAGCTATTACTTATTTGACCTGTTGCCCTTTGGCAGGTGCTACAGATCATTATGATCAAGGACAAATAAACTCAGGGACAGTTTCTATCCAAGAGCTGTTGTTTAGATTGCACTTCACTTGACTAATATAATGGTGTTTTGAATTGTTTCACTTTTTTGTAAATAAATCTAAATAATTTATATGAGTAAAGACAGACATATCAATGGACTACATTAATTTTTCCCGATAATCTTTTTAGTCAACTAAATGTAATCTTCAAACACCTAACTAACTACTACCGACCAAAAGCTAAATATTTGTTTAGACCATTTTACTCATTAATCCTATCAATACATTGATTTTCAGATATGACCCATTTACACATTCAGAGGCTGTAGTGAACATGGAAACAGTCATCTTCTGCAACATTGATTCAACATTAATTGGACAAATGGCATGTGTTAGATTGGTTACATGTTCAGTTAAACTTTTGACAATATTTTACTTTTAAATAAATATATTATATTTACAGTTTAAAATCCACCCAGTAATGTTAGATTCCCTATTGTTGCCATATGTTTTCATGTGTTTTATCTGATGATGCACCTGCTGTGTAAACACAGTGAGGAGGAGTTTCCTTTTTTTTTTTAATATTATAGAGAAGTTGCACACGGCCCTGACGGAGAGAAAGCTTTTACGTGACATCTACCACCACCGCTGTAAAAAATATTGATTAAAATAACTAACTATTTTTTATCAACTTCCCTAATACATTTTGTTTTTCTTTGCGTTATTTAGTCCTCAGTGCGTCTACAGTCGACGACTTGCGCTCGTGTTCCTCATATTTTGTGAAGTGGATTAAAAAAAAAATGAACGATCAGAGAGGAGCTTTAAAAACAATCCTTAGGGTGACGTGCCAATTCCTTTGGGTAGGTAGGACGTTTTTTTTTTGTTTACTTTATATACCTTTAACATCTTTATACATTATGTTTCTCTCTTGTGTATGTGCTGTAACGCTGCGTGTATTAAGGTAATGATTTTCCTAAGACTTAATGACGGACTTACTATAAACTGAAAAGAGCAGAATGAACATTAATTCAATATTTGAATCAATATTTTAAACTGTATTCCTGTTCATTAATTTTGCGTAGTTTCACTTGGATCACGTGACTTCTCGCCCTGAGTGGACGTGCATGATAAATGGCGGAAGTGGCTGTGAAATGCACTCAAGTCATAACCACTGTGTTGAAGTAATGTTAGATTTTTAGCTGAGATTTTGCATCTGGAACATGAGGTGTGTTGGCAGATGTTGACAGGGTAAATATAATAATAATAATAATAATAATAATAATAATAATAATAATAATAATAATAATAATAATAATAATAATAATAATAATAATAATGACTCTTTCTACAAGAGGAATGGTCTTTCTTGATTTACCCTGTATATTAATTTCCCAGGAGTTGTAATTTGAGGGGCGAACATTGACACTGGGCCTTTCCATTCACTGTTTTAGCTGTGACAGCAAAAACACATTCTCTTACCTCCAACCTATAATCATAATAAAGAGCAAAGGTCGGTACAGTAGGTTTAATTGAATTGAATGTTGCCTGTTGTGGACCATGTACAATTAAAACATTAATGTTGCCATTTTAATGTATTGCAACAGAGTTAGCCTCAGGTTAATTTACATATGTGGTCCCTGGCAGGACATAAAAACATAAAAATACAGATAAATACAACACAACGAATAACAAGACAACAAATCATTCACTTAAGTGCCTCAAAACACACATGCACGCTTATGGACCTTTGATCGATGTGTTGAACCAGCGTTACTTCATTTCCATCCCATACAAAGGATGCAATGAGAGGAGGTGCTCCAGGAACTACACAGTACCAGATCCCCCTGGCCTGTTTGACGGCTACATCTGGCCCATGTAGCTGAAACACTAAAAACAAGTAGTAAGAGAATGCCTAATCTTGTCTCTATTTTTTGTCAATCTCAAGTTTCTATGACAACCTGTTCTTGAATTAGAGCCAATAATGTGATTGTGACATTGACCTTTGACCTTTTGCAATATTGATAATTTCGTTATATGTATATATGCGTCAGTGCGTGTAATATTATAATAACATATCCAGTATCGATTAAATTATAGTGTGATGTGTCTATGCTTGACACACAAACAGTGTTACAGAAGTTAATTTTGCCACATGTCACCTTTGACCTCCAGAGATCTCAAAAACTGTTGGTCGTAGGTGATAACACCAAGGATGACAATTGTAGAAATCTTCATTCTGCATCGTTTGGTACCAATCTGAAAGTTCTGTGACCCTCTCTTCTTGAGTTATAACCGATAGTGTGATTTTGACCTTTTAGTTAATTGTGACCTTGACCTTTGACCTTTACTCAAATGGATCACTGCATCTGATGTGCATATGCCCATGTAATTTCATGGTGATATCTCAAGTATTCATTGAGTTATAGCATGATATGTCTCTGCAAACACACACAGATAGACAGACACAGCGATTACAATAATCTCTCCCAATCAGTGTTGGGAGAGATTAATTAGTGATTGCAGTTTTGACTGTTTTTTTAGTAAGGGCTTTGAAGCTGCTGATTGAGAGACAGCTCTTTAAATCACTTGTTAGGGCATTGATTGATTGGTTGATTGATTTGTTTATTTTGAGCAATTCACACAATACACATTTACATACGAAAAGATATGCAATAATATGATTTACACCCAAAAAGGAGTAGGAAGAAGAAACACTTGCATTCCATTGTGTTATGGGTTATGTTCAAAAGCTGAACAATAGGGAGGTATTCTACAATCATAAACAGATGCTATTCTTAATGATCGTATTGAACCAGCTCATAAGCTTTGTGAGCATCATGTGTGCATATACAGCAAAAGTCTTTACCTTTCTTTTTACATCACCAGATACTGGGTTTGGTGGTTGGCCTGTGTGGAGTCAACCTGCTGAAGATGATCACAGAGAGCATCTTATTTTATTCTCACAGCTACATCATCCTGACAGCCATCATCGCTATTATCAGTGCTGTGGTTCTAGTGGTCAGCGGATGCCTCGGCTCCTTCTTGAGCTGTAGGGATTCAGTTTTCCTGCAAGGACTGGTAGGCAGCTGTATGAATAGTATACATATCTGTATAAATACTATATACATGTACCATACACACTAATAAATGTTTTCTGTTCCAGTTTGTTTATTTATTAGTTGTGATCCTTTGTCTGGAAAGCACAACTTCAGCATTGGCTTATTACCACTCTATTAAGGTATATAAAATATGCCAAAATGTATCTGAACTCAACAGTTTTTGTTATACTATAGATACTTTCTGCCTATTTACTTTTATAAATTTTCTCTGTAACATTTTTTCTTGTTCAGCTTGATTCAGAGATGGCACCGCTTAGTACTGCATTTTACGAATACACAGGATTCCACAATGACTCCAGGTCTCAAGCTGTAGATGCTACTCAAGAAAAGGTAAAACTGTTCATTTAGAAATGTCTGATGACATTACCAAAAACACAAACTTAAATGAAATTCCTGCTAACACTAACCTAATATTTATGTAATATTTATGTGTCTATCTGTATTGCTGCTGCCTATCTTGGGCAGGACTCCTTTGTAAAAGTGGTTCTTAATCTCATCATCTGAATCTGCTTTATCCTCACATTCAGCTACAATGGGCAATTCATTGCAGGGCTGAACATATATAGGCAAACAATCAAGATTAACCAATTAATTTATCAGTGCATGTCTTTGAATGGTGGGAGGAAACCTATGCAGACATGGGGAGAACATGCAAACTCCCCCCAGAAAGGTCTTTTCCTGGAATCGAACCAGGGTCCTTCTTGCTGTGGGACTAACCACTGCACCACTGTGCCACCCCAGGTTCTTAATCTCAATGTGATATTTCCTGGTTAAATAAGTGTCAAATGAAAATAAAACTAAAGATATTAAAAAAAAAATTTTTTTAAAATACAGCTTAGTCTCATACTGACCGAGCTCTGTTTTTGTTCTACAGCTATCTTTTGTGATTGTAATATTAATTCTATGTCTTTATTGTCTTTTGATATTTCTAGTTTAAGTGCTGTGGTGTACATGACTACACTGACTGGTTGAACAACCCTTGGTTTAACCTTCCTGGAAAACACCCATTCCCTGACAGTTGCTGCAATATCACGTACCCCTCCTGTCCTCCCAATTTGCCACAGAGGCTTTATCCAGAGGTTCATACAAATGCAGAACAAGTATACATCTGGATTTTTGATTGTCTTCTGATCCTCTAACTTCCTGCCTCTTTCTCAGGGCTGCCAGATGAAGCTTGCGAAGGCTGTACAGTTGGTGCTGAATAGGATCATCTGGGAGTGCCCACTAGTATTCATGACTGAGGTAGGCAAGTTGTCATGATTTTGGAGCACATTGTACACACAGCTTTGACCATAGTATGAAAACGAGGTAAAGACTGTGACCTGTGAAATAAACTGCACAATAAACTTGCTCAAATTCTGACTCTTGGACTGATAAATACTGAAAAACTGCTTATATTTTGTACACTGTTAAAATATGTTCTTGATAAACACCATTAGTCAACAATTCTATCTATCTATCTATCTATCTATCTATCTATCTATCTATCTATCTATCTATCTATCTATCTATCTATCTATCTATCTATCTATCTATCTATCTATCTATCTATCTATCTATCTATCTATCTATCTATCTATCTATCTATCTATCTATCTATCTATCTGTGTCTGTCCGTCTGTCTGGTCTGTCTGTCTGTAGTAGAGCTGGATAATATAGCTGAAAATGTTATCAGAACTTTGGCAAATGTACAAAGTAGATTATATATTATTATTTATTGCATGACCCTAGTGAGGATAATGTGAGTTTAGAAAATTATTGAATGAATGATTATTTATTGCTTTAAAGTAGATATAACATGATGAAAACTACTTAAAAGTTACAAAAAATGATGTATAAGTTGAAACAGGATGGAAAACATGGTCCCTATTCTTCTATATTGTAACTGTGACGTACAACTGCTTGCAAAATCCATACATGAATAAAGTAAAATAAAAGAGCAAGCTATTAATTTGGTTTGTGTGCATTTATACAGGGTTACCTATTATAATATACATTTATATATACACACTTCACAAAGGCATGAAAGGATTCAAAAGCCGCTAACCTTTTTTCCCCTTGTTTCTCCTTCCTGTCATGCAGTTATTCGTGTTGTTAACAATGTTCCAGCTGATGAAGAACCAAGTCTTTATGGATTATCAAATACTGGGCAAACACTAAAGGCGATGTTGACAGACTGAATAAATTCAGTAATATTAAAGTAATATTGTAATGCCAATACATGAACAAAATAATCATTAGAATTGATGTTAGGATAGTTGCATTGTTTCATTTAATTGTGTGAGTTAAAATAGGAGCCCTGTGATGAACTGCCAACACAACCAGGGTTCGCCACCCTTCGGACATAGGCAGTCACCGTGTAGGCTCTGGTGGATGGATGGATGGATGGATGGATGGATGGATGGATGGATGGATGGATGGATGGATGGATGGATGGATGGATGGATGGATGGATGGATGGATGGATGGATAGATAGATAGATAGATAGATAGATAGATAGATAGATAGATAGATAGATAGATAGATAGATAGATAGATAGATAGATAGATAGATAGATAGATAGATAGATAGATAGATAGATAGATAGATAGATAGATAGATAGATAGATAGATAGATAGAGTTAAGTTATCCTCCAGAGCACTACATCTTATAAAAGTCTATAATCTTGTTTCTCACACCAAAAACACAATGAAGGTTTAGAAAAATGTTAAATAAAGGTTAAGGGAGAAAGGTTAAATACATTAATGTGTATATTATTACTTTCCCCCATGTTTACACTATTTTGGGATCTTCTGAAATAGAAATTAATGATATTTGTTAATCAAATTTTTAATTTTATCATATAATTTTGCATTTTGTGGATCAATACTATGATGTGTAATATGACACAAACCTTAGTTTGACATCCTTTTTTGTTACTGAACCACATTTGCGCTTTGTTTTATCCTGTTTATTTTACTGATCACTCTTTCAAGTCACTGTATTTTGATCAAAAATGTATTAGATGATGTGATGGGTTGTGCGTGGTTACACTTTACGTTAATACATTCTAGTGTATTAGTGTTTTATTATTGTATGCACAACCCCTTTTTTACTCTGTGTATGATTTTTACTTGGCTTGGATTGTCAAAATTATTATGGAAGATCAATAAACCGTTAGATTCCACCGTGTGGTTGTTTTGATCTGTAGGCTGTTATACCTCTATCATGTTTTTTTAAAAGTTATTTTGTTTTATTTTAGTTTTAATGCAAAGGCTATGAGTAGGGGAAATGGAAATAATATAAACAACAGACAATACTGTGTGGATAACATGAAACGACTGTCCTCTGCAGAGGCGTGGCGGAGTGTCTGTGGGTGTGGCGTGTATGGTCACGTCGTCCTAGTCGGTGTCTTAATTACGTAAGGCCGTCTTGGAGGTAAGTAGTCCTCGTTACCTGTTACGTCTCCGAGAGAGTGAAAAAGCAGACGAGAGCGAAAACAGCAAATACCATCAAAAACAGCTGGTAAGACTTTAGGGTAATCTGTACTAAAAATGTTTGTAGTTCAAATTGATTTATCGGCTGAATGGGAGAAGGCCATGCGGCCTTCGAGTCGTGGATTAGCTACCGGCTAACGTTAGCCTGCGTAGGCCTATTAACAGGCCACGGTGGTTTAGGCGCGTGGACAAGACTGCATTGATAGGACTCTCCAAAACGGGGCCACAGGACTTGGCGTCGGCTAGCCGGCACGACTCGGTCCTCACGCCGCATTTGGTTCATATAACTGTGATTGTGTGTGTGGCTCAGTAGTACATTTCTTAATGCAAGTTGCGTTTGCAGTTTCATTAATATTAAACTGAATATTCGTTTATCCCGAAGAAAAGAAATTCCTGTAGTGATAGCTGCATATGTCGCTAATGCTAGCAGTGGCGACTAGGCCTCTGCACGTTTTCATTTAGAGGTTGTTCCTGACGAGTGATATATGTTTAATTATAATCTTGACTGAAATGAACGTCGAATAGAAATTAGATCATGGTTCCAAAGTAATTTTCGGGTGCTGGCTCAGAAACGGTAAATGTTAGCTAATTTATCGTCGACGGCCATGTTGCGACGTTAAGATGGAACCACCGCCAATGCCATTTCGCTCGTTTTCAGCATTAATGTGACAAATGGCTACACTGTAATGCTGTGTACATCGTTGATCTTCCTCTCAAAAATTCCAGACACGTGGCTTTTGTCACGATACAGGTGATATGGTTGTAAATG
Source organism: Siphamia tubifer (assembly GCA_020466265.1). Taxonomy (NCBI): domain Eukaryota; kingdom Metazoa; phylum Chordata; class Actinopteri; order Kurtiformes; family Apogonidae; genus Siphamia; species Siphamia tubifer. Next base: position 21,340,224 of record CM035804.1, on the reverse strand, counting down.
TGTATTTATATCTTGCTTCTCATTCCTGTGTTCATCATACCTTAGCGTCACACGTTCTCCATTATTCATACCGAGTGTAAGGAACATTTTATCACACTAGAAGAATGCTAGTCTTGGTGGCTGCGTTCTTGCGTTGGCTATGGCAGACAATGCATACAAATTGGCACCATTTTTGTTTACTAAGCTCCTGCTGTATTTGCATCAGCAAGGTCTAATGTTGTATTCAGACAAAATATACCTAGCAACTGAAACGCTGTTCTGCTCAGCTTTCCGAACGAGCAGTTTTAACTCACTTCGACCATTGCACAAGACTGACCATCTCTTCATTAAAACTGTAAAAATAAAAAAGCAAAGCTTATTAAACAGCTACCAGTCCATTCTGAGTTGGAAAAGGTTTTCAGTTGAAAACTGTTTTAAGAAATCTTAAGTCAGGGTATGGCAGTGCAGCTTAATCCTAAAGTGTCCACTTGGTTTTGGCAATTGAAATTTCATATACACAGAAGAGTCCTTCAAAGCATGCATGGCAACATATCCTCTTTAAAAGGTTTACTCATTGATAAAATGTAAACAAAAGTTACGCCTTTGTCAAATACATATTTTGTAAGTCACACCCTGGATTATTTGTAGATTGTATACATACACACATATTGCTCTACACTACCTAAATTGATTGACTTATGGTTTATTCCCCATCAGCTTTGAAGCAGTGAAGTGTCTTCATGGCAGTTCGTAGAGGACACTCCAAGTACATGAAAGTGAGTATAAGATTCTTGCTCTGATTTGCAATGTGTGACTTCAATCTGATTACGACAGAATGTATGTGTGGTTTTAGTATTTAAATAAGGGCTAGGTGATGCTGCAGAAAAGAAAGTTGTGAAGTTTTCTGTATTGAACAATGTACAAATTTGCCTTGCACAATATGATAGAACTAATATTGCACGTATGATGATTAATGTCCAAAAGCTGAATGTAGTGTTTGAGGCTTAGACCTGTGAACCTATTAATTATAAATATGAATAGATTTTTCTCTTGGGATACGAAAACCCCATGAATATAGTAAGTTTTAAACTTGAAGGGGAGCAATGAAATCCTGTCATGCAATGACAGCAGCAGGAAAAGAGACTATGTTGGCAAATCAAACTAAAATGCAGTAAACATTGAGCAGGGCTGTTACTCATATATACTCGTATATGTTCAAAGTCTCTTTTTAGACTGTTATATTGCCAATCCCCCATTGAGACTGTTAGTACTGACATGAATACTGTTTCAGTCACAGTTGGCTTTGCTTTAAGATGTCTGTCTGAGGCATTGCGCAGACCTTACCCAAAAAAACCAACTTTCATTTAACTTAAAATTTGCTGATTTGAAGATGTGGCGCATACAGACACACACTGTGTTGTTAATATTTGATAGACAAATGCACAAAGGAGAATGAAGAACACAAACGTAGCTACTCACAAGATTTTGCCTGTGCTTGCTGGTTTAATAAAGGACTCTCATTCATCCTCTGTGACTGTGCATCTTACCCTCCAGAATACACAATCGCAACCCTTCTTTTGCATGAATGGAAGCTTGTCAGGTTGACTGCTGGACTGTTTCCCCTTCAAAGACTGATCTGATTTCAGCCTCTAGTAATGCCGTGGTAGCGAAACGGTCTGCAAAACGGCAAACAAAAAGCATGAAACGCAACATACGTGAAACAAAGGGTTTTTACCTGCTTTGCAGTATGTTTAAAATTGATTTGTAAGTTACTAGAGCTCAATTGACAAATTAAGTAGCATCACATTTGTATACATACTCACAATTGCATTAGTTTGAAGCTGGTAAAATTCCCATTAAAAATCAAAACCATGAACAGCATTAAGCTAAAGGTAAATAAGTCTTATTTTCATATTGTATGAGTAGATGTATGTCTGTAAAACTGCAAGTTGTAATTATTTCACTTTGTTTGAGTGACCTAATGGATTGAAGCAATGGTTTGAAATGAGTTGAATGAAGCTTGGGCAGCAGTACTGTTGCAAGTGAAATGAACACACCCCTTCTTCCCCAGGTACTTGCAGGACAAACTGGCTGTGATTGAAAGTTGCCCAAGTCAGGCATTTGCGGACTGGCTCTACTAAAAAAAATCTTATCATCCACGATTATAATAATAATAATGGATTAGATTTCAATAGCGCTTTTCAAGGCACCCAAAGCACTTTACATTATTGATCCATTATTCGTTCACTCTCACATGTTTCCTCTGGTGGTGGTAAACTACATATGTAGTCAGAGTTGCCCTGGGGCAGACTGACGGAAGCGTGGTTGCCATTTTGCGCCTACGGCCCCTCTGACCACCACCAAACACTCATATGCATTCATACACCAGTGTGAGTGACACTGGAGGCAAGGAGGGTAAAGTGTCTTGCCCAAGGACACAACGGACTGACTAGGACAGAGGGATTCAAACCGCCAACCCTTCGGTCAAAGGATGACCCGCTCTCCCAACTGAGCCATGGTCTTCCCAATATTAAGCAATGACGCACAGTTAAAATGAAATCGGTCCCTGTTCACATCCTCTTCACACTTAATGAAAGAATTGCTTCTGGAATGCACAGCGTTTAAATAGTATTTGCCATTGTTTTGTTTATACTCGGTATACTTATTTCTTGTTGTTTTTTGGTTCACCTGGCCGACCAACAGGAGGTGTTTGACATGTCTAACGGTTACGAAGACCACATGGGAGGGGATGAGGGGAAGGACGCCAAAACCAACCTGATTGTGAACTACCTGCCTCAGAGCATGACGCAGGATGAGCTGCGGAGCCTCTTCAGCAGCATTGGAGAGGTGGAGTCTGCCAAGCTGATCCGAGACAAAGTTGCAGGTAGGCCACATTCTGAAGCAATGACTGTGACAAGCCAGATGGACGCTTAACACAAGACTGTGTAAATGGAAAGGGAATCATAAGGTGGCACTTAGTGGGCCAGCTTTGTGACTTCGTAATTTGAGTATAAGCAACTTCGTCTTAACTGGCAAGATATCTACATGCGGACCTCTATCTGGGTCCTTTGTCCTTACTGATTTTACAACAATTTTTATTTTAAATGTATCCCAACAGTTTTGTGCTTGAGTTAGTTTTTCTAAGAGTTTTTATCTCAATAGACTTGTTTTGTTTATTCCAACCAGTCCAACTCTATTTGACTGTCGATAGTTTCTTTGTTTGTTTGTTTGTTTAGAGTAGCATGCAATGTTGAGATTTGTTTTTGTTTTAAAGTGTTTATTTGTTTGAAGATTTTTTTTAACTATACAACGTTTTTTTGTTTTATTTTATTGTTTTCCTTTTTTTTCTCTAGGCCACAGTTTAGGGTACGGATTTGTTAACTATCTTAACCCTAGTGATGCAGACAGAGCTATCAATACACTGAATGGACTAAGGCTACAGTCCAAAACTATCAAGGTAATGTGCAATAAGGTGTTCTACAATTCTCAAAGCAAAGATGTCATGTCATATAACTTCTCCTGTGGCTCCTGTGCTGTCCGCTAACTAGCTAGTGTGTGTCAGCCCGAGGAAGTGATACTGCTTTCACAGCTCACTTATGCCCTATCTGACATGTCTGTTGAGTTTGACTTTAATTTGACTTATTTTATTTGACACATTCTCTTGTTTTAAATGTACTCCATGTATTTAATTCCCAGAAATTACCTTATGATCAATTTTTTTTTATTTTTTGTTGCTGTAATGTTCCTTATGCTTCTGATTTCACTCATTTTTGCTGAGCTTGAATACATATCTAGACCAAACATGTTTACATAGAAGAAAAACACACACAGCATTTAAAGGCCTTTTTAAATTTGTGTTAATGCCAATGACAAGTATTCCAATGGATGAATTTAATCCTGAAATGTTCCTTTCCGCATATAATGTATTGTTAAATGTCCTTATTTTGGTAGATCCAGTTACTCAGGTTTTTTTTTTTTTTTAAATGTCATTTTATCATGAATGTGTCATGCCGGTGTTTCTTACTGTTGTCGATTCTTGTCCAGGTTTCATACGCACGGCCCAGCTCTGATACAATAAAGGATGCCAACCTTTATATCAGCGGCCTGCCTAAGTCCATGACCCAAAAGGACGTGGAAGACATGTTCTCACGTTATGGACGCATCATTAACTCCCGAGTACTTGTTGATCAAGGGACAGGTACTATAGGTGAGTAACTTCCTTAATTTCAAAATAACCAGCCAAATCAATTGCTGCCTGGATATAAATACCAGCAGCAAGTCATTTGCATGTGGTCATGGTTCTCACCCTTAGCTCCCTCGTGTCTAGGCGCGTCTCGTGGAGTTGCCTTCATCCGCTTCGACAAGAAGACTGAAGCAGAGGAAGCTGTCAAAAACCTGAATGGCCATAAACCCCCTGGAGCCTCGGAGCCAATCACGGTGAAGTTTGCGGCAAATCCCAATCAGGTGAAGAACACGCAGCTCATTTCACAACTCTACCACAACCAGTCCAGGCGCTTTGGAGGACCTTTGCACCACCAGGCCCAACGGTTCAGGTGAGGGATGCTAACATCTGGATTTGTACACAGTCCCAGTCAGGCCTGGTTTTAACAGACTTTTTTGTACTTGAGTAAGAAGTCCCAAATAGATCTATGGTCAACATGTAACTAACATCAGCCTTCAAGAATCCACTACCATTTTACCTATAGTTAAATCACTTCACTGTGGCATTAAAGTTGTCATTTTGGAGGGTCAAAATTCATGTTCTTGTCTCAAACATAAATTAGTTTAAGTCAAAAGTATGTCATTTGCAGGTTCTCTCCCATGGGTGTTGATCACATGGGTGGAATGGGAGGAGTTGGCGTCCCTGGGAACTCCACCTCTGGCTGGTGTATCTTCATCTACAACCTCGGCCAAGATGCAGATGAGAGTGTCCTTTGGCAAATGTTCGGGCCATTTGGTGCCGTCACAAATGTCAAGGTGATCCGCGACTTCAACACAAACAAGTGCAAGGGTTTCGGCTTTGTCACCATGACCAACTACGAGGAGGCGGCTATGGCTATCGCAAGCCTCAACGGCTACAGGCTTGGAGACAAGATACTCCAAGTGTCCTTCAAGACCAGCAAGGGCCACAAGTAGTGACATCTGGACAATCAAGTGTTAAGTGGTGGGGAAACAACCAGCGCTGGGCTTTCATTGCAGAAGTAGAAGTTTGCAAAGTGCAGCGCTATCAGTTTGGGGGTTTAATGTATTCTGAGTTCAATCTTCTGCACCTTTGTACTTGTCTAAAACCGTGTATAGACACAATCTTTTTTTGTAATTGTTTTTTTTTCCCCTTCTGTTTTCTGATGCGTGGGGCTTGAGGATACTCAGTTTTCATTTTTTGGGAGGTAGTGGAGAGGGCATGAACCCCAATATAATTCCAGGCTAATGTTTTTGTAAAATTGAGATAAAAATCAAAATGTAAATGGGCAAGAATGAGAAGTTTTGGCTAGCAAATTGATCTTGGTGCACTGAAAAAACATGAAATATTTTTAGTCATATTTTATGGGAACTTAAATTACGAACACATGGTCAAGGATCCTTTTCACGTAGAAGTAGATGCCTTAAATTATCATTTAGAAACATAGACCTACAGTACCACTTACTGTCTTGAGTCAATCTTAGAATAAAACGATTTTTAAGTGGGTTTTCACTAAATATGAATATCAGTCTTTTTGATGTGAATCTGTGACATTACTCACCCTTCTACCGGGTTCCCAGTTTAAAACCGTAACCTCCAGAGGGAAACAGTCGCCTCTGTGTAAAGTGTTTTTTTTTATTATTGATAAAAGTTGTATCAGAGGAGGGTGAACCTAGACGGTAAGAGTTGAGATGGACCAAAGGCTGGGAGAATTTAGATCCAATATCCCAGAAGAGATGGGTTTTTTTTTTTTTTTTTAATTGATGTAGAGGTACTCAAGTTCTGACATTGGGAGCAATTTCACTCTGGTTCAGTTTGCTGTTTTTGTTTCATTTTTGTTTTGAGCAGTAATTTTTTTTTTCTTTTACTAGTGGCTTAGGCTTTTATTTGTTCCAGTGTAAATTGCAAACTTGTTTTGAGTGCTTATCTCAAGTTTGGAAAAAAAATACATTAATTGCCTTTGTTAATGTTTTCATTATAATTTTCCTTTCTTTTGTTTTTGGTTGTTTTCACTTTGACCATAAACCATTAAATTTTATTTCATTTTGATCAAAATTTTGTTTGGTTTGTTTCCTTTTTTCCTTTCCATAGATTTGATTTGGGGTTTTGTTTTTTGTTTTTTTTCCCTCAGCAAATCATCAGTTCACATATAACAACCGTGGGTGGACCTCCTTAAATATAAAACGGGCTGTTATAAAGAGAGCTTTTTAGCATAGATCACAGCAGTTTAAGAAATTAATGTATGGACCGATGTTAGTTGAGGTAAGAGTGCTTAGCTGTTAGATACTTGGGTTTCGTCTCTGTGGGGATTATCAGGTTTTTAAATAAGTCTGGTTATTTCTGGAGGGTTACATTTAGACTGACTTTGACAGTGTTGTGTGTAGCTGTGCAGAGTGGTGCCAGATTTCTTCAGAATCAGCCATGTTTAACGTTCCGACACTGCAGTCAATTACATGTTAAAGCTTTTAGATCTAGATTGCTTGTGATGATTTTTTTTGGGGGGGGGGGTTAAACTGAGGAGGATGTTAAAGGTGTAAATGTAGCCTTGTCCCAGCTTTGCTCTTTGAAACACGTAATCAGTATATCAGCTTTTTGTTCTAGTGCTGAATAACTGCTTATCTTGTGAGGTGGTGAAACTGAAACTTCAACATTTCCACAGAACTCCTTCCCTTTTTATTTATGTCTGCAGAGAAATCTGCAACCTCTGAACAGTACTTGTTTTTTTTTTTTTTTTTTTTTTTTTTTTTCCCTTCCAGCAATAAATTTTCTGATGTGAAATTTTCTCACTCATCAGAATAAGTGTCTCCACTTTTAAAGATTCCCATCCAAAGCTTCTAATTCCAGTTTTTAAGTGCTTCTTTTGTTTTGGGATTCCTTGTTTTTATCACTTGGTGCAATATCACAGAATAACTTAAAACAAGCGGATACAATTATTTTTAGTGTCATTTTTTTTTATAATTTCGTATTTCTACTGATGTTATATGTTGCTGGGTAATTTTCCCCTCACAAAACCAGTTGCATAGAAGTTTGCGAAGTGTTTTTAAAGGGAGAGTCAGGATAAACTGCATTCTGCCTTAATTTATCTGAGAAATTGGCGGAAGAACTAGTATTTATTTGTACGTGATCATACTTGTTACTTATTGGAGTGTTTTAAAATGGATTAAGTTTTGTGTTGGTTTTGAACAGGCACTAAGTTGAAATCCGTGACATGTCTTTTAACATTTGATCATTTCAATAAAAACATGGTGAATATTTAAAATGATACGAATCATGTCTGTTCAGGAACTTATTGCTGCTTTTTTAAAAAAATCAATTTTACTCATATTTTTTCAATGTATGGTGCATTAGTCTGATGCAGTTTACATTTTTGGAATATACTCCCATCTAGGAAGTAAAGTAATTTTGAAAATGTGCCATAAACTAAAAGAAAATGCAGTTATAGTAAAGGTAGTGAATTATTAGTCAGTTTTCATGTCTTAATGTTGCATTCAAAGCTAAGTATGCATTCTGTGCTTATAAGTTACAAATATAAAGGGGTCCATGAAGTCACTTTACAAAGCAAATGATGGATAAATCTGGAAATTCTTCCGAAATGGAATGTCGGTATTCAGTATTTTTTCCATATTTAATATCTGTATATTGTATACTGTATATTCCATGTTGGCTGTGTCATAGCCTCATCAATGGCATCAGTGATCTTTTAGTTCAGGTTGCTGATGTCCTGTATCTTTGTTTGATACACAGCATCTTCACTCCAGAGCACTGATGTGAGTAAGATGTTCAGAGATTTGGACTATCGCTACCAATCCACTAATCTGGAAATGTTTGATTTATCCACAAACATGCAGAACCTAATATGGTGGTGCACCATCTACCTGGAAAATGATGGTTGGTTAAAGGTCATCCAGTTGTGACACATACTCAGTCAAAAGGACAAGATTTGATTAAATTACACATGATCCCACAATGTAATTAAAAACTTTAACTGAGTACAGAGACCAAATCTGATTGTCTTATCCATTGATTTTGTAATAAGTTATTTATATTTTAAAGAGACTCTGTGCGCTGTACTTTAACATCAAACCATATAATGTAATTGTCTATATTAAGGTATGTGTAAAGTTTATATGATTTTAGGCAGGTCTAATCATTGGTAAAAGTTAAACTTCATTTGTCAGTAACACTGTACAAGATTTTATGAATATTTTTTTTACAGAGGTTTTGGTGTGGTTTTAGTCAATTCTGGTATGTAGAATTAAAATTTGATATGTTTTAAGATTCAGTGTGATTTTTTTTTTTGTAAAACAACAAAAAAGAACAGTTTAGTTTTCACAATTATATAATACAATACATATTTACTAAAATATAGTCTAACATACAATAGAATATAATTGGAAACAAACCGAATGGAATCCAGTATTCAGAAATATTTCATTTTATTTTGCTGGATCTTCTATGGCTGGAAGTCTGAATCACACACGCAGGTTTTCAGCAAGTAGTGCTAAAAACATGTTCACCTCACACCTCAGTCACATTTTCAGGAAATAAATGGAAATGACACAACTTTTAGGGAGATACTGTTGTCAAGTTTTCCAAACACAAATTCCAAATTTTCTCAAATTCTACTTTTAGAAGGTTAAAAAATAACCACATTAAAAAAAATCCTCATCCAATGATATGTAAAAAAAAAATTTGTTGTACAGTGTGTGGTGAAATATTTTATTTGGAATCCATCATGTGCAGGCTCACTGTGTGTTTTTCCTGTTAGTATTTAAAGAATGTTAAGTTACCTGAAATGTCACCATGACAACAATTGTTTAGGGAAAACGGATGGTTGATGAACGTGTTCCAACTAAAAGGTTACAAGAGGTCACAGAACAGAACTTCCTGTCTGGCAGGAACTGGCGACAATGCCTTATATGGTGGTATGTGATCATGTTTGCTTAAATTTCTGACATTGAGATTGTAGGTGTGTCATTTTGGGTTAAATACTGTAGCCCCTCGCCGAAATAAACGGGGTGTTCTTCTTCAGACGTGAATGTTTTTTTGTCCACAACAAGTGTAACTGTAATCATGTGTAGCACTTGAATAATATAACTGGAAATGTTGTCATTACATTGTATCCCGTTACATTTACACACGCAATAATTGTTAAAACAATAGGTTGAGTTCACTATATTATTCCACCCTCCTACCAGAAGGTGGCAGTATAACCCACAGAAGTTTGTTAAATAAGTGATTCAAAATGATGCTTGTAGTCAACAATTTTAGTGGGTATGTATGAGTTAGTCCTGAAATATGGCCTTGGGCAGGGGTCGGCGACCTTTAACACCCAAAGAGCCATTTGACCCTAGTTTCCACGGAAAATAAACCAGTGTTTGACACCTAAAATGAAGAAGAAAAAAACCCCCCGCATTTATTAAAAATAGAGTCAAATTATTTAAAGCAGTCATACTTATTAGTGCTTTGACGACTCTTTTGAAGATGGGCTGTCTGGTTTAAAATGAAGAGAACACTGTATTGATTTTTCTTACATTTACACGGGTCCAGTGTAAAGCAAAGACACTCCAGACACGGTTAACCTTTGACCTATGGGACATTGTCATATATGCTAAGTGCCTTTCCTTTTTCCACACTCTGCCTTGTGGTTTCGACTTCAGGTTCGCTAACTGTCCCTCGTGCGCTCGGATCCAGTTCCGCCACCAGGTCTTAAGATATTTTTTATTTTCTTACATTTCTCTATACTTGTCCTTGCTGGGATTGAAAGTTGCGACCATAGACATAGCGACAAATGGACTGTTTTGGCGGGTAAGTAGCTTCCACGAGTATGACGTTTATTTTGAGCGACGAAAACACTTCAATTAAATAACTATATGTTATTATTATTATTATTATTATTATTATTATTATTATTATTATTATTATTATTATTATTATTATTATTATTTAGGAAATTATTTCCCCAACAACTCTATTGAACCCTTTAACATAAATTTGTAATTTCCATGAACTGTTGTCCCATATCATCCCAATAACATCTTTTGCTACCCCATTGTCAGTTGAATTTTCCAGAACCACCACTGGACCAACATTAAATTGATTGTGTGAAAAATTTCTCAACCCTGAAGTCTATAAAGCATGATGTTTTATCCCTCAACTCATCATCATGCAGTTTGTTCTGGCTACAAATACATGGATCTGCATAATCCTTTGTAATTGAGCCTAAAATAAATGACCAGACTTTGAACATACCGGGATTTTATTAAAAAACATGAAGAGAACATGACATTATTGGTTATAAAAAAAAAAGTACACACTTGCACGTAGAACCACCCTGTTTGATGACAGGCCATGACACTTGTAACTCCTGCGCAAAGATAAAATATATATAATGATACTATTGATAAATACAGTACCTCATCTGATGAAGCTCAACATCCTTTTAACACTTACTATTTGCTCGCTATATGCTTATATAATTTTCAAGTCTTTAAAAGCTTTCAGTATTGCTGTCAAAATCTGCAATCATGTTAAGGCAACTCAAAACCTTGACTGAAATCTAGATGTGTATTAATGTTCATCAGGTGAATTTCCAACATGTTCCACTGATGAACATTCATCCTTTGTGTATAATTGTGTCATATTATTGTGGTTGTGTTTGCAAGAGACCATAATCAGTGTGTATCTATGTGAACCATTAGTCAAATCTGGATGGAGACATACAGTAAGTATCAAGTAATGCAGGTTTTGGGCATGGCACAAGCACAAGTCCATTTTAGCCGCCAAACCCTGGCATCTCAATGTCTTTCAGTCAGACTGGATTTTTAGTGTGTGTGCTGTAGAAGGCAGTTGTCCTGTTAGATTTGGCAGAGGTTGAAAGAGGCCACAGGTCGCTCTGTTATATTGTCCCCATCCACCTCGAAAACATAGTCGCAGCGGGGACCCATCAGAGGAGCCTCGGACAGCGTCACACTCTGATTGCCAAAGGAGATAACTGTGTCTCTCTGTGGAAGAATAAACAACAGAAAACTTTGAGATTTTGATCACAGTAGGATGAACTGAACACAGGTTTAGGGCAAGAATGTTTATACTGGTAAAAAAAAAAAAAAGGAATTGGCTCCATCCCTGCTGTATTTACATATGTTTGACATGAGATAGTGGATTACAAATTAGTTAATACACTTGTATTAAAAACATGCCTTGGTGTACATTCCTTTAAGATCGAATGACACAGGTTCAACCCTCAGTACCCAGGTTACTGTAAAACTCAGCAGGTGGATGAGGTACATCTATGGAATCATCTGGATCAAAATCTAAAAAAGTCTTCTTCAATTTGCACATTTCAAAGGATTTATAAAGGTAGTATAATAGCAAAATACAGAACATTATTTGAATAAGTGAAAATGTAGTTACAATGTAGAAGAATGCATAAAATAAGATATTATTGTGATAAATTAATACAGACTATCATGATTAAGTGATATTTTCATATTTATTAAATGCTGTATTTGCAGTAAATTTAAAGTGAATATAAATATCAAATAAGATTGTGTGAGGTGACTTACAAAAAACATTTGTATATAAATGGTTTGTATGGGGGGCGTTATGTTAATAAAAAAGTACGTTAATGTAAAGGAAGCAGAATCTATTGGATTATTAGTTTATAAAAAGGGAGTGAGAGTTTATAAGTTTTACTTCTTCCCACTTCTCTACTTCCACATTTTTATATACAGTATGTCTCTTACTTTGAGCTTTGTGATCTTTACATTCATGAAAACTTACTTTTTCAGTGTTTTGTTGATTATTTTGTGAAATTGACTTTTGCCAGATCGTACATTTTTTTCATTGAGATTAAAATTTTTTTGTGTAGGATCCCTGGCCCTGGCATTTCTGCCATGCATCCATGCTAAAAACACATAAAACAGCCAATAATTTATGAGGTCCTAAAAGTAAAATAAACAATGCCCCTCAAAGCAAACCCATTTCAATGTAGTAATAATGCAATTTAATAGTAATATTCAATGATTGCAATTAGAGACAGACCAAAGACCAACACAATCAACTGGCACCAATAGAATTTTTAACAATCTGTATATATCAACAGAACATTGTGTTGAAGTGGAAGAGCTCATTGAAACTGAAAATAATAGCTGGATTTAAAGAAATATTTTTGATATCAGAAAGTTTACTGGAAATTTACTGACCGTAAAAAAAAAATCATCACCATACTATATCTTTTGTTTGTTTGCTTGTTGTTGTTCTTTTTTGCTTTTGTCCCCTGCACCCCACCACTACCCTTTCTTTCTTTCACCCTGGCATCAAAATGTGGTTTAATTGAAGCCCATAATAAAGTTGACATTAAACAAAAAAAAAAAAAATCATGCCTCAATGAAGAGATGCAATACATTCTTTTACAGTAAGACAATTCTGAGAAGCAAAAAAAATCATCATATTATAAGAATCAGTATTTGATGAACTTAGATTCTATAATAGACTTTTTGTGAATCAACTTTTGATTTCATCTAGACTTGGCCTCAGTGCCCTCAAAGCCTGGCAGCCAGTTACACTCTGGTTTTAGTCATAGCTTGGTTTCACTGTAACATCACAATTTCAGCTAAAAGTCCACTATTGATTCATTTATTTAAAAAACTATATCTAATATGCTTATCCAGTAATCGTTCCATTCAAACCCTCACACAGACCTTTTAAAACAGGTGACAAATGATGTAACCACAGAGCACAAGAAGGCATTCAACCATTTCATAAGTGTGAACATTATCTAAATTATATACTATTTTCTGACCTTCACAATCGTCACTCAAATCAGTTTCACTTCTGTTAAAGATCATCCCCAAATGACAGAATATTTTTTTACTAGAATGACATTGTTCCTTCTATACAGTTCACACATTTGTAGAACCAATGCCAAAGTATACTGAAGCTCTTCTGGAGACATACTGTATTTTGACCCAAATTTTGCTTCAACATATTTAATTTAGTTTTTCCAGTGAATGTGTCACTAATGTGAACCACAATGTGAATAAATGCAGACTGTACCCGTTTGGTATTGTATCCGTTGTTGGTTGCATTGGCGGTTTTTGCAACTGCATCAGCAGTAGCAGCTGCTTGCTCAAAATCCTTCCTACAAACATGAGCCATGATCCCAGCAGCTAAGGCATCACCGAGAACATTGATCATCGTCCGGAACCGATCACTAATAATAAGGAAGGAAAAGTATGATCAATTATATAGATCCTCCAGCCTACAGATATCACAATAATAATTAGTATAATTAAAATGGGACTTACAGAACCCAGTCAATGGCGACAATGAGTGAGATGTCAGCAGGTGGTAACCCCACAGACGTCAGGACAATCACCATGGTAACCAGACCAGCTTGAGGGATTCCAGCAGCACCAATGCTGGCAGCTGTTGCTGTTATACTGATTACAACAAGAAAAATTACCATTAGATCACAAAAGTCATTACAGGAGCAGGATTGTAGTGAGCAGCAGACTTGATTCTCACCTGATTGTGACCAACTGGCCAAAGTCCAAATCATATTCATTGACCTGGGCAATAAAAATGGCGGCTACTGCTTCATACAGAGCAGTGCCATCCATGTTTATGGTTGCTCCCACTGGCAGCACAAAGCGAGCAATCTGCCGGTCCACACCACAGTTCTCCAAGAGACACTTCATGGTGATGGGCAGAGTGGCAGAACTGCAGAGGAGAAGGATACACATGGACACAATATTCAGCAAATGATGTTTGGAGGAAATACATATACACACATCGTTTACTGCAGAAGAAATACAGACAGTTGTGTAAGAAAAACAGATGGACCAGTAAAAGGGAAAAAGTACAAGCTATAAAATGGAAGTGTCAATAAAAGTAAAAAGAAATAAGTCTTTTGTACTGGCTAGTTAAGTGAAAAGTTTAGTGAACTATCTATTATATTCATATAAAGTAAAGACTGTTCTGGCATTGACTTTTCATCTTTGATTTGTTACACTATCTTCTTTTTAAAACATAATTATCTTTTTGTAACTTTGACATCCTTTTCCTCCTTTATCTTGTTTTTATCTTGTTATGTGTTTTACTGGGATTTTCATTTCATCATCATATTTTCTGTATATTATTGTTGCCTTCATATTATTATCGATACTGAAGCAGTGCATTGATAATTCCACTCAAATGCAAATTAACAAGCAACAAAACTTACAAACTGTGTCTGAAAAATTTAATTTATTGTCACAATGTTCAGAAAGTATGTTGGTAGAAAAAAGTTTTCAGGCACCCATGCATCTGTAATATTGAAAATCACTTTTAAGGCAATGTCACACTCACTGTTGTTGAGTTTATAACTGGATGTTTCAGCGAGATAATGAAACACATCCAGGGCATTACATAATGATAATAATGGATTAGATTTCTATAGCAATTTTCAAGGCACCCAAAGCAATTACATTAGCGGTCCATTATTCATTCACTCTCACATCTTCCCTCCGGTGGTGGTAAACTACATATGTAGTCACAGTTGCCCTGGGGCAGACTGACAGAAGCATGGCTGCCATTTTGTGCCTACAGCCCCTCTGACCACCACCAAACATTCATATGCATTCTAACCCTAACCCTAACTGGAGGCAATGAGGGTGAAGTGTCTTGCCCAACGGACTGACTAGGACAGAGCGGGAATCGAACCGCCAACCCTTCTACCAACTGAGCCATGACCACTTGAAACTGTCAAGAATTTAGTTTTTTAAAGAAACAGAGTAAACAGAGTAGTTTTAGAAACAGAGTAATCCTTTTGTCACTGTTTGTATGATGCACCCACATCTTTTGAAACACAAAAAAATACTTTTCACTAATATTTTTACAATAGTGTTCGAAATTGTGATTGATTGATTGAATGATTGAGATTTGTGAAATTTAAATTTTCTACTATTGTATGTCTAACTTTATAGCTCCTATTTAAAAGAAAATGCCATTTCAAAGGAGCCTAATTCAACCTGCATTGATGAAGTAAAATGTTTATTGTTGTTGTGTCTTACCTGGATGAAGTGGCCAATGCAATGACCAGAGCCTGCAGCAGTCCTCGTATATAGGCAAAGGGATTTTTGCGGGTGAAGAAGAAGAAGAAGGCGGGCAGCAGGATGAGGCCATGCACAAACAGACCAGACAGGACTGTGATGAAGTACATGCCCAGCTTCTCTCCCAGATGGGCCGGATCATGCATATCCAGAATCTTCCCTGCCACCAGGAACACAATGCCAAATGGGAAGTACCTGAATGAAGAAGGGAAAAGGAAATTCATGGACGTATGTTTGACTTTCCTACTGGACTTTCTGACACCAGGTATGACTCTTAAATTATTTGATAAAACCCAGTGACAGAGCAAAGCAACTCATACTGTACATTTAGTTTAGTTAGTTAGTTTAGTTTATTTCAACCACATAAAATCATCAGATAACAATCCCCAGCCAGTATGTCCATATAGGCCCCAGAAGGGTTACACTTAGGCTGCATATAAGGGTTCCAAGTGGGTTTGTCCACTGTTTCCATGGTGACCCCCCACATGTGTTTGTCCATGTCAGTATCAAACTCAAAAATTACAAATATTTAATTTCCACACTATTTATCCCACAATATTTGTCTTTCATGTTATCTGCACTACTTATTATTGTAATTTTTTTTTGCAAATATCTTAGTTTGCAATACTTTCCATTTTTGTATGTAAATAATTGTGCCTTTTATTGATATTTATTGTCTGTAAATTATTGCGCTGAATCTGAGAACTCTACCTCAATTTCATTGTTCTTGGTACAATGACAATACGGTTTCAGATATGGGCTAACGCATGTGGGGTCACCATGGAAACTGCAGACTCACCCACATAGGACATTTGCAGCCCTAATGTAACCCTTCTGGGGCACACATCAACATGCTACCTGGGAAAGCACCATACAACATGGTCAACAAAAAATGTCAGCACTCAAAATGGAGTGGGATGAAGTATATAAATCCGCCCCCTTTTTACAAACTAATATTCAAATCAATTACATTTCCTTTGCTTTGTTAACACACTTTTTCAGTATATTTTCCAATAACACAAAGCATCCATATAAACCATTCACACACTTTGTTGTCACAGTTTACATAATCTACTGTTTTTAATATAAACTATGATATTTATATGCAGTTTAAATATTTACTGCAAAGACAGTATTTAATTGATGTGATTTCATAATAAACATGAATTCATCAAGGTTCAATCAGGCGCTAACACATGGACACATTTCATGTTCAACATTCTCTGTGCTGTAAACCTAAAAAAAGTTTGCTTAAGGAGTGCTACCTGGACTCAAAATAAGCGATAATAATTAGAGGTGCTCTATTGGATGGGAAAATAGCAAGACAAAAAAGAAAGAAAAAATTCCAAGGTACTCTCTTATACGTGCCTTGCCTCTGTGCTGTATTTGACTAGGTGCTTATAAGGAGTTTAATACTAACTTTTGGGGAGATAAACATTTTAGGTGAAAAATGTCAAGTTGGTGTTTGGTAACACATAGACTTGAAATGAGACTATTTGATAACAAGTGAAATCAAACCTTTTTAAAGTATTATGTTCAACTATGCTGAAAAAAAAAAATTTTGGAAAGGTTTCTGTTTCATTAACAAAACAATGTAGTAAACACATGCACAGACTGTCATGGTAACAGATGAATGACTCTTTCCTATTGTATACATCACCCAATATGTATCAAAAGATCAATACTTTCTGAAAGTTTTACTCAAATATCTGAACTTGAAATTAATAATGGGTCTTTTTGTAGTAACACATGGACAGAGCCAAGTTCATAAGTATCAATAACATTCACAAAATAATGAAAATTAACAATCATCCATATAAACAACAGACTAAATAAATGTACAAATCTTTTAGATACAATCTTTAGTGTCAAATTTGAGCTATGGCTATGGTGTTAAAAATATTATTGACAAAATTGGTTGTAGCTTTTTTCTACAATTATTATTATGTGTGTTAATATATTTTTTCATGTTGATGTTCACCATCTATGGAGTTTGATCAGTAACCTTGGATGTAGACACTTGGTTTATGTTCAGTTAATAATAGATTTTAGTTTAAAAAAAAGTCACTTTTTCATAAGTCTGCAATGTCTTTGGTATGATAACCCTGAAATGTAATGTCAGTATGATGATTAAAGTGCATAATCATTCAAATAAATCTAAATACCTGATTTTTCCTTGCAAAATATAAAATGGAGAGGATAATATTATGATAAATGGTGGTAATTCACTTAAAGGTGGGGTGGGAGATCTTTTTGGAGCATTTTTTTTTATACCATATTGCTTGAAAACCTCTTCACGGTCCCACGCACGCACTGGAATTACCCCCTCCCCCCCAACTCCCCCCTTTTTTGCGCCTTCCCAGAAACAGCTATGGCGGAAAAGTTGACAACCATCAGAAAAACCAAAGTAAAAACTATGCTTAAAAAAGCTACGGCCATGAGGAAGCTGACCTAAAAATGGAACAGGACAAATGTGCTAATCTCTACGGCTTTCCATCACTAGCATCAACTGAAAAAGGAAGAGGGGCTTGAAACCGATGCTAAGGTGACCATGTTTCTTCTACTCGATAGGTAAGATGATTGTAATAATGATAATAATTATATAATATTTCGACATACTAATCACTTATGTGTATCGAATTTACCCTATCAGTGAGAAAATGAAAGGCGTTGACGAAAATAGCCACTGTGGTGTTGTTTGTTGGATTGGCTAATCGACATGAGTTCTCGCGAGTGGTCGTGAACTTCCGGGGCCGCTCGAGACAGCATGCGCGTTCATGTATTCGCGAATCGTGAAGGCGTGGTTTCGAGGGGTGGGCTGAAGAAATGGAAAGAGTGTATATTCACTTGTGTTGAAATGCTGGACGGCCCCCCCCCCAAAAAAAATCTCCCACCCCACCTTTAAGAAAGGTTAAACAGAAATACAGTTAATTTGAGGACTACCATAACAGTAGCTCTAGGTGTTTATGGGTTGAATTGAAGTCCTGAAACAACCTTGCTTCCTGTTTCTGGAGGACGTCTGGTTGGTTGTTGACAGTGTTTATGTGATTACAGCTGACTTTTAGCTTTACAGAGAAGCGCCCTGACCTTAACACTGTTGATGACTAATTAGAATAGCTGTGAACCAAGAGTGTTTGACCAACACCAGTATCTGACTTCACTAATGCTACTGTGGACGAATAGAAACAAATCAGGTTAGTAGCTAAACTTTTGAACCCTCATGGTTTTGCTTAAGATCCTCTACAATACAGTGTTAAGGGGTCTCATGGGTTTCAAACATGCAACCCAGGGGCCAAATGCAGCCTGCCACAGGTTCCAATCCAGCCTGTGGAGTGAATTAGCAAAGTACAAAAATTCCAGACAAGGCTGTAACAACAAAATGGATATAACCTGAATAAATACTGTGTACTAGTATTTTTGGTCAAATCAGGCTGCATGTGACCCCTGAACAAAAAATATGTTTGACATCCATGCTCTACACCATAAATTGTCAGATACAGCTGGATAAAAGAGCCAACACACTTATTTCTCACATATGATTATATGCCTGTCTGAAAGTATCAGCAAACACATTACTATTCAACTACCTGCATCTTTCTTTTCTACATTACCAATGACACATTACATGTCCCCCAATTTTGACACATACAAATCACACATCAAAATGTGCAAACAATTGTGTAATCCAACTAGTATTCAGGACATCAACAGTCACATTCATGTCCAGTGGGAGGACATCTTAGAATTAATCAAACACTCTTTTTTTAGTGGCATCAACACATCACTACAGGTTTCTCATAAAATTGTTGGCAAACTAATATAGGAAAATCCTCACCAGTACTGTTTTCAGATGAGATCCTCTCTAACTAATCTCATTAGTAGAAGAGTCTCAGGGCTCCATTCACACAAGTGTAATCCCAGAGTCAACTCGTCTTTTTGTCTTAATCTGCTCTCATGTCAGAGAGAGGACACCACACCAGCAGTAACACTGTACACTCTCAACTACTGTGTGACATGTATTTTTAGATATAATCTGCCTGGACGTCAGGAACATCAGACCTACGTACGTGGTACAGTAGTGTCTTTTTGAAGGTGCACTTTTTCCAGCACACTCTTACCACATAGCTGCATTAATGATCTTCATGACGCATTCGTTGATGCACTGACACACGTTGACTAGTGGTGCTCCACGTTCTCCCATTTTCCCCAGCAGCAGACCTGAAAGCATCATATTCAACAGTATATCATATAAACTGTTAATGAAGCCAATTAGCATGCAACATGCAATGTAATTATGATGATTTTAATATTTTTACTAACCAACTCCATTGTATTTTTTAGCACATTTACATTTTAATGCCTGAACAAAATTCAAAAAAGTTATTTTGATTGTGCTGTGGACATCAAGATCTAACTTTGTTAAATGATTGGTACAAATACTGATAATCTTTCCTTTGTAGTTTTGCCAGTTAAGTAAGGGTAACAGATAATGTAATTAAGCCAGCTTTATTAATTGAATTTATGACATTTTTACTGCAAAACATATATCTTTGGACAAGACAATGACATTTAGGCATGTTTTTTTTTGTTGTTTTAGGAAACAATAACACTTCCTCTACAATTTCTGACATCTTATGGCCTAAACAACAAATCAATTAATAGAAAAAAAATCAACAGATGAACAAAAATCTGAAAAGCCTCAAGTTCAACCATTTTTAATACTAAAGAAATGTCTCGTGACAGATGCCACTAGTAGAGAAAGATAACAATATATAAACAAAGGAAGAGTAAAGGTTGCATGAAGAATAACAGTGATAGACAGACAGACAGACAGGTACTATAGCTGTCTCACCCATAGTGGCTGAGAAGATGACAATCCCCAGTACGTTCATGCCTTTGCTGGTACTGGGGACGATCTTATATTTGACATCAGGTGCAGGGGTGATCTCCAGGAAGACAGGATGGCCCAAACGAGGGTTGTGGTAGTCGGGCATGACGTACACATAATTGGCCTGAGAGGTATCTCCATTACCATTTTGGACCATGGGTACCAGATCTGTTCGATACTACATCAACAGAAAGAACAAAACAGAGATGGACTCTTACAGACTGTTTCTCAAAATGATAGTGTGGTACAGAAATTCAATGCTTTTAACCCTTAGATGCATAAGTGGGGTCAAAATTGACCCCAGTGGTAGTTATCTTGCAAAATCTCTGTCATTTTACATTTATATTGTCTAATTTTCCATGTATTCCTCAAATAGGATGTTTTTGCAAGGGTCTCATTTTGATTTGTATGGATTGTTTTTTTTTCTTCTTTTAAGTTATTTTATAGTTTGTATCAATACCCAACTCTTCCATAAGTGGGGTCAAAAGTGGTCCATTTTCTATGGATTTTCAGTTGTTATCCGTAGGAACTTTTTATTTTTGTCAATTCTGACTGTCAGGAATACATTTGTTGCCAATCAACATGCTTACATGGTCACCACCCTGAAGGACATTTTTACTGAGCAACACACATGCAGGTATTATCCTGAGTTTTATTCATCAAACAGTATACGCTGTCCTAAAATTTGACCTTATTTTCAACATCAATGACTCTTGTGTGATTGTGTTGTTATGGGATACTTATGTTGTTCTATACTTATTGTATTACAGTAGCTTACTGTGCTAACTCTAGCTAATCAAGCTAGCAAGCAACACTAATTGTTGTGTGAAAAAATTATATATTTGATGATTAGTTGATAATTAGTAATTTCAGAGCATGTTTGTAAATGTGTGTGTGTTTTGGGGGGGGGGGCATTTCTTGTTTGGAGCCTCCACAGACCCTAGCAGTACCCCTGATTCATACACAATATCCCTGCACCCACTGCTAATGCAGTGAACCAGTGTGCAGTGCTCACAGCCATGGCTGTTCACAGTGAGAAGATGTCTCATCTCATCTTGTTATCTGAACCCGCTTTATCCTCACTAGGATCGCAGGGGTCTGTGGGGGTCTAATCCAGCTACAATGGATGAAGGCATGGTACACCCTGCATGAGTCTCCAGTTCATCTTAGGGCTGAATATATATAGACAAACAATCACTCTCACATTCACACTTATGGGCAATTTAGATTAACTAATTAACCTATCAGTGCATGTCTTTGGATGGTGGGAGGAAACTGGAGTACCTGGAGAAAACCCACGCAGACACGAGGAGAACATGCAAACTCCACACAGAAAGGTCTGGTGTGGGAATCAAACCAGGGTCCTTGTGTCTGTGAGGCATGAGTGCTAACCACTGTGCCCAGTAAGAAGATATTAAAATTAAAAATTTTACTACATAGCAGTTCAGAGCATGAAGTGTTATAAAATCATTGATACGAAAGTTGTCAAGAAGAGATTTAAATGTTATATACTATGGCTGTTCACAGAAGAGAGTTTATGTTTTTGCTGTATTCATAACAAGTTTATGTTCAGATGAAACACGGTGATAAAACAAGATGTTAAAGTGTAAAATATGAAATCATTCTCTGAGGTAAAGTGCATGAGCACATCATACAATATCATACTGTTATCATTGTGTTGTCACTGTTTCTCTCATCATTCTCTCTACTGTAGAATATGTTATCTTCTGAGATTCTGTTATATGGATGAGCACACACACACACACACACACACACACACACACACACAAATTCAACTGTACATGTACAGACATACAAATATAAACAAACATTCACACAAAACAAACACACACTAACATACAAAGTACTGAATGAACATGACAAATATCAAAATATGGCATTAACAATCAACTCTAAACAAAATAAAATCAGTTTCCACTCAAAAATGCCCTAATTCCAATTGGGTAATTTTTGACCCCACTCATGGAAGAGTGTAGGTCTGGTCGTCCATGCATCTAAGGGTTAAGGTGCAACTTGTGTCATCCCTCTGATCACTTACCTGCTGAAAAGTTGCCTCTATTAGATTTGATGGGATCATATTCCTGTAAGATAAAATATTAGATTGTGTTACTTTGGTTAAACAGAACAAGCATATTTTAATGCATGAGTCTATGATTGTGATGTGACTCAAAGAATTGTTGTGTATGTTTTATTATATTACTTTCTTTTGACTATTATAGATGTATTTCTGGAATGTTTATTAGCTTGTAATTTTTATTTCAGTATTTTAGTCTCTTATTTTATTAATTATTTCAACTATTGTAACACCAGAGCAAATATGAGGTGACAGTATATCTGACAAGTAACAGACAAGTTATTTTGAAGTAGTTATATTGAAGTTAGAAACCCAGACAATTTGCTCGAGACAAGAAAACTAAGGAAGAGGATTACTGGAACCATGCTCTGTGGTCTAATGAGACCAAACTAAACATAGGTGGTTCAGATGGTATCAAGTGTGTTTGGTGTCAACCAGGTAGGAGTAGAAAGACAAGTGTGTCTACCTAGAGTCCAGCCTGGTTGTGGGGGTGTCATGGTCTGAGGCTGCATGAGTGCTACTGGCTCTGGGGAGCTACAGTTCACTGAGGAAAACATGACCGCCAACATGAACTGTGACAGACTGAGGTAGAGCATGAGGCCCTCCCTTCAGAAACAGGACCACAGAGCAGTATTCCAAACACATCACTACCCTGTTAAAGAAGCTGAGGGTAAAGGTGATGGAATGGACCAGCATGTCTGCAGACCTAAAACCTGTTGAGTATCTGTGAGGCATCCATCCTCAAATAGAAGATGGAGGTGCACAAGGTCCCCAACATCCACCAGCTCCATGCAAAATAGTGACACTTTAGGTCCAATTTGTACATTTTCACTTAGGGCTCACTTTTCTTGCCATCAGTTCAGACATTATTGTTGTTGGACTCTTGTTGTTCTGTTTTTACTGCATGTAAAGCGTCTTTGAGTGGCATGAAAAGCACTATACAAATAAAAATTATTATTATTATTATTAATGTCTATGTATTGAGTTATTTTGAGAGGACAATTCATTTACACCATTATACAAACTGTAAACTGATTAACTTGGATAAAAGTGTCATTTCTTCAGTGTTGTCCCATGAAAAATATAATTAAATATTTGCTGAAATTTGAGCGATGTACTCACTTATGTGAGAGAGATAGTGTTTGTATATTAGTTTGATTAGAATCTATTTAATGATAACCAATTCACTTTGTGTTTGAAATTACCCAGTCAGATTTCCCAAATTAGGTGGGAAATCTGACTGTCACACTTGTCCAACAGAATCAGACGAAGTCCAAAAAAAATTGGAGTCTTAATTCAGATTTGTTATGTAACCCAACTCTGTTATGTAATTTTGGGAGGTAATAAAGGGTCTGAATACGATCACTTGGAGATGGTATTGTAATCCATTTATTTTGAATCCTGCTGCATCATGGATAAATGTTCATTTAGCTCATGTTAATGTGCAGAAAATGGATGACAATATGATCAAATAGGGTCTGCTGTCGATGAATCAGTCAGTCACATGCTAATATGAGGTCAAAGGTAAAAGGTCAGAGTGGAGGATATTATTTATAGAGTGTGCCAGCAATGACACTAAACCCACTGTGCAAAATCACATAAGAAAACTGTAATATACTCTTGACCTTTAACAGCAGCAGCGACACACCAACATCAGTGTGTGTATCTCTGAAATAATCTGATTTAAGTTGCGGGTATTAGTGGACCTCTGACATGAATGGTGCTGAGGTAAGCCAGAGTACACAGAGCAGACGCCAGCCTCTGTGTGACTGACTATGTACAAGGACCTTGTAGGAAGCACAGGATTAACAGATAACAGTTAATTGATAACTCTATTCTTAACTGACCTGCTGCAGTAAGAGTGACGCTGCAAGTGTCCCCTGTTTGTCTTCAAGTTTTGGATATATTCAGCAATAATTATTTAATTGCAGGTAATGATTATGTATGTAAATGTACCATAAATCAGTTGTTGTGTGTAATATTCTGCTCTTTCATTTGGGTGAAATGTTAATACATACACTAATTGATATAAAACACATATAATAACCATGATGTTCTTGACTTTTGATTTTATCTAACTTTGCCGCAAATGCTAAATAACCTCCAAGTGTCATCCTGGTGGCATCAAATTAGGTGATTATGGAATGTCCTGCTCCAGAGGATATGCATATGTCAGTGGTAATTTCCCTAAGACTGCAAGGGAAGCTCAGTTTCACCTATAATGTCAATAATTAAATAAATGTTGTAGAAGATGCCACTGATTCCATGTTCACTGTGTGGAGCTTCTGAATATTCAAATAAGACACATATGAAGCTGCTCAAAAGCTGAGAAATTGTATTTTATCTGTATTATATATATGTATGGGGGGGGCAGTGGTGCAGGGGTTAGCACTCCTGCCTCACAGCAAGAAGGTCCTGGGTTTGATTCCAACACCAGTGGGTGGGTCCTTTCTGTGTGGAGTTTACATGTTCTTTCTGTGTCTGTGTGGGTACTCTCTGAGTACCCCGGCTTCCTCCCAACATCCAAAGACATGCACTGATGGGTTGGCATGTTAATTAGCTAATCAAAATTAAATAAAGCTCATAATGGATGTTACTCCATAAATCCAGTTCATGAAAAACATCACCAACAAGATAAAGTGGTTTGTGGGCAGTGGGTCTTTTCCAATAATAGCAGATTCTTGTGCTATGTGACCTAAACCTGATTTACCCTCCTGTATTTTAGCATTGTCAGTTGAAAAAACAAAGCTGCAGTAAATCTTCACCAAGTTTTACACAGAGAATATATAAGACATGACTGAAAATGGTGTTGAAAGGGTCTTACAAAGTAAAAACAACAGTAGATAAACTAGAAGATAAAGTTGAAAATCTGTTATCTCCCAAAGCCATCCCACCCAAAACTGTGGGTATAAAGCACTTTTCAAAGAATGGTTGAAGAACAGCTTTTTTTCTCCCTTCTTGTGGGGAAAAAAAATGTTGAACTCTACTGGTTTTTTAAGAAGATGATGTCGTAATACATTTTGTTTCAAGGTCAGAGGTCAGACATAACACATTGGCTGGTATAGGGTCAGAGTCCTTGTGCATTTGAACCCATAAGGACCCAGTGTGACTTAATTATCAGTTCCCAAATTAATTTATTTTCTTTATAACATTTCTTAAGTGATTTATCGTGATTTATTATACAAGTATCCTCTGAATTTTGCATTTTTCCAGTGTAAAACATCTATTTTTCTACACTTAATTCTCTGGTCATGTACACAGTAAATTTTGCAGTGTTAAATCAACACTTAGAGAGTTTATTTAACTTCTTCTAGAGTGTATTTGGTCCCATTGTCTCCAAATTAACACTGCAAAATCTACAGTGTAGATGTTCATAATAGCTCAGAGTAAAGTCAAAGGTTATTGTATCAAAACAGAGAAAACTGAGAAAAAGTGACTTTTTCAATAATTATAATGAACTGATCATGAATCAAGCATCTTTCATTTATCAAACTCCATGGGTTTTTACTGGGGAATCAATGTTGTGTCTGAATGTCCAAATGGGTCATGTTTGATGATCATGAAAAGATAACAAACTGTACTTGGTATGAATTAGTATTGATAGGATTCATGGTTGAACATGTATTAAACATCTACATCAGTAGATAATTTGGTAACACTTTATTTGACAGGTGAGTTCATAACACATTCATAGCAGCTTTCATAAACTGCACATAAAGCATTCATGACTGTTTCATGAGACATTCATATCAAACCTTTCATGAATGTGCAAGACAGAACGACGACAAATTTTCAAAATAAAAGTCCAACAATCGCAAAGCACTGCGGCAGGGGCCATATTTGACAGAGTGGGTGGGAGAGGTGTGGTCCTGGGAGCGGGACATGTTCTCTAGAATTCCGCAAAAAAAGGGAACAGTGCCAAATGTTTTTTTTTTTTTTTTTTTTTTTTTTTTAATGTGGGGAAGATATGTGGTAGGTGAATGGTAGATGTCTGTGTTGAAGATGTTCACCTCAGGACGTTCGACACGATTTCAACACTGAGGTAATTCAAAGAGGATCGTAACATTGTACATTTTTCACTTTTGAAAGATAACAGCAACGTTGAAAGAAGCAGTGCTTTACGATTGTTGGACTTTTATTTTGAAAATGAAAATGTGTCGTCGTTCTGTCTCATGAAAGGTTTGGTATGAATGTCTCATGAACAGTGTTAGTGTTGTACCTGAACGAGTTCATTGAACGATTGTTTACGAACTATATCATATTTTTTTAAATGAACGGGAAATGTATTGAACTGCGCTCTTATGTAGTTCACATTTCGTTCTTATCACGTTGCAAACAACCAAGTTTTCAACAACAAAAAATACCAGGTACTGCGAAAAATAAATAAATACACATTTTGCGTGAAAAAGTGGTCCAGTCCCATCATGCCTCTCGTTTTTATTCTCATCTTTATTTACCTGAGCTCGCCCTAATTCGACCTCTGGAGTTACTTGTAATCCGGAAACTACGGATAATGTTTAATTTGGCAGGATTGCAATTCTGTCTGAGTTAATTGTAATTCAGTCTTAAGTTAATTGTAGACTGTGAAAACTCTTCAAATGTTTTGCACTATAAATATGGGAACATTAAACATTTGGCTCTCTAAATATTTTTAAGTATAATTTTTAAGTAGTTTAAAAACATTTTCTTGCATGGTTATGGTATATTATTGAGTCCTATAAGGCATAAAATGGGATCAAAACACAGCATTATCATTGATGTCATTTTTGTATTATTCTGAACACATTTTGGCAACATAAGTTTACAATGAGCCATGAAACAGTCATGAATGCTTTATGTACAGTTTAGAAAAGTTGCTATGAATGTGTTATGAACTCACCTGTCAAGTAAAGTGTTCCTGATGATTTTAGTTGACAGTGGATGTTTGAGTCTTTATGGGTTAAGGTGGTAAAATTCACCTTTCCTGTAACAGCTTCATAGCAGTAGTGTGAGCTTCTTACCTGATAAGGTCCAGTAGAGCATCAGCAGATGTCATAACAGGCCCTGAGCTTGCATGGTGTCCCTCCTTTTCAGAGCCGGTCCCTGGATGAATGATGAGCACCAGCACGATGCCAACGATGACAGCTATGAAGGTCGTCCATAGGTAGTAGGTGACAGTCAGCACTCCAAGTCGACCACTTGCCTTCGTGTCCATGGCTGACAGTCCAGACATGAGACTGGATAACAAAACAGGAAATAACATTTAAATCACTTTAGTCATTATACACTGGGAAAATCTAAATTTTACTAAATGTATCTTTCTCATTTCTAGTCAAAATATCTCATCACACTTTTGAGTGAGATGTAAGAACTTATTTTTAGACAATACATCTGGAAAATAATTTTTGCAAGGAATCTTACCAATATATTTTTCACTTCTCTTTTTTTGGGCATAATTCAAGTTTTTATTATTATTATTATTATTATTATTATTATTATTATTATTATTATTATTATTATTATTATTATTATTATTATTATTATTATTATTATTATTATTATTATTATTATTATTATTATTATTATTACAAATCACAAGTGAAATCACAAATGGAACAAGTGAAAATTATTTTGGTAAGATATCTTAAAATAAGATTTTCAAGATCTGGTGTCTAAAAATAAGTTCCTATATCTCACTGAAAAAAATTACTCTTCAGTTGATTATGTCTCATTTTAACTGTGGTGAGATACTTGGACTAGAAATGAGAAAAATACACTTGTTAAGATTTAGATTTTTCCAGTGTTTAAGTCAGGTTACATGGACTCCTGCTGCTGTGGAATATTAGTACAAATATTTGATGCCCCCTCTTATCTATTGAACATAGATTATCCATAAATGGATGCAAAACCCTGTCTTGCTGACTTGCTCCAGTACAGGTCAGACATCTTACCTCTTAACCCCTATGACATTTTGGCCTAAACTAAAAACTTGCTTAAGATTTTGTTTCAGACTTTGAGGGATGTATCATGAAACTGATTTGTATTCAGATCATCCTCCTTTTGATCAGTTTGGTTCAATAAGTTATTTGATGTTCGAAAAAAGATGTGATTGTGATCGCTATAAAGACAAATCCCAGTCCAGAATTTATGTATCCCCTTGCATCTGTAAATTCACAAGGGCAACATGGCATCTTTTGTAACTGTGGAAATTAGACTTCATTTTTTTTACAGTGAACATTTTTGTAATTTAAGGAAGTGTCTAACTAAAACTAAGCACATCACTCAGAACATTTTGAATGATGCTTCTGCAAATCCACTTCACTATTTAAAGCACCCAGTGTTATATACACTTATATTTTAAAAGTCTAGCAATATTAGAAAATGTCAACCTATCTCAGTCTGCACTGTGTCCTTAAATATAACCATGGTGTTTTAATTATTTAGACAAGCTTTTGCATGGTAAACAGTATATATTCTGCATAAATTAAATCCAGTGTACTTCTTTGCGATCAAATGGAGGAAAATATAAACCAATTGTTTGCATAATAAAGGACATAAATAGAGGAAAATAAAGTACAGAGGACATGACATTACACTACCTGTTTATGGCCCACCATGATACTTTGTTTAATTTGTTTTATTAGTCTTTTATTTCTATCATTACTGTGACTTTATAGTAATTAATTACTTTGCCAGATCCACTTTGTTAGACACTGACTGATAAGTGTTTTTCAATAATGAAATAGGCAGAGGGATCAGTGATACAGTATGTATGTTTCATAAACCAATCTGCTCTTGGATGCACTCTTTCGGGGATTTTGAAGGAACGACTTGAATACCAAGAAGGAATACTTGACTTTAAGAAGCAGTTTAGCTCTTTGACATACACTATATTGCCAAAAGTATTCACTCACCTGCCTTGAAATATACTTAAGTGACATTCTTAATCCATTGAGTTTAATATGTGTGTGTGTGGAACTTAAGTCTAATAGAATTGTGATGACGATTATTTTTTTAAATGAAATATATGGTGTGGCAGCAAACACTTTGACATGGTGCAGCGTCATAGATAAACCTTACCAGTGGAAAAGCTGCATTGTCCAAAATGTCTTGGTGTTGATGCCATAGATTTTAGACAAATAGACTTTGGACATTTCCATGTTCCCAACTTTGTGGGAACAGTTTAGGGATGGCCCCTTCTTATTTCAACATGACAGTGCATCAGTGCACAAAGTAAGGTTCATAAAGACATGGATGAGAGAGCTTCATATGTTTGAAGTTTACTGGCCAGAACATCAACACCATAGAACACTTTTGGGATGAATTAGAGAGCCAGACCTTCTGTCCAACATCAGTGTGTAATCTCACAAATGCTTCTGGGAGGAATGGTAAAAAAAATTCCACTAAATTAAACCTTGTGGAAAACCTTCCCAGTAGAGTTGAAGTTGTTAAAGCTCCAAAGGGTGAACCCATGTCATATTAAACTTATGGTCTCCTGAACCTTTTATAAAAACACTGATTCAAAGACTTTTCTGTCACGGGCTTAAAGTTTAGATTCACCAAAGAGATAAAGAATTGGATGTCAACTTCATATGCAAGTCATGTCAGGTGAATAAACAGAAAAATCACATGTTAATAAGCAATTGCAGTTTAAAATGTAGCAGGGGATGTAAAAATACAGGCATATTTGGGACTTTACACTGTTATAAACATAGAATAGACTGACTCAAGTCATCAGCTGATTTTTCATGGCATATTCATGACTTATATATTAACACTGCAGCCTGTGCAGAGATAACCCTTCTAAGACTAACATTATAACAACAAGCTGTTGTATATGTAGTAAAATTGACAGAAAATGTGCTTTTTGCCAATTACTTTGCTCCTTGTTTTCAGGAACAACTTTAAGTGAGACAATGCACAAACTGTGGGTGTGGAATAATCCCAAAAAATAATAGTATGATTTTTAAATGATATATCTATAAAAAAAAAATTTCATTTTAGAGATATTACTAAATCCTGGGACAGCTTATCAGGGTTCTCTGATTCTATAGTTGTGTTGACAGCATAATAAACAAATGCTGCCAGGTACAACAAACCCCGCCTCTCACAAATGTTTTACCTGATTCACCCTCTTATCATTGTGAAAACCCACTTTTGGTGAATTCTACATTTACCAATATTTAATGGGAACTGTTATAGATCACCTCACAAATGTCCTGACAATGCCATGGAATTTGGTCCAGTAGTTTTTGTCTAAAGTTGCTGATAAACAGATGGACAAACGGACAGACAAATAATCTGCTAATCAAAAATAATACTCTCATCTCCCTTTTGGGGTGTGGGTTAAAAATACTATCTTTAATAAAAACAGAAGCTGGACTCTACATGAGTATTCATACCTGGAAGTGATGAGAGGCAGGATCAACATCTTTAACATCCTCATTAAAAGTTCTCCGGGGAAAGAGAAGTAGATCTTTGCCTACAAGAGACAGATAAGCACATAAAACAAGTTCTATTTCACTGTATCCTCAACAGTGACTTACTATTACTCTGTAAAATCTTCAATGTAATAAAAAAAAGCTAACCTTATTTTCCACATGACTTTTTGAATGCCTTTCATTGCTTTTGGTTGTTGCATATATTTTTTCCTTTGCTGAATAGAACATACTGTAGTGTAATGTAACTTGCCAGCTGATGTGCATTATTAATTACACTAATTAATTGTTTGACTGCCAAAGTACACAGACTACTTGATCCTTTCAAAGCATCTTACATCACAAGAAACAAGTGTCAGGAGAACCTGTAGCTGTGGAATAGTGATTGCAAAAAAAAGGTTGATAAAACACTTATATGTAATTAACAACTAATTAAAAAAAAACAACAACTTTTTGCTCAGTTTGGTCCAGTAAGACACAAACAAGCAAATACAAATACAGCAATGTATGACAGAAAAGACATTTGTAAAATGGAACACTATGATAAGCCTTCTACAAGTGAATCTCAGACACCAAGAAAATAATATGACAAAACAGTTACAGATGTTACTGAAAACTAACTAAAACTAGGCTTATGCCATCGCAAGGGACAGCTAGGGACATATCCCTGAATGCCCGCTAATCCTTAATGATGTCATGACATTAGGTATCCCAAGGTCATGACCTTTCATTTGCACTCGAGTTAAAGTCAGTCTGACAAATAATTCCAGAGATATGAACAAAAGAGTGTTTAGAGCTTTTAAAGTTTCAAGTGCCCCCTTGTGGGAAATCTAGAAATGGTAAATTGTCTAAGATTTTATCAGTTTTTTCTCTCCATGATATTAATTGATATGGAAAATGTGGAATTTCTAAATCCAATATTTTTCAAGTGGTTGGACCTAAAACATAATATCCCTGAAATCTCTTTAGGAACATAAAATAAGGGGACATCATATCTTAAACACAATAACTTTCTCTAATGAAAATCATAGCAGACTTAATGAGACTTTTTAGTTTATTTGATTAATTGAATATAATTAAACAATTGGGACTTTCCATTTTGGCTGTCACTGTCTTGGCTCATGCTGAATTCTCGACAGAACTAGAGAAGTGTGAGGGTCAATGGATGCACTGAGACTAAATATTACTTTGTTATTAACTTAATAAAACAAATAAAACAATATTTTATGGGAGATACTACTATAAAAATTACAGCTGAGTTCTGTGTCTTTTCAGTCACTATTCAATCAGAACTTTTATACAAATATATCAAGTTTATGTTTGCAATAAAATCACCAACATGAGAAATTATTTAACATTTAATCAGAACCAGACTGATTCCTAAAAGAAATCATATAGAGGAATTCTGTGTAAGTCTTTGGAAGTCAGCATATCTCTAATGCATATTTAGCACATATTTGTGCACAGATTTCAGCAGAAATCACTCTCTTATAAGTTCTTTTTAAAGACAGTCTCAATCTCATTCCATGCTATAAACCACACCATGAATCATATATTTAATTTTGTCTGTGTTTTCACCTTTTAGGATGCATTTTCATTCTAGTCTGTCATCATTTTCCATAGATATACCTTATCATAGCTGTAAATACCCCAAGTTTCTGCTTGTATTTATATCCCTTGTCAATTACATAACTGGTTTTAACTGTAATTTCAGTTGCTAGTTTTTTTTGTAAGCCACAACACATTGTTTAATATAATAATTATCTTCAAAGTTAATGAAGCAATCAAGCTAAGTTCAGTCATCATTATGTTTTTGTTAATTTTTCATTTCATTGTCACCCTTACCTGTGTCGATAGGTTAAATGACCTGAGGAGAAACCCAAGGACACAACCGGTCACTACAGCAAAGACGGACAGGGTCAACAGGCCATTCCTCTTGCAGTAGTCCTTTACATATGCCCTGATTTTTACTGATACCATATTCACCAATGACTTCTTCAACGTCTCCATCTTGAGTCTTTAAATTTGTGGCCAGAGCCACCCCCCCTCCCCAAAATAATCAAAGATATGTATCCAATGTATCCTTCTGCTGAGTGAGGTATATGGTTTTCTTCAAGGTGTGATGCGTAGGAAAGGATCTGATCAAATGTCACCATACACAGTGAAAAGTCAGAGAGGGAGAGAGGGAGGAGAGAGAGGAGATTGAGTAACTGATTCCTGGTAAAAGGATTATCCCTATGTTCAGTGCTGCTCTACTGTCACTGTGGCGTAAAGAAGCTAAACATCAGCACAGATTAGCTTCTCCATTCAAAGCTCATTATGAGTTATTATAGCTGCCTTCAGCTCCTCCCATTCATAAAACAGATGCCTGCATTGCAAAAATCTATATTTTGCCAAGTGTACAATTGCACAATTTTCTCATTTCTAGTCAAAATATGTCAGAACACTTAAAAGAAGACATAATCACCTCAAGGTCACATTTCAGTGAGATATAAAAACGTATTTCAATAGCTCTGGAAAATCTTAAATCATGAAATTTTAACAAGATTATTTTCACTTGTTGCATTAGCATTGTATTGGGGTTTTTTTCTACCTCACCTGCACAATTAGTTTCTTTGTTTATGCTAATTTTTGACTTGTTGTTGTGCAAATGAATAAATGACAAGTGTTGCCAGGCACAAGAAAACCCTGACCCCTGCAAAAGTTTTACCTGATTTGCCTTATGCTTGCCATTTTGGTGACCTTCACCTTGACCTTTGCCCTACATTCACCAACATTTTATGGGATCTATTCTGGACAAGTTCACACCTTTCCCAAAAATGTTGGTCCAGACAGACAGACAAATAAACAAACAAACAAAAACATAAACAAAACATTTTGCTAAATACCTGTTGTCTCTGTTGATATTATTATTATTATTATTATTATTATTATTATTATTATTATTATTATTATTATTATTATTATTATTATTATTATTATTATTATTATTATCCTTCTTCTTTATTTATGTATTTTTTTTGGGGGGGGGGGTTCAAGGAGTTAAGGTGAGGATCCCAGGAGAGTTGCAATGAGAAGTAGATCACAGCAGAACAAATGTGGCCCCTAAAATGAAAACCACCCTGGTCACATCTCGTGTTTGTTTTCACTTGTGTATTTTAGTTAACTAACTCTTTTGGTGATGATAAGATTCTTGCTTTTATGAGGTTCTGAATGAAAATGTAGATATGTGTAGACATTATTTAGTTAAATATATTAGTAGTAGATGTATTATTATTATTGTGTGTATGAATTTTCTTTTATTTTTTCAGTGTAAGAGGCTAAAATAAGGCACCATTTTGTGACATTAGTTTCCAGGTAATGTCAAGAACACATTCCTAGGTCTCTCTGTGGCATTTTGTTGGGATCAGGTTTTAACATCAGGGCTTGACATATTCATTAGCTGAGTCACACAGCCTCATTTAACCTGAGTTAAATGAGTTAAACCCATCAGGTCATAGAGTTTACTGTTTACCCCTGCACTGGACACAACACATGATGCCACATGTATATTGTGCACATTTATTGCCATTTGACAATAAATGTCTATAAATTATTAACTTTTTTGTGCTATATCATAATTCATTACAAAATAAAACTTATCTCCTTAAAAAATGTATATCAGTGAAAGTACTTTTACCCATAAATCTAAGAGAAACAGCTGTCATGCTGCTGTGATCATCTGTACCGTGTGTTTGCCTATTTTAGTGAGTTGTTTGCATGCCTTGTTAAGTCTCTGGTCTACCCAGTCCTGCTGATGTCACAGCGCCAGTGCTGACCTGGGAATAGATCCAGATTTGGCTCTGTGGTGTCCAGTGCAATGTCTGCCGACGTCACCAGTACTGAATCCAATCACACCTAATCCTCTACTTGAACAATGCACGCAGTAGATTTAGGAAAAGGGGCAGATGTAGAGTGTTTCTGTACTTTGACAATGTTTTTGCCTGCTACAAAATGCTCATTTGAAACTTAGCTCAGAACTTTGCTCATTGGACACACTGCAAAAATCGAAATCTTATCAAATGTTTTTTTTCTCATTTCTAGTCCAAACATTTCATCACACTTAAAATAAGGCTAAATCACATAAGGAATAACTTTTCAGTGAGATATAAGAACTTATTTATAGACAATTGATCTGGGAAATCTTATTTCAAGAAATATTACCAAGATAATTTTCACTTGTTCCGTTGGCATTTTTTTGGCTTTTAATTCCAATGTTTTAAATTTTTTTTGCTTAATTCAAGATTTTTATGGCTTTATTTAAGATAAAAAAATTAAGTCTAAGCAGCGGCACTGTATTAATATTAGACCTCAGTTGGTAGAGTACGTTATCCAGTGAGCAAAAGGTTGGCAGTTCGAAACTGGCTCTGACTGTCCACCGACTAACCACAGAAGTGTCCATGGACAAGAGGACAAGACACTGAACCTTAAAGTACTCCCAGTAGGTCTGACAGTGCCTTGCATGGCAGCACACAACTGTATGTATATGTGTGTGTATGTGTGTGTGTGTAAAAGAATAGGTAATAAAGTCATCTCATCTTGTTTGTGGAACTTATGAAGTACAAGCTGTTACAGTGTGTTTAATTGAATATAATCACTCTTATAGCACTCACGCACATGTGTCAGTCAAACCTATTTGAACTGAGGTTTGACTAATGGAGCAAGAATTCAATGATGGACCATCACATCAATTATATATAATAAATAAATGAAATACGTGAGAGAAGAATACCCCCTGTAAAAAAGTCCTAATGTGTTGTTTATTTAAAGGAAAAGTTCAATGTATAAGTCAGTGGGAAACAGGCCTTTTTGGAACAGCCTCTAGTGGCTGTCAGTGATTTTACAATTTGAAGATATTTTCACTTGGACTTTTTTTTTTTTGGAGTCGAGGTCTTTGCCCCTTAGGTTTTTAATCACTCATGATTTATATGTTTTAATCAACCTTTACTTAAAAATATTTTTTTAATTTATAAAATCTTACATCTATTTTATTACAACTTTACACTGCATTCACAATTTATTTATGTGACAGAAAATGGAAGTGAAAGAGACACATCAGCGCACATCAGAGTTGTTTAAAGTCAGTAGACTTAGTCTGAATTTTGGGATATTTCATAAAGGTTATTTTGGATTTACAAAGTACTGTAATATTTCTGTCTTTTTTCAGTTGCTACCTGGAATAAATTACACTTTTTGCACTCATTTTTGAATATGTGAATGAGGTCATTGTATTTTATTTTTATGTTTATGTTCATGTTTTTGTGAAATCTGTTTTATTTCTTGGCACTAAGGTATGATTATTTTGTGTACTGTGTTGCATATTGTTTTAAAAAAAATGGAACTGAAGAATTTATTTCAGGGTTTTTATAATTTTTTAATCCATTTTTAAAGAAACAACAAAGGAATGTAGTCATTTTAAGTGAAAATGCCTAAAATGACTCAGTAAATGAAATAAATATGTTCAGTCCAATGTAATATTTGTACAAACCTTGTTCTTCTTTTCTTGACTGATTTCTTTTCTTTTTTTTTTTCATTTCTGAATCTTAATTGTGTTCAGTCTAACTTCTGAGATCAGCAGTAGATCATGTTCATTTGATCATCAGACCCATCCACTCACCAGTGTTTTCTTGTTGCTGTGTCTGGTCTCAGTGGGAGTGGTGCGGCCCACACTAACCGTCCTCACAACATCCAAAGCAGAGCAGCAGAAGAACACTGTGTCTGGCCAATGGGGGCTTCCCCTCATCCAGGACCCTGGGCTGTAAGGTGGGGTGCAGCTGCAGCTCCTCTGAGGTATCCCATAGCCCAAAGGTCCTGGGGGCTGACGGTCACTACAGCTGGAGCAGCACCCTGAGGCTCACTGCACATGAGTGGAGGAAGGCGGGCTCATTGTGCTGAGGCCACTCTGAATGGACAAAGCCCTGTCACTCAAAGCCTGGACCCACAGTCCTGCTGAGTGTCAGTATCCAAAGCAGATTTCAAATGTCTGCTCTGTGCTTTCAGCATTTTCTGCTTCATGTTCATTACGTTAGAATAAAGTTTTTACTCTTACAAGTGATTTATTTTCAAAAAAAATGTAAGATGAAATAAAGCATCACAATAAAATGTTTATTATTATAATCATTGTCTTTGTATTTATTTTATAATTATTGGATCCAGATCATTTGCAAATAATCCATTGAATCTCCTATTTAAGTCAAATACATTTTCAATGAAATGCTCATTATAATTCAGTGAATTTATATTTGTTTTGTAATATGAAGTATCTTGGTAACATATTATTGGACCTCTTGTGATAACTTCTATCATTTAGTGTGATTTGAAATAATAGAGAGCTGAATATCGACCACTGTTCAACAATGATATGGACAATGATGGCAGTCATTATGTATTTAGTATGTTTATTAATTTAGCAAATTACTTCATCTAATAGCGTGACTTTATTTGTGCAGTAGTTCAAAGAAAGGAGGCAGGGAGAGAAAAAAAACCCACATCCTGAAATGAGCTGAGTTTCAGATAGTGTCTCTTTCAGTTTTATTTAGCTTCACTGTAGCCCTTGTGTGCCAGTGTCAGAGTTGTGCTCACTGGACCAGTTATTCTCATCACACTCTACAGATTCCCTGTGCACCTGCAGAAACTATTTTATTTCAACTAAATTGAAGTACATTTATAAATTCATATGAGTGTGTGAACACTCCTCCAGCATGACCAAGAGAGTAGAAACCACTAACATCATCACCCTGAACACTGCTGATGGTTAATGTGTAGTGAGATCCAGACCTACTGCATCTGCCCTTTTTATTGTCTGTCTGTCTGTCCGTCCATTTGTTGTGTTGGTTAATATACTACTGGACCAATTTCCATGACATTTTCAGGAAATGTCCCATTAAATGTTGATGAATGTAGGTCCAAGGTCAAGGTAACCAAAATGTGTTTTCATAATGATAAAGTAAAATAGGGCAAATTAGCTAAACCATTTGTGAGGGACAGGGTGTGTGTGCCTGGCAACACTTTGTTAAGAATGTGTGTACTGTTTCTATCATGAGTTGCACTTTTATTTTTGGATAGTAAACTTTCATGAGCTGTAAGCCGTAAACATATAATTTAAAGCTAACAATATCAGATTTATTTGACTTAATCTGCAATAAATATAACATAAATAGAAATTTCAGTCTGTAAATTAATTAAAGCTTCAAAATTTACCATTATATTTATGTATATAACTCTAATTCCCCAAAAGTTGGAATGTTGTATAAAATGTCAATAAAAACTGAACACAAGGATTTGGAGATCTCATACACTAATATATTCATTCACTGCAGAACACAGAAAAGAATAAATGTTTCAACTGACAAAAGATGTACCATTTAAAAACGGTTAATAACAAGATGTGGTAGCAAAAGGTATACAAACATACAAATAAACCCTTAAGATGAGAGGAAGTTAACAACAGCGTCATAACTAGTGAAATGCAAGTTAGATGCTCGACTCGTATTTATCAGTAGATGCAGAGTGCCCTCTGCTGACAAACTGCATTTATAACAGGTTCACATTGACACGTGTTACATTTGGATTGACTGCATTTTACACTTATTAGTCACATACGTAGCTACTAGATGCTGGTTTTATGATGTTAGTCATGCAGGACATTTAGTGAAAACTTTAAAACCTTATTTTTCCTTTAAATATTATAGTTATTATATGAGCTCTTTTTAATGTGAATAAAAGATCCAAACACAGAGGAAAAGTATATTTCTTTGTATTATAGCTACCCTTTAAACTAAGAAGTATGGACAGGGCATGAGCATCTTTTTCATCAGCAATTAAAAGGTTTAGCAAAATGAAGATACAATAGAATACAATACAATACAATGTGGTAAACATGTATATATATATAACAAAACATAACTTCATATTCTGCAGCCTATATAGTCATAATTAGTACTGTCATTGTAATTTAGTCCTCGATATGGAAGTGAGCTGAATAATTTTAGGAGTAAGGATTCTATGACTGTGGTGAGGGAGTGTGACTGAATAAATTCTACTTCTGCTCAAATATATGTAGTTCATATGATAAACTATTTACATATTAACACATACATTTCCATATATGTATTAGTCTAGGTCTCTTTATAGGTGTGCAGTTATTTTTATTTTACTTGTAAATATTGAACAGTCAATATGCCCTTGTGCTTTTTCCTTCGTTTTCTTTATTTACTTCTTTTTTTTAATCTATTTGTAGCTTGTTGTAAATAGTTGTTTCACCATGAGAGGAAAAAAAATCAATCAATCAATCAATCAATCAATCAATCAATCAATCAATCAATCAATCAATCAATCAATCAATCAATCAATCAATCAATCAATCAATCAATCAATCAATCAATCAGTCTGTCAGAAAATGTTGTAATTTATCTGAAAATGGGAGTCAGTTGTGTTGACAGGATATTAGGATTTATTTTTTCGGAGCTGTATGACTATTTAACTGGATGTTACATTAGTAAATATTTGTATGCATGAGAGTACGTTGTGTTCTTATGAGCTCTGAGAGGCATGTCATTCATCGGCCTCCTCTGTTGGTATCTCTGTGCAACATGTGGATCTAATAAACGACACAAACCGCTTTTTTTCCTCTACTTGTCCATTTCAGTGAACGTTACTCAGCCGCGCTCTCTGATTGGTCAACGGCACGTTTCAAACTACTCCCCCTGACGCAGAGAGTCGCGAGAGTGTCGGTAGCAGACATCCAGCGGCCAGAGCCTAACAGGGGTGGTTAGTAAACTAACTTCTGAAAGTCACATATTCTTCTAACTTCTTCTCGTGTAATAAATATTCAAGTTTTTTTCTCTCTCGTCTGCAGACTCGGAGGGGGCGAAAATGAGTCAGTTTAAGGAGAGGTTCGTGGCTCTGCTCCACGAGAGCAACTTTGTGACAGATCAGCTGGCAACGTTGGAACAAAAAACGGGAGTGAAGAGGGAGTATCTGGCTTTGGGTATGTCACCGACTCGAACAAAAGTGGGCACAATGTACCCTTTTAGCTCAGTGTGCCTTTTTTTTTTTTTTAAAAAAAACGCATACTTGATAACATGAAACCATTTTAGATCTTGAACACCTCCCTTTAAAACTGGCTAAACTGTGACTTGTTTGTGTTTTAGCTTCAGTAAGTGAACATTAGCTGACATGTCACCACTCAAAGTACAACTTTGCTTACCCTGGGGCCACAGTACAGGACTTATAACTATATCTTGTGGCGCTGCTGTGTCATTTTTATTACCCTACCAAAGTTCACCCACTTCAGACTTTTATTTTACAAGATTACAGCTGGCACATAATCCTCCTCCACACAACTATTTCAAATTATTGCTGCTCAATGAAGTACTACTTATATCCCAGTACCCACCCCAGCTGATCCCTGGGGGTATTTTTATCCTACCCTCAAATACCCAATATGAGGTAACATGGACGAGGACTCTAGGATGACTGGTTATTTAACTGCAACCTTCTCCTCATCAGTTTTTATTTATTTACTCATATCAACCATCAGTAATAGTTAACAGGGACATGTCTAGCTTTGTGTGGGTCCTAGGTAAAATGTTGTTTGAGGGTCCCTAGTTCGTCAAACTACAATTAAATTATTCCCAAATCCTTTAGATGGTCTACTAAGATACCACAATCTATTTTACTTCATAACCAAAACAGGTTACAGTTAAAATTAAATAACTTAAGTTGAACTGATAATAAACTATAATACAAGGAAAACGTCAGTCCTCTATATCTCAATAAATAACAGATGTTAACAAAAATGGTGATTTTAAATAAGAAAATATAACAACTGCTGAGATAACTTAGTTTTGACACCATTACAGTGTTTGATTTTTTAGTACTCTTACTACAGGAATTATCATGTAAAAACAAGGACATCCAGCAACAGCAATCGGACCGAAAATATAATATCCCTGA
The DNA here is from genome assembly GCA_020466265.1 of Siphamia tubifer. NCBI lineage: Eukaryota > Metazoa > Chordata > Actinopteri > Kurtiformes > Apogonidae > Siphamia > Siphamia tubifer. The sequence goes on along the minus strand of CM035804.1, from coordinate 21,299,576 downwards.
AACTCTGTTTGGGGATGTAATTAACAGATATAATTTTTAAAATCGTTATTTTCCATTTTTTTCTTTTACTCTGTATAACAATAAAGTTAATATTTTGAGCTGGACTAAGTCAGTGTTTCCCAACCAGTGTGCCGTGAGAAATCATCAGGTATGCCATGGAAAATTATCCAATTTCACCTTATTGGTACTATAAGTGAGTAGTATAATTATGGATCCATACAACAGCACACACCACTGATCCACTCAGAGCTGTTGAGGAAGATTTGTGTGCGTCTTTCTTCAATTCCTGCAAGAATATCAGATTTGTGTTTCACTAAACAAGCCCAGGTTTCACACTGAATAAGTACAGCGAGAGTAAATTTGCATTATATTTCAATAAATATACTTTTTGGGACATTTTTGTTTGGTGCTGTGCCTTGTGATCTTTCTAAAGTAAAATATGTGCGTAGCTCAAAAAGGTTGGGAAACACTGGACTCAGTCATACAATTAAGGATGTGTTTTCGGAAACACTTATCTTACATTTCATACTCGGTGATTAATTGAAAAATTGGCAATTGTTGCAGCTTTAGTATCCAACAGTAATATCCAGATAATGATATATTCAGCAGTATAGCCATCTTTTGTGAATTAAAGGGATACATAATTAATATATAATGACCACAGTGTACAGTGTACATATTCAAATTTCATTATTTCACTTCTTTTAGTGAAAAAAACCCTGAATTATTACGTTCAACATGCATGTTTGTTATACAAAAAGGTGGAAACACCTTTAAACTATTGCAAGTGACATGATGTGACAAATGTGGACATGGCTAAGCCATCCAATCCAAACAGTTCTACTGTTTGGATTATAATCTGCAAACAAAACTGCATTTAAGCCTAATACAAATATTAGTTTATCAAATATCCAGAATAAACATGGAGCATTTGAATGTTTAAACTTAAGGTCCACCAGTAGTAGTGGATTTTTAAAGGTTAATACAGGAAAAAGTCAATAGACAATCAATCATCTGATGCGACTTCAAGTGAAGACATTTTTAACAAAGAATTATGTATTAAATTGAGAAGCCATTGTGTCGTCCCTTTACAGGGTCTCTGCAGAACCTTAAAAATCTCAAAAAGTCTAATTTACAATATGTGGTTTTTAAGGTCTTAAAAAGCATTATGTTTAGCTAATTTTTGTATGGCATTAAATTTCACATTGGAGGTATTACATTTCATCTGGGTAGCCTATTGTTAATGAAAAACATATGTCTCGATTTTTTTCCCACGCTAGTTATTTATTTAGCTAGCGTTGTTTGTTATCAAGATGCTAAAAAAATAGATGGAAGCTCTATCATAGAGCTGTTGTGTGTCTAATAGTGCATGAATCACACTGCAGGGGGCAGTGTGTCCTTTTAGCAGCATTTACGTAATTGAGTAGAACAGACAAAGAAGAAGTGGTTGGAACAGACATACATGAACATGAACTGAAACAGGGAAGTACAAGTTCACTGATAAGTGTGTTTGAGGAGCTGAAATACAACAGTTGCTTAATATGAAGCGCTATGTAAAGTATGTGGTAAAGACATCACATTAGGAACAATGGGCTGTAAAGGCCTTGACGCTCACATGAAAGGGGAAAAGAATACACATTATGCTGCTCGTCGGGCAACAACATGGGTTCAACCACTATGTTAAAGTCAGAAATACTGTGGGTTCAACCACTATGTTAAAGTCAGAAATACTGTGGGTTCAACCACTATGTTAAAGGCAGAAATACTGTGGGTTCAACCACTATGTTAAAGGCAGAAATACTGTGGGTTCTGCAGACGATATCCTTTGAACTTAACCTACAGTGTGCTTTTTTTTTTTTTTTTTTTTTTTTTTTTTTAATGTACATATTTGTTTCGCAGTAGTGGTCTTATTTTTTTTTTATACTCAAAGGTCTTAAAAACCAATATATTTGCTTGTCAGAAATGTGCAGAGACTCTGCTTTGGTGTAGTCTAGGGGTGGGCAATCTTGGTCCTCAGGCCATGTTTTAGATATTTCCCTCTTCCATCACACCTCATTCAATCAATGATCAGTTCATCATTCAACTCTGCAGTAGCCTGATAATGATGCAGTGGCTTCCAGGTGTGATGGAGGAAGGAAATATCTAAATCATGCCAGGATACTGGCCCTCACTGGGGGTCAGTGTAAAAAATATATAATTGATCAGAATTTTACAGTTTGTGTATCTATAGTCTTGGCACTCTTTAATCTTTCTACAGTATCTGTGGGTAAAATCCTATGCCCTCATCAGATGGGTGGGACTAGTTCCCTTTTAGGATTATTAAATAATCATATGATCACAGTACTTCCACGTTTTTGTCCCAGTAAGGCTCACCACTGCAGGCTTGTACAAGGGGCTGTACAGGAGTGTGTTAACCACTGCCACACTCACCACTTCCCTACAATAGATGCTGCGTCTCATTGGATATTTCATATTATAACTTGACCTGTATTGCTGCGTGCCAAAATACATTAGGACAATGTTATTAGTAAAACAGCAGTTACTCATTTAATACTTTGTCAACACATGAAGCTCATTACAAATGGGATCACTGATAATACATAATACATTCTTAACCATTGGCTCATCCTGTTATGTTGTACTTTGTTTCAGTGTGGACTAGTGAGCCAAACACACCAAGTGGTGTTTGTTTAGCTGAGAAACATTTCAAGTTCATGCTGACTCCTGTAACACTCTGAAGTGTGAAGACAAATGTGTTGACCAGAGTATCCAGACCTCATATCGTGTGTGTGTGTGTGTGTGTGGATAGTTTTTATATTATGTTGCTTTCTTTTTAATGAGTCATGCTTTACAAAATCATACAACAGCCTAACTGCTTTTGTGACCTTTTCTACACAAAGCACGTGTTTTAATTTGCTGCTATAAAATCTAATTTAAGATGCATGGATCCATTGTTTAGTTCCTTGTTAAAGGTCAAGAGTTTATTTTTTCCTCTGTCTTTTAATGAATTGTTACAGACAAAATGATCCATGGCTCTTCTTTGTATTTATCATATCACTGTCAGATGATGATGTATGATCTATTTAGTGTCGCATTATGTGAACCCTTGTGTGTTTTGAGGCTTCCATATCAACCTGTTCTTCCAGTTTTGCTCCCATTATTCTTTGCTGGAACTCCCTGAATATTTGCATATGAGCAAAAATAAACAAATTACATGTAAAGCCCAGGCAGTATTTGGAACAGTGTTAAGGTGCTTTGGATATTAGTGAGCCTCCTTTGTGCTCTTTTTGTTATACATTGTGGTAAATAAATTTTCTATGAACAATGAACTTTAGTTAACATTGTGTTCTCCTGCAGCTGTCAAAGGGTGGGGCTTTGATTTGCGTTGGCTTCCTTTCACTCATATGACGGTAAATAATAAATTGGGATGACTTGTGAGGATCCATTTGCTTGTCTGACTGCAGTGTGTTTGTTATGAAGTCAGCATCTTTACACAGCTCGCATTTTATTGGCAAGCTGTGTAAACCCTGTGAAGGATTATATAATGTAGCATATAGTATACCTGATTCAGACTGTATGGCCATTTCAGCTTCAGTTTTGTTTTCAGCACAGTAGGAACTATAGTATATGAAAGGGCCTGTTGGTAGCATAAAGAAAATGCTATTCTTTATTGTAGTCCCGTGCTTTAAAAAAAATATTGGAGTTGTGTAGAATCACTGATATCTGTGACATTTTTCACACCAACCTGTGGAAGAACCAGACTTAAAAACATCAGCTGATCAGCTGACTGGACATTGTTTGACAGGTCCTCCTTATCCTGGTGTTATCCTGACATCCTGTAACACGCACACAGTTTACATCACTTGACATTAGATTTGACATTTTAAGTAAATGGATAGTATCCATTATTGTTTGCTCCATATTCTTACTTTAGAATTGATTTGTTTTGTGCATAAAACAAATAAGACATATAAAGAACTAACTTTTAACGTGCTATATGAATAATAATATGGATGCAATGAGATGCAGTTTACCGTTTTTTTTTTTGTTTTTTTTTTAAGAGGAAGAAAAAGGAATACATTAAATTCTGTGACTAGAATCACAATTCTAATTTTTAATACAAAAAAATGAAAAATAATATAATAGTTAGCAATTAATTTATAAATGTAGCTCTCATTTTTGTGTAACCACTGTTGTACTACTTCTTGTGCAGGTTTTCTTGGGTTTATTGGACTGTATCTTCTGTTTGGATATGGAGCCTCGCTGCTGTGCAATCTGATCGGCTTCATTTATCCAGCATATTTCTCGTATGTATGAATTTTATTTACATAAATTGAGTACTTTTTCTTTCTTTGGTATATATTTGATGCAAGATATGTATCTTGAACAAGCGGAAAAGCCCTGTGCAAAGTAGCACTATCCCAATTATACGGTTCAAATGTTCAGGCATCTGACACTAATTGGTTTTGAGTTATTAGATGTAACGCTATTTGCATTCAAAGTATGAAAAAGTATGATCTGTAAGATGAGAATTCTGGTAGTAGGACAATGTCTGTCACATGAACTTTATACACAGTTTCTTCAACAGTGTGCCCTGTTGTGTCCGACTTGGCACAACAGGAACATTTTTCTCCAATCATCCAAACCACTGATTCTCAAAAAATGATTGTATTTTTTTCACAAATAAATATATATAATATATGGATGAATGTGAAATAAAAGAAATATGGTTTACTGTGTATTGCAGTTATAGCAAAATCCTTATTATAATACTTCTGTTTTGATTAGGGCTGCCAAAACTAATGTATTAATGCAGATTAATTTGTCATCATGATTAATCTGATTAAAAAGTTTAACCCATTTGTATCAGAATGACTCTGAACGTCTCCCCAACACATTTCAGTCAGTTTGTCCAGTAGAGTTAATGCACATGTTAGTCTGGTAGTGACTTATAAAGATTGAAGAGCAGAAACAACACATTTACCTCTGGATAGGAATATGAGAAAACAAAACCAAGACAGAACAGTTGATCCAGTTGAATTGTTGAAAGTGTAGAATGAACACGTTCAGCATAGATATATCAATCAATCAAGTTTTATTTATATAGCAGCTTACAACACCAAAAAGGTACACAAGGTGCTTTCCAAAATTAGATTAAAACATTTAACAATAGAAAAACCAAGATGAAAACAAAGATAAAACAAGTTATATAACCATAGCAGCAACATACAAGAGACATGAACAGCTACATGTCAAACACTCTCCTAAATAAATATGTTTGTAACTGAGATTTAAAAACAGCTAGCTCAGTTGTTTGTTGTAATTGTGCTGGAATCGTATTCCATAGCCTTGGGCCAAAAACGGCAAAAGCTCAATCACAATATTTTTTTATATTTCGATTTTGAACCAAAGAGGTGTACTCAGAAGAGTGCGATACATATATTCACTTCTTTATTGAATCTATTAGTTCATGCAAAATGAAACACTATTAATATAGATTAAAAATGAATATTTAATTGTGATTAATCAAAATTAACCCACATAAACCCTATGATTAATCTGAGTAAAAACCTTTAATCATTTGACTGCACTAGTTTTAATTTCAGTTTGCCAATTCCAGCTTGAGACTAATTATGTACATTTCAAGCTGAACTTAAAAAAAAAAATTAATAAAAAAGTTAAGCAGACGTTAAAGCTGGGATGTACTTAACCCTCTGTTGGCCACACAACAAAAATCACAATAAAACAAATATTTTTTTTTGCTTTTTCCACCTCACAGGGACAATTATAACATAATTTTTTTTTTTTTTTACTGACCCTAAATTTAACTAAAGTATTAAAAGTCAAACATTACTCCTTCACCGATCTTATCAACATAACTTGTGACTTGGTTCAAATTACATGTATTAACTCTTCGTGTTTTGTATCATTACCGATTAGCATTAGCATTTCATGACCCTTTGCTATCATCTCTACTGTTTGGTTGAGCATGTTTTCAAAAATTAATACCAAACCATTTCTGAAACATGAGGATTATTCATGTAAAATAGACTCTCCAAAAGTTAATAACATTAAAAACATTTTTTACTTGCCTCCAATTTTGTGTCCCAAAGAAAATATCATAGAAGAGGTATTGTCACGGTTACCATCTCCTTCCTTGGTGGTATACTAGCATGAGCTGAATATATCATAGACTGTGCCACTTAATGGTGTTTTTATGCATTACATGCTTCTCACAAAAGAAGGAGACTGACCAAGAAGTTTGGTTACATTTAGATTAGATATCAAGGTTCAAAGTTACCTCTACCAAACGGTTGAGCTGACCAACAAAGGGTTAAGAAGTAAAGTGTAGGTTAAGAGACTATCTCAACACTGAATTGATTAGTTGCTTTTGGCTGATCTATTGGCACCAGTGGACTGCTGCAGCTGTGCAGACAACAAACAGCAAGGACATATGTCGATGTCGACTCGATGAAGGAGAAGTGAAAAGGAGCCTCAGGGCAGCAGTATTAATGTTGTTAGTGATGAATATTACTATTTCAAGCTGTATCTTACAACCAAACATTCAGTGCCAGTCCTAGTGCTTTCTCTCTTTATAGTATGGCCTATGTGGCAACAGTTGACAGTCAATAATGACATCAGTTCTAGTGAGGAATGAATATGTCTCCCATCTGCATTATATGAAGCTGAATAGGAAAGGCCCTGCAGCTGCCTTTTACCCTCTGAGCAAATAAACAAGACCACTGGTGTTGAAATGGCGGTCCAGGCAGCATTTGTGGTTTTTACTGTTCATGTGGTGTTGTTTTGCTAAACTCATGAGTCAGACCTGTTGCCTAATTTGTCTGTTTAGCATCAAGGCCATAGAGAGCAACGTGAAGGAGGACGACACACAGTGGTTGACCTACTGGGTCGTCTATGGACTCTTCAGCATCGTAGAAACCTTCTCCGACATCTTCCTCTTCTGGTTCCCATTTTACTACGCTAGCAAGGTAGCTTGACCTTTGGGTTTGTGGAGTTTGATATTTGGAGTCTAATGTTCTTTATTATTACTGTCTCCCAATATAATCTTGCTGTAGCAGTTTCACAGAGGTTCACAACATATTAAATCATATTAGGAAGGATGTGTCTGGTCCCAAGTATATTGTAACATATTGTAAACAGCACACTCATGTGGAGGATCTGTGTAATTACAAAGAAACCTATAAAATATCTCTCACAAATGATGTATAATCTTTGCAAGGTGGTTTTATTTATACTGAAACAGGTGACAAAAACTCCCAAAAGCCAGTACACATAATGAAAACACTATGTTCAACTGTCTGTGTGTATATCACCTCACACTTTAAATACAATACATGGGAGTTGAATCATGTACAAATTGAGAAGCATCATAACTGATTACTGTCATCTTAGATTTTGGAAAGTATAATTAAATATGTTCACTAAGAACCTAAAGATGATTCAAGGTAAAGGGGAAAAAACCCCAGCAAAAATCCAAACTTTTTTTTAGTCATTATCTCACATTACATATTTTCTCACTATGACCAAACTGATTTTCTTTTATTTAGATTTATAATGTCTGAACAGGATCTCGTGTTCTCTCCTCAGTGCTTGTTCCTGATCTGGTGCATGGCTCCAGTAACATGGAATGGTTCCGACATCTTGTACAAGCGCGTGATCAGGCCATTTTTCTTGAAACACCAGACTGCCATGGACAATATGGTCAGTGATCTTAGTGCCAAGGCCAAGAACCTGACTGACACTGTGGCCAAAGAGGGTGAGATTTCAATATACATGCAAGCGCAACCACTTTCACATAGCGTACAGCCCAGGTCAGATGTTTACATAAACATAATCTAAATGCATCAAAGTTATCTGTTTTTAATATGCATTGCTATGTTACTTCAGTTAACCAACTGCTTAACTTACTGAAATTGGAGATTATATATATATATTTTTTGCTTATTTTATAGCACCTTGTATCTTATTCTCCGAGGGTCAAACACTAGATGCGCTATTAATATTATGGAGGTATTGTATAACTTGAATCGATATTTATACAACGCTCTGCAGGAATGTTGGCCCATTCCTTTTAGCAGAATTTGCGCAGCTGACTCAGGTTTGTGGGCCTCCATGCGTAGACCTGATTTTTTTATTTTTTATTTTTTTTCCAGTCCAGTCCACAAATGTTCTATTAGATCAAATCAATCAGGACGTTTTGTTACCCACTCCAAAGTGTTTACTTTTTTGGCTGTTTTCCACTTGAATGGCATGCTGGTCATCTTTGTCCAGCTCAAAGATCCAAAGTATGGCCTCCTGGTTTATGCTTTTAGATGACATTTCAAAAATCATCTGTTGCTCTGCACCAAAGCTGCTCTACATCATGATGTTCCTCCCCTGACTGGGATGGGGTTCTTTGGGTTGTAAGTCTTTCCTTCATTGTTCACTTAATAAAATAATAATAAATAAATACTATATGAATAAGTAAATAAAAGACAGTAGAGGAAGTCCTTCCTCCACCTTCATGGAAAATGTTAATGGTCGCCACATTTGTAGTAGAGAAAGACAGGTTAATTTGTTAAACCATAGGACATTTTATAATCTGGCAGCTCTGGTAGGAGATAAAAATTAATATTTTTGTCAACTGGGATTACTGTCAGCTTGTAAAAAATAATTACACCTACAATCTGCCTGTATAATATTATTATTATTATTATTATTATTATTATTATTATTATTATTATTATTATTATTATTATTATTATTATTATTATTATTATTATTATTATTATTATTATTATTATTATTGTTTTGTTATGTTGTCAATTTTTTTTATTCAATTGGAAATTTATTGGTGGGTTTGTGTATTTATTGCTTTAATTTGGATGTGAAGTATGATTTCAGAGGTAAGAGTCAAACATTGTTGTTACTTTTTATATGCATATAAATCAGAAAGAGGAAAAAAAAGCATTGTCGCTCCCTATCAACAATGCTGAATTTCTTTTATGTGGATTATATGGGCCAATTAGTCAGCTTTTATCTTATCCAAACATTTGTATCTAGAAGTTAACAATGAGTCAACTTCTGTTTGATAAGTCCACACATTTCACTTCTCTCCTTCGACCCCTCATTCCTGTACTTGACAATCTCAGTAAAACATTCTACCGCTGTCTTTAAAATGACCATTACCTCTCACACAGATGTAGGAAATAAGGTGTGTTTTACATTTTTGAGACGTCTTTGATGGTTGATGAAAGTAATATTATGCTGCTGCCTTTGTGTATTGATGTATGTAAATGTATGTCTGTCTGTATGTATGTATTATAACTGTTATGACACATAGGTAAGTGTTAAATGCATTGACTGTTTACATGCACTTTACTATGTTCATGTAAATCATTTTATAAAATATTGTTACATGGAGAATGCCAAGCCGCTGAAATTCTCCTGCACCTTCTCTTGTAAATGTTTTTTTAAATACATATATATCAAAATAAATTCATTTTAAAAGCAGTTCTATTTCTGTCTCATCTGACCTTTGAGCATCTCATAAAAAGGTAAGTATAATCATTTGTATACTTTTAATTTTTTCAAATTCTAAGGGCACAATGGTCTCTGATGGCGATTGTTTTGGACTGATTTATCCCTTCCTTGTCTTTTATTCACATTAATACATTTAGCTTTGGGAGTCTGTGCATGTTTCCTTCTTTAATGATTCCTTGGCCATGTGTTCTTTATATCTTTTTTTTTTTTAATCCATCCATCTGATTTGTCCTCGTGGGGGTCACTGGGGTGCTGGGGCCTATCTCAGGTGAAGGTGGGGTACACCTTTTGATAGGTTGCTATTTATTTAAGCCAGTGCTGAGTTGAACGATCACTTTAACATGTTTATACCAACAGGAAATTTTTAGATTAACCTACTATATTTCTTTTTAAATGTTGGAAAATTCCCCACACAGAGAATTCAGTAATTGCTTATTCTTCCTGAGATCTAGGTTAATTTCTTACATTTCCCGCAGTGACAAGCAAAAGGACATAAAGTCTGACTTAAATCTATGTAACTAATCCAACTGCAATGCCAGTCTGTGTACTGCAATTTAATGAAACAAAATGTGTTTGAAATCCACTTAAATTCATCCACACACCAGATTTGCACAACCAAAAAGTGACATCACAATATGTAGTGATACTTTGCTCTTGGTGATAATGATGACCATTGACAAGCAAGTACAATCACAATTCCATTTTTATGAATAATCATATTGTCCATGAAAAAACATGACCTTTACTAAAATATGAAGCCTTTGTCCATGTGGAGACTCTAATATACACCTGAACCTTTTCTGCCTCTTAATGTGTGTTATCCCAGAATAACAGCAACTATTTCAGTCAATAAGTAGCATGACTGTCATGCTTTTTTCTACTCCACTTACCTGCACATTCCCATTTTGAGTCCCCCTCATTATGTGAAGAGACACAGTCACATATCGCTTTGTCTTATTGCATAATAATGATAATCACAGTTGCCAATGTCATCAGTTTTCTGAATCTTCCCAGATGTCGAAAGAAACTGAACAAAGTGTATATAAATATTTGATCCTCTGTGAATATAGTAAAATGAAAAAAAAACCCAAAACATTATTCTCAGACATTATAATAAGGTAACTGAAATAATATGAGGAATGTTGAAATGAAGTTCATAACTTCACAAAATGCTTTTAGCCAAGGTTTATGTAAACATCTGACTTCAACATCATGTGCTCCAGCTGCTGTATTTTAATTGCATATTGTGAGATGGTAAAGTGAGATGCAAAACATATTTTCTGATGTAAACCACCATGTGTTTTTGTTTGTTTATTCCATCAGCTGTTAACCTGGCCGTCAACCACGACAAGAACCAGTGAGGAACAGGGACAGGCTTTGTGTGAATCTGTCAGCCTGGGTGGGTGGAAGACTCAGTTTGTGTATGACTGTGTGTGTGTGTGTGTGTGTGGTACCTTTTGGTTTGTGCTCGCCCCTTCTTTGATAATCAACCCCCACCTCCATTGGGTAGGAAAATGCAGCTTCACACTGCTGTGAAATAAATGATAAAAGTGCATTTGCTCGAGCCACATTACCGTCGGTACCGCCAAGACAATCACCTGTGTGGAACTGTGACCTTTTTCTCTGTGATGTGATTCTCTTCTATTGTGACAGAACAGGTGGAACATGAATGAAATGTCAGCAGGGTTCAGTAGCATTTGTGTTGTAGCTCATGTTGTTAAGGGTGTGACTGATTGAGCCATTAGTAACCGTATAACTGAAGCCGATAACACTTGAGGTTAGGGAAGCAGGTTGCCTTAAAATGTGCCGTTAACCATATATTCAATACACAACTGGAACTTTTACATAAAGTTATTATTATTATTATTAAAAGCTTCAGTAATGAGGCATACACTCACATGATGGAGCTTTTGGGAAGGTTTTCAATCTAGAACTTTTACCTCAATGTTATTTCATTTTTTATGTGTCTTAATTTATCACCTTAACATGAATTAATAAAACTGGAATCCTGATGAACTGGACATTGATGTCTTTGTGCGTCATTCTGACAAAAGTACTCACATTCTGTACTGAAATAGAAATAAAGCTACTTGTGTGAGGGAAAAAAAACTCCTTTACTTAAACTACAACTTTTCAGTTGTAATTTTCTGCCATGAAAGATGACTATTTAACCTGACAAAATCATAAAAGTTCCCGTCTTTTAATTCCACAGTGAATGGTACTGGACTGGTGTGCTGCACTTAGTCTAATGCCTAATGGGTAACATGGAAAAATATGAGAATGGGTTAAAAAAAAAAATTATATACTGTCACATCCATTTAGTTAATAAAAATAATGAGCCTATTCTGAGAATGTAAGGAGTATGAAGTACATATATTTATGCAAAAATATAGGGAATAAAAGTCAAAAGTCACCAGAAAAATACTCAAGTAGAATACTTATGCCTAAAAAACAATAAATCTACTTAAGTATTTCCCAGCTTTGCTCATTCTAAACTACATTATTTCTGCTGTGGTCACACTTTCAAAGCAGTACCATTATTTGCACATTAGGAAAATTAGAATTTATTTGATCAAATTGCATTGTTCACACTTCAGTGATTTCTAAGTCATTTTAATGGCAGGAGGAACAAAAGGAAATTGGATTTTTGGATCGGTAACCTACACATTTTGTTCTATTTAACCTTAAATAGCCTAAACAGCCATTGGTGACAAAAATTCAATTCAGCTCAATTTAATTTGTAGAGCCCAATATCACAACAAGGTCACCTCACAGGGCTTTACAGGATTTGTTGAATTGATAAAAAGAAAAAAAAAGAAAACGGTCAATTAGTTTAACAGTCAATGAAGCCAATGGATTAATGTTCCCGGCATCCCCTGTCATTAAACCCTTCTCCTTAGCAAAGAAATACGCCAAATTATCCAGTGGGGAAAAAGGAAACATTGTGGAAAACCACAGTGATTTGACCAGGACTAATGGATGTCAGTTTGCTGATGTAGCATCTACTGATTTAAAATCTTTAATGAATGTGTATTTTGAAACACTAATCCTATCAAGACCTTGAAATAATTCAGTTTAACAGCATATGATATGACTCATTTGGATATTTGGAGGCTCCATAGTGAACATGAAAACACAGCCATCTTGATTAAACAATAAAAGGAGTGTTTTTATGGTCAGTCGATATAGTTTGCAAAAAAAAAAGCACATTGTTCTTTAGTTAGCTCTGTTTTGATGGAATAACTTGCATTTACTTTGACATTTTATGAACATTTTAATGATCAGTTTAGTATTTTGGAAAAATCCAAAATGCAGATGGTTATGTTATAATAAATGCTGATACGTTATTTAGGAAATGAAAAATGTAAAGGACAAATGTATCTGAAAATTGACTAAACTAGTCCTAAGTCTTAAATAATTAAATGTGGTTTCTTTCATTTTTTTTTTTCTACTGCAGTTGTAAATAGTAAATGAGTAACACAGGCTTTACACTTAAAATGATAAACTGCAGTCATTCTCATTTAACTCCTAAATTTTAAAGATTTTGCTATTGTTTCTGATTTCAACACGTTCAAATGTAGTGTTTTTATTGCTATGAATTGTTAAGAATACAGAAAAAAAAAAAAAAATGAAATGCCACTCACATTTCTCAGCCTACACAACCTATCCACTTGATCTTTTGACCTGTCATCTTCAAGTGCATTTACTGGTATTCAAACAGCCCAACCACCCACGCCTTAATTTGTGTTTGGCTCTTGTGTTCACGCTTGAAAGCCTCAAAACGGAGGGTCCTTTGTGTTCGTGCACTGGATGTAATAACATGGGAAATGGTGGACAGAGCTAACGCAATGGCCATACACTGCCAAAGAGTGAACGAGTAAGAGGAAGGCACCCATCTGGAAATGGCCGCTGTGAAGATGTGTCTGCAGGACTGGTTAACGTACCCACTCCTCTGCCGCTGGTGGCCAACAAGTTATTGATTTAACAGGAACCAGAAACCAATTATTGCATTGTGCTGCAGTGCATGTGGGTTCCATGGTCTTGTATTGAGTTTTAGACTTCTAAAATGACTTGAACCATGGGTGAGCATGAAACAGATGGATGGATTTTGCCTTTTTTTTTTTTAAATAGTCCAGAAAAAAACACAATATAAGATACAGTGACATGTGAGATTACTCTTTGTAGTTTATACAAAAATCCATCAGTTGTTCATTAATATGTCAGATGACAATAAAATAGAAAAATAAATAAGAAAAAAGTTACATGAAATCTAAATGGGAAACGGTAGCAAGGAGCAAAAATATAAATAAATGGTATGAAAATAATTATCTCGAGCCATTTTTATATATTTCTGTATTCAATAATCAATATGGCATAGTCGGACTTGCATATACGTCAGGGGGATTTAGAAGTGCGGACTGAAAAATAAGTAAGTATACTCCATACACCCTGGACTACACCACTGGACATGACTAAACAAGGACAAGGTAAATTGCACCTTTGAAGACCAGTAAGACACATTTGTTGTCAAACCCCATTGTACTATTTAACCCATAAAGACCCAGTGCTTCTTCTGTGCCAGTTCCCAATTGAAATGTTCCATATATCTCACCTTTCTTAAGTGATTTATCTCCATTTATTACAATATTACCCTCAATATTTAGCTTTTTTAAAATAAGAATAATATTTAATTCACTTATCTTGTAGATGTTCATTGAAACTCAGATTAAAGTTGAAGGTTAGCATATCAAAAACACAGAAAACTGCAGAAAATTTGATATTATTCAATCAAAAAGCCTTATATTAAAGGTTCAGTGTGCAAACTCTAGTGATAACTAGTGGTGAGGTAACAGATTACGCTGCTTTTCTTTCACTTCAGTTTGGCCCTATGCTGGCTGCAACAGTGTTTAGTTTGTTTTGTGTTCTGGGTTTTTAAGTTAACCCTTTAACCTCTGATGTGTCAGTGATGACATGTTCTGAAAACACGGTTTAGTTTCAATATTCAGAAAAAAATTACAGTTTTTTTAAACTGTGATTTTACTGCCTTTTGTTCATGGATCTGATATATGGAAATAAATAGATGTCAAAAAGCAACTGATTTAGCAAAAATAAAAAGCCAAAACGAAAACTATTGGAACCAAATCACAGTATTATTTGTTTATTCATACTTCGTTTTAGTTTATTTGAATGAACTTAAGTTATTATTTTGTTAATATTTAGTACTTTTTTTTAATTGTGTTCCTTATTTTGTTTTACTACATTACATTTAATATTGTATTTCATAATTTTTCTTCACTTTTATGACAATTGTGTCTTATTTTGTTCATGTTACTTATTATATTGTTGGTTTATTCTACATTTTTGGCTGTTATTGTTCATTTTGTTACTTATTTTATTAATTTTTAACTGGAACTGTTAAAGGGTTGAGGAAACATTAACTCTCTTACCTTCAGATATAGTAGGTGATGTCAGTGCACTTTACATTTAGATGGTGTTGCCCTAAAACAAGATGAATGTCTCAGTTACATGTAATAAAAGTTTAGATCAAGATCGGATTTTGTACATACGTATGTACTTGTGAAACCATACTACTACTACTACTACTACTACTACTACTACTACTACTACTACTAATCATCATCATTATTGTTATAATTGTTTTTATTATTATTATTATTATTGATGTCTGTAATAATATCCCCTCTCCTCCATAATCCTACACTTTTGACCTTTAATATCATAGAAACTCTTATCTTCCTCACCCTGTGGACCTGGTATTATCTTGTTCCTTCTTGATCTTTCGTTCATGATCCCCTCCTCGACACAATCAATCAATCCTACTTGTGATCAGCTGTGCTCATCTGAACATCACTGCACTCGGTTTGCTCAGCTGCAGTGACTCCACTCACCGACAGAGGGCGCAAAGCACAAGGCAGCCTGTTTGCGCTTGGTGAGTCATATAGTGGGTCCGTCACGTACAGCCAAGCACAGCACACATCAACAAGGGCTGGTAGTCTGACTCCATCGTAAGTCTTTATGATCTAGACCGGACCACGTTTGCTCACAGTAAGGTGTGAATTTTCTTTGCAGCCGAAGTACAAGCAGGTGTCCAGGTTAAGGGATGCGCATATGAAAGGGCGTCATCGGACTGGGCAGGTACACTTCCTGTATTTATCGACCTTGTCATCTCGTCCATTCCACCCACTCTCTTTCTTACATCTGATAGTTGATCCATCCATCATTTTTTTTTTTTTGGCTCCTTATATCTACTGTCCTGTCCCAGTGTCAGACTCTGTCCAAGGTGCTGAAATCTGGTCAAGTTGCTGTCCATGGTGCTGATCCTGAGTCAGCCAATCACAGATTTAACTATGCACAATCTCAGCTACTTTATACGTGCTTTTCAGATTATATTTATCTATTTAATTATGTATTTAGTTATAACACTGTGTTTCCGAAATGTGGGGTTTTAATCACAATTAGTTGCTTAGAAACGTGTTAATAATTTGAGCACAAAACCTACTTTATGCTCCTATAGATAATTCATCTAAAGACCATATTTCAACAGTTGCAGCTTGTATTTAATTTCTGCAGAGGCACAGGCCAGAGATATGGTTATGTCTAGACGATACAGTTTAAATAATACTGTATTTAGACATTTGTTTAAAATAGTCTATACCTCATTGGCATCCAACCACTAGGAAGTGTATGATCTAAAGAAAAAACATCAAGTGTGGACAGAGAAGGGAGAGGGCATAGCACCTCCCACGTCCTATCTGCGAGAAAGAGAGGGAGAGAGAGAGAGAGAGAGAGAGAGAGAGAGAGAGAGAGAGAGAAAGAAAGAGAGAGAGAGAGAGAGTCTGCTGTGGTGGTGTTGGAAATCGGACGACATGAGCTCTACATGAACCGCGTAAAAATGCTTTAAGACGCTTTCGGCGTTTGTCTTTCATCCGTCTGAACCAAGGACATAAGCCTGAAGCGGAGCTATAGCTACACTTCACGAACAGGTATGAAGATGCTCCTCATCCTCCTCGTCTTTCCATGGGAGGGTTTGATGTTGGTATTCAGTGGCGTAGCGGCAGTCCTTCTGACTGACTGACTGACTGACTGACTGACTGTTTGTTCGCACACGATTCCTGTCATTTAAGAGGCCAAATGCCGCTTAGAAAGCTGCCTTTTTTTCCTTCTTCTTTACGCACTGCTGTTTTAAAGGCTCCTTTTCACGACGGGTGTTTATAGAATAATCGTGATGGTGTTGGAGTGTATGTACAGCCTATGCCCGCACAGCCATATTGTCAGAGGGAGGGAGAGAGAGAGAGGGCAGAGATATGAGGGTGTTGGGATTATCATATTGCTTTGAAGAGTAAAGGAGGTGGTGGAGGAGGAGGTGGAGGAGGAGGAGGAGGAGGAGGGGAGGGGGATGGAGGGGGGGATGCATGCGACTGTGAAATGATGGCACCGCTGCGAGATGGCGATCCTCTGGTATTTATGAATGAACCGAGGAGCAGGAGTAGGGTGGTCTGTAATGGCGTTGCGCACCAATCTGCGGATCGAAGGTAAGCCCTCCTGCCACCTCTTCCTGAGTCGAGCGGAGGCAGAGAGGAGAGACGCACGTCAACGTTCGACTATACACTAATAACAGTGACGCCCGCGTGACGCAGAAAAGACCCGATTTCTGTAGCAAATGCCATGGTTAATCCTCCATCTGGATCTGCGCTCCTCCACATCTCTTCTAACACTTGTGATGTTTGTAGTTGTGTGGGTCATGATTGGAGAAGGGAGCTGTCATGACGAACAGAGAGGATGCTGTGAATCACAGGCCTGATCCATATGTGAATATATGCAGAGATGTAACTCAACTTCCTGTGCCAGCCAGCCCAGGTGGTGTGGGTGTGAAGAAGGGAAGGGAAAAAAAAAAGGGGGGGGGGGTGTCGTGTTAAATCCTGTGATTAAGCTTCAGTGTGTGCATGTATTGGGCAGTATAGCACAGATTCAGACCACATTTAAGCCTGCATGTGTTGGTCGTGCTCCAGCCTGCCCTACGTGATCATGTGTTGAATGGTTGCATAAGAATACTCTCATTCAGCTTAGAATAACAAAGAAATGACTCAATACATGGTAACACAGACAGAAATAATGATACTGGTTACTGTGGTGATATTTCTGACAATGATGGAGCTGAATACAGACGCTAATAATGAATTCTAATGAATTTAATGAATTTAAGGAAGGCACAGTGGCAAAAAAAAAAAAACACAAGATATGCGATGAAGAAATGTAGATTTGCCTAATGTCTGCAGTTGTTCTGGATAAGGCTCCACTTTTCTGTGATCACATTCATTTTAGGACGTTTTTATGTAATTTATGAGAATGGCATCTGTATTCTCTTACACTTGTCAGCCACATGTAGGGCTACTAATCTCAAACTACCTATGTTTCCACTCTTTTAGTTTCCATTGCTACTGTTTTAAAGACATTTATTTGTACATTAAAATACTGTAGCTATAGTAATCACTGGCTCACACCGATTTACATATAGATGTTGTTTTCTTTTTTTTTAATGGCTAAGTGCGTGATATGATTCATAGCTGTGGTATTGCCATTTATCTTATTTAACAAAATGATGACAGAGGGGGGAAATATATTACAAGATATACAAATACATCCATCCAACCCACTCAGCTTTAATTTCCATTAAATCAAAATTAAAGATTCACTCTGTTGTCCCACATGGTAGGAACCTGCCTTGTTTTTTTGTTTTTTTTAAATTACAAAACCCCCAAAACAAACTATTAAACACATTAAATATACATAAAGGATGAAACATGATCATTACAAGGGACTAAAGGCAAACACATCACAGTAGAAACATAGTAAAAACAAAGTAGTAACCAGTCGTACCCTTGCTTTATCAAACCAATTCGTCTTCATGTGAGAACAATTAGAGAATATACATCAACCTTATTATATTTGTAGATTTTATCATCTCCAGTTGACATTAATGTGATGAACAAGAACGTTCAAAGGCTTGCGTTTGATATCAGCAAATTAAAATGTATGTTGAAGGAGCTCAGTAGCATCACATCGTCTGCATTTACAAATGACAGAAGTTCACCAAGTCCAATACTCATTAGATGGCAGTGTTTTCCATAAAGACACCAACCGCAGTCTTGTTCATGAGGCAGCACAAAATTGGACAGAGGTCATCGCCTCATAATTTTCTATGCAGGAAAAATCTTGGCATTTATTGCTGCCAATTTATGCTGATACTAATAGTTTGTAAAGCCTCCCTTTGGCCAAACCAATTACTTGGTCTAAGGCTATGTTGACACTGCAGGAAACACAAGGCCGTTATAACTGATCATTTCATGACTGTGTTTCAGCACAAATGTCATATAATTCAATGTCTTCAGTTTGAGTTCATATGAAGAATGTGACCTCAGATCAGGATTCATTTGACTTTTACATTAAGTATTAATTGAGATTTGTCACAAACTCCATTAAGGAGTTTGTCAAACACTAGTTCAAATGAACCCATGTACAAAAGAAAATGTAACATACATAATTAATTCAATTGACCATGTAATTGTACACTGATTATTAATAATACTTTTAACTTAAAAGTAAGGTTTTGTATGCATATGTTTCAAAGGTAATTCATTATTTTTTTCAGTTTGTACAGAAGTTTTGATGACAGAAAAATCAAGACATCAACCATAGTGAATGTGGTTATTTTTCTGTCAGTGTAAATGTTTTGGATTCTACTGCTTGAACCCATAAAGACCCAAACATCCATTGCCAACCACAACATCTACTCATCCGAAATATTTAACCTGCTGATCCAATATATGTAAATAATTGGTGTTAAATACAGTTTGTCATCTTTTCACAGCCATTTGGACGTTCAGAGGCTCCGTAGTGAATGTGGAAATACTGTCATCTTCTAAAACATTGATGTGATGGTTTAGAAAATCACATGAACCATGGAGTTTAGTCAATAACAGTAGATGGACACATTTATTTTTATGTGCAGTTAATGATCTATTTTGTTTTTCTCTGTTTTTGATATAATAACCTATGGATTTACTCTGAGCTCTAATGAACATCTACATGATTAGTGAATTAAATTAAGGAAAATACATGTTTTTCACTGAAATAATGTAAAAAATACTAATGATAATATCATAAGAATTGCTGATAAATCACTTAGGAAGGGTTAAATGTAGAGAAAAATTTATTTGGGAACTGCTACAGTAGTAACACTGGGATTTAATGAGTTAATACATGACCAGTTCACACTATAATTTGATACTACTGGTGTAAAGACAAATGCTTCTAGTACACTTTACCAAATTTGATACAGTAATGGACCAAGATGTGAAATTCAATTAATGAGTGAGAGAATGGAGTAATGCTCAAAGAGAATGTTGGTCTGCTCTCTGAATGTACATACAGTAGGCCTATTGTATAATTTCACTTGAAATCATTCATCCACCAGCAGGTTTGTCATTTGGATTGAGATAATTTACAAAAACAAAGTATACTGATATAATTTTAAAACAAATCAAGCAACCGCCCACAATAATCTGAACCATGTACAAGTCTGAAAGCTGATGTACATTATATATATATATATATATATATATATATATATATATATATATATATATATATATATATATATATATATATATATATATATATATATATATATATATATATATATATATATATATATATATATAAGGCAGATGAGGGGAGAGCAAACAAAAAGTGACCAGGGGTGAGTCTCATTCAGGAGGAAACACGGTCAGCTCATTAAAATAATGACAAAATCTGTTTAAAAAGCCCCCTTTTGTCATGAATTAGTGAAAAGGGATTCAGAGTGCATTAGCTTCTGTATGCATCCAAGTTGCAGCCAAGGCCATGGATTATTGTCAGACCTGCTGCTTATACAATAACTCCATGTTGTGTAAATGTGTCTGCTGCTCCAGCCGTCCATCACTCTACATCGTCTCTGAGCTATAAATAAATACACAACTACATCCTGTATAATACGTACTGGAATACTACAGTAGATCAATGCTGTCTTTTCTTTGTTCTGACGCAATCAGCTCATTCATACTGGATAGTCTCTATCTTCAACCCTGTATGGAGAAATGAGAGGGACCTTGTAGTTAGAGTTTAGAACAGGGAAAAAATATAATTTGGTTCTCAATTACTGAGTTTAAAATGGAAAAAAAAAATCTTAATCTGGTTTAATCAGTGTGACTACTTTCTAGTTTCTTTATTAGTCCAATTTATTAATAAATCATATTTATCCAATTTATTACATTTTAGTCCAAAACATATCTTGGGTCTAGACAATGAGATTTAGGCTGATTTTGTTGGTTTTGAGAAACATCTAATGGCATTTCCTCGACAATTTCTGACATCTTATGGACCAAACAATAAATCAATTAATAGAAAAAAAATCAATAGATCAATGAGAATCTTAAAAGCTTCAATCTCAACTCTTTTTAATCTGAAAGATTTTAAGACAAATAATAACAATATATGAGCAAAGGAAAATTAAAGATTGCATCAACATCAACAGTAAGTCAAAGATAAAGCCAGAAATAGTATCACTAGGACAGACAGACAGACAGATAGATAGATAGAGCGAGAGAGAGAGAGAGAGAGAGAGAGAGAGAGAGAGAGAGAGAGAGAGAGAGAGAGAGAGAGCGAGAGGGAGAGAGAGAGGTAGGTAGGTAGATAGATAGATAGATAGATAGATAGATAGATAGATAGATAGATAGATAGATAGATAGATAGATAGATAGATAGATAGATAGATAGATAGATAGATAGATAGATAGATAGATAGATAGATAGATAGATAGATAGATAGATAGATAGATAGATAGATAGATAGATAGATAGATAGTATAATACTTTGTGAAAAGTAATGACAAAAATGTATACATTTTATTTTACAATTATTACAATAATAATTAATTTAAATTCTAATTTAATGTGTCAAATGTAATACTTTGCAATGTTAATCATTCATTCATTCATCTTCTGAACCTGCTTTATCCTCACTAGGGTCATAGGGGTCACTGGGGGCCAATTCCAGCTACAACAAGCGAAGGTGGAGCGGGGTACACCCTGTAGACAAACAATCACACTCATATGGCCAATTTAGATCAACCCATTAACCTATCAGTGTATTTGTGGATGGTGGGAGGAAACTGGAGAAAAGCCACGACATGGGGAGAACATTTAAACTCCACACAGAAAGGTCTGGTGCTGGAATTGTTCCTTCTTATTGTGAACCACTGCACCACTGTGCTGCCGCAATGTTTACTTTATGTATGTATGTAAACTTTATTTCCATGCATTTAAAATCATTTCAAGTGTTTCTTAAAATATTATCCATCTTCTCTCACTTAAAACGGTCCTAAATGTTGCTGTTGTAATTCCTTATTTCATTCCCGCAGTCATGTAAAATTGAGTGTAGATCAGATCCAGGTGCATCATGGGAGTGACATAGACAGACTAACTTGGGAATCCCTGGCCTGTCTTTACTTTCAGCCATCTGCGTTGTTTTCAGACCTGGATAAAGTAGTATTATTAAAAACAGGAGAAGCCGTTCTTGGCTGAATCAGTTTGTAGAAACCAGTGGAGTCGATCCAAAAAGACCAACCCTGTCGCCATCTGTCGCTGCAGGCAGAGTCTCTGCAACTCACTTCACCAGTCTGCAATTAGTGCTTTAGTCAGGTCCAGGCCTACATAGCTTCTAAGAATAGGTTTTTGTTGAAGAAAATAGATTTGTATTAATTTTGTAATATTGAAAACAAACACAGAGCTAGCAGTACTGTGGAGTACTGGAGTGTGTTTGCAGTTGGTCGTAGACAGGTGCTGCTGTGTTCCCAGAATGCCAGGCTGTGGTATTAGTAAGGTTTTATTGAAAGACCAGACGGAGAAACCCAGGGATCCCCAGGTCAGGCTAATACTCACCCTAATACGCCCTCTAACTCCGATTACATGGGCATCTTACATCCAGTCTGGAGGAAAATGGCAGCAGGCATTAGCATCAGCATCACAGGATTTGATTGGTTCCTCAGCATGGGAATCGATTCTACTGGAGAGAACACTCTGTCCTGTTACAACTATTATTGAAAAAAATGACAAATGATTCATAGCTTAGATTTTCATGAATGTATCAGAAAGATGTTCCAAAGAGAAAAATGAAAAACACAAAAAAGGAGAACAACCTTCACGTTGAAAGTGACTAAAACCTTGGCTTGGTTTAAATAATAAGTTGACATTCATATATTATATTGTTTCCTCCTGAAGAAGTTAAGATATTCATATAAAAAAAAAACTCTGGGTAAAGTAGCTGTAGTGAACATGGACAAATACAGGCTGTAAGAGTAGCTAAGATGACTATATGTTAACTTAACTCAGATGTGAAACCGTTGTGATGCATTTTCAAAATGTCCTCTTGTCATTATTTTTTTTGTCGTTCATGATCTGCATCAATGGACTTTTTTATGCACTGTTATTCAAATAAGAACGAATGCATTAAAACTCAAATAATGAGTCTCTTCTGAAAATATAACATATTTGTATTAAAATGGCATAGTTTTGCACATTTGCTGTGATTTTTTCTTTTCTTTTCTTTTCTTTTCTTTTCTTTTCTTTTCTTTTCTTTTCTTTTCTTTTCTTTTCTTTTCTTTTCTTTTCTTTTCTTTTCTTTTCTTTTCTTTTCTTTTTTTTTCTTTTCTTTTCTTTTCTTTACTCCTACTTCAAAATGTTCACAGTTAATCTTCTCACATCATTCTTTCAGTTGAAAAAACAGCCTGAGGTCTGGTTTGTTAAACTGATAATATTAAATGTTTTTCACTTATTCTCAAAATAATATGGGTGGAAATTACTGACAGTAAAATGAGCAAAATAAATGTCTTATTCTGTCATTACTAAACTAAACTCAACATATTATAATCATTTTCTACTTGTTTGAAATGTAATACAGTTAATGATTTAAATTGGTTTCATTTAAAATATTTGCGTTATAAATATAAGTTGTACTATTTTATTAAGTACATTTTTATATAATGTCTATGCTTATGCAACACAGTTTCACTTTTTATAGCATACATTAGTGCAGGACAGATATGGTGAGCCTTTATAATTGGTTTTCATCCAAAAGCTGCAGGGTGGGATGGTGGTGCAGTGGAAAGTAAACACAAACAGATTAAAGATCCAGTGATGATACATGAAAACCTGGTATTACCCCCCAAAAAACAAAAAAAAACCCTGAAGATTGGGGTGGCACAGTCGTGCCTCACAGCAAGAAGGTCCATGTGTGGGTTTTCTCCACTTTCCGCCCACCATCCAAACACATGCACTGATAGGTTAATTAGTTAATCTAAATTGTCCATAGGTGTGAATGTGACAGTGATTGTTTGTCTATATATGTTCAGCCCTGAGATGAACTGGAGACACATACAGGGTGTACCCCGCCTTCACCCATTGTAGCTGGATCCCCACAGACCCTCACAGAACCTCGCGACCCCAGTGAGGATAAAGCGGGTTCAGATGACAAGATGAGACAAAAAGCTGCAATTTGAGTAAATTAAAGTCAGTTAACCTAAAGTCATAACTTCAAAACCTTTAAGTTTATGTTGAGTCAATTACATTCTAAATTATTTCACAATGACAGGAAGTATTTGGTTTCATCCTGTGGCTGATTTATTGACTTTATTTCATATTTCAAGGCCTCAATTCATGAGGAAAAAGTTGACTTTGACCCGAACAATCTGGGAAACATGATGATAACAAGGTCAATATGTTATGTTTGTTTAGACCAGGCTGTTCCTACAGAGCTCCTACAAAAAAGTGCTGAGGGAAAAGAAGTTCCCGGTGTCACGTAAATGTCACCTTTGCTGTTTGCTGATGTTTCCACTCAGTGGTGTTTCTGTCGGAGCCTGCTGAGTCGAAAGGGATGTGCACTATCAGGGGCTCCAGCGTGCACCAGGAGCTGCATGTAGTCTTAGAGGGAGACCGGTCGTAACTTAAGTCCTGGGAATTGGGTCAATGCAGAGCAGGGCAGGAGCACAGAGGAGGTTAAGCTCAATGATTAGCTACTAAGCCAAGACCACAGTGCAGCAATCTCCTGTACATGCCTACTTACACACAGTCCATGCACATAGTTCAGAGTATAGTCAGGAAAGTATCGGTCACTCATTACACACTGTCTTCACTCTTTGCAGTTTAGGAACAGGTTAGATGACCCTTTGGGCCTAATACCAATTCACTCCTTGGCGCCCTTTCACCTCCCCCTTACCTCTTGAACTTGACACTGGCTCTTAACAGTCCTTCCAGGATTTCACAGGTCTTTTTTGAGATTGTTGCTAAAATGTCTGATGTTGCACAAGCTTTTCTGAAAAATTGCGATGACAGTTGCGGTGCTTTTTAGGCTTTTGTTGCGGGAGGAAGTGAAAGTTGTGATAAATAGTTGCGATTTTCCCATTTTGTTATCAAAATTAAGTAACTTTTTAAATATTTAGTTACTGGTGAATTAATTAAAAGTCATTGTGATATAGTCCTCAAAACTACCTTACTGAGATGGCAAATAAATGATTATGAGGATTACAAAAATGCAACAATATATATATATATATATATATATATATATATATATATATATATATATATATATATATATATATATATATATATATATATATTTGCCCAAATGCACCTGTTGGTTCAAAGTGTAAAGTTCATATGGCCTCACAACACTACACGAAGTTGTAAAACATAATATAAACATGTCAACCAGTAAAAAAACCAAAACATTATTACTAGTACTGTGTAATAGAGGCAGTTTATAGATAATAGAACAAAGACACTGAGATATTAAGACAAACTTTCAAATATGACAAATAAAATATTACCTGGATGACAAAAATGCAGCAAAGAAGTACTCTTCCAAATGCACCTGTTGGTACTAGTGCATCATTTTAGTCTGCTGGCCGCGCACATGTAGCTTCATAATGTAAGGTAAACATGAAAAGGCAGAAGGGGCAGCTCAAGACGTCACAACTAATTGGTCACAATTTGCGGGAAAGTCATGGTGATTGGTTAAAATTATAACATTGTGCATTGAAGTTTCAAATTGCAACATCACAAAATCGTAGAGGGTCTGCCTTAATACAGAGCTGTAAAGGTTAGGGGTGGAATCATTGTCCTGAAATGACACAACCCTTCACCACAGCACAACAATGGATTGGATTTATATATCTCTTTTTGGCCACTCGAAGCACTTTACATTAGTGACCTATTATTCATTCACTCTCACATTCACACTCTGGTGGTGGTAAACTACACCTGTAGCCACAGTTGCCCTGGGGCAGACTGACAGAAGCGTGGCTGCCATTTTGCACTTACAGCCCCTCTGACCTGGAGGCAAGGAGGGTAAAGTGTCTTCCCCAAGGACACAACAGACTGACTAGGACCGAGTGGGTTTTGAACCGCCAACCCTTTGGTAATTGAATGAGCCACTCTACTAACTGAGCCATGGCCAATCCCACACTAGCCAGTTATGGATGCTGCTATTAACAGATGCTACTTTGTGTCTGAAAGTATTCACCATGTCATCAGAAGCTTTGAGTATCTTTTCATGGCTATTAACTATGAACCACAGAACTGTGGTCTCTAACACACTGAAATAGCATTAAATGGTCAATCAAATGGTTATTTTTTTTTGGATGATTCAAATAGAATTATGGTAAATGTTTTCTACCCCTTTGTAGTGAGGTTCATGAAAATCTCTGTTTCAGGCTGTGTTCAGCCCTCTGCCTTAGCCCTACTCCAGAATCACGACAGCACTACCTATTCATATATATGCACAAAATGAAGGGGTTAAGGGGGAGGGCCAAGGGGTGAACGCACAACCCACACACCCCACAATCACACATCAGTCTATATCACCTGAAGTTCAGCTTCTTCTCCCTCAGCCTGTTCTACAGTATCTTTACCCTAAACCCCCTGAAGGGGAGGCACCGCCTATTGTTTTTGTTTTGTTTGTTTGTCAATAACTTTACGCAAAAAACTACTGGATCAATTTCTGTGAAATTTTGAGGAAAGGTGCGAGGCAGTCCATCATAAATCCCACTACATTTTGATGAATGTAGGTGAAAGGTCAAGGTCACCAAAGGGCAAATCAGGTAAAATGTCTGCGATGGACAGGCTTAGGCTTTGTTTGGTCCAGCACCACTTATTATTTCTGTTTCCTGTTAAACCATGATGCACCAGGCCCTTATAAACATTATCTATCTATCTATCTATCTATCTATCTATCTATCTATCTATCTATCTATCTATCTATCTATCTATCTATCTATCTATCTATCTATCTATCTATCTATCTATCTATCTATCTATCTATCTATCTATCTATCTATCTATCTATCTATCTATCTATCTATCTATCTATATATATATATATATATATATATATATATATATATATATATATATAAATGAACATCAAAACAGGTCCTCCAGCCTCCCCCTCCATTTAAAACAGGTGTATATAGGTTAACTCTCCTATTAGTTTCCATGACATCAGTGCTAATGAACATCTGGAGTTTGTCCCTAAGGTCTTCAATAGCATCTCACTGCTTCTAATGTGCTAATGGTAATGCTACTGTAGGTTCTCTGCGTATATTATAATGGGTAATAGGGATTATTTAAAGTGAGTTAACCATTGGCCTTTACCTTGTAAATATTAAATTACACTTCAAAATAAAGTCAAGACAAAATAATTAGGTTTTCAGTGGTTATGTTAGCTGAACATCCAAAAGCATGTTTAGGAGCTCATGTAAAACCTTCAGTATTTTCAGCAGGATTCATCATCAGCTGCTCTATGATCCAACCTGCTGCTGCACAAATTACAAACTAATAGTGCTATTCCCTTGTGGTTCATAGAGAAATTTATCACAGCTGCATATATCCCCATTTTCACTCTTTAGTACTGCTGACTATAACTGTATGATTACTGTTGAAAAAAAGGCTCATCTTGGTAGGTAACATAAGGTAACTAGTAGTGGGATAGCTAGTGATGATGTTAGGTAAGAATGTAGCATCTGACTAGTTTGTTTTTTACCTATTAATGCAGAAAAGGCCCTTATGTGTCTACTCTTTTATCTAGATGATACCAATGGGCAAGGACCTCAGATCTGAAATGGAGAAGTATGATTCAGGTTGAATAGGAAATTTTGATCTGTACCATATCTGACTTCACTTGATACATACAGTAGGACTGTCAGAGTTATAGTTTAAGTAAAGCACATTTCTTCCAGCTCCATTGAATGTTGACTTTTGTTAAACAGTCTTTAATGATGTTTAGGATTTTACAGATTCAGCAGCGCTCCAGATCAGCTCTTTAAAACTCTATAGTTCCACCACTTTTAGTCCAAATATATGTAATAATAATATTAATACATGCACCTCTGGCACCAAAAAGCCAACATGACGATGGCCAAATCACAAAAAATAATGAGTAATGTCATGGTTTCTCCATGTGTTAATTAAATACCGTCTAGATATGTATTCCTTATGTTATAATGTTTAAGAAATATTAGATAGATTAAGATTATTATTAGGGTGACATGCAGTACCACAGCTATCAAAGATTACATACATATATAAATAAATAATTCAACAAATATTCACCTCCAAATATTAATATCAATTTGAATATAAACCAGTGAATGTTCAAGTCATTAAAAAATATTTTAGAAGCAACCAGTGACAACTCTGTAAGTTTATGGACATTTCATAAAAAGGGCACAAGATGCAAAAAAAAAAAAAAAAAAAAAAAGCAGTATATTGTGTGGACAAGGTAGATCCAATCTCTTTATGCAACATGTGATGATAAGTGAGGGCTTTAACATTTGAGATGATCCTCAGTAAATGCAGTATCCAGTGCATATTTGTCTATATATATATATACATATATATATATATATATATATATATATATATATGATAGAGCAGACCTACAAAGCAGAACGTGACTGTTCAACTTGCATTATTTAAAGGGTATCTAACTGGCAGAAATATTTGACAAACTTGTGCAAGACCTCACAGACTTTGTGGAAATAATTTAGTGTTATGATAGATTGCAAATGTGCTTTTTAAGATTTAGGTTTGAAGGATAGATGTGGAGAGGAAATAACTGTACTGAATGAGGCACACTGAAAAATCATTTTTATATGTGCTGTCACAGTTAAAATGAGAATGTTTTGGGATCAGCATGAGACTCTTTTTTTTCTTTAAGTGATAAGGTGTGAACCTGGCACAGAGGCACAGCGGCAGTATGATTCAATGTGTGAGACTTCATCACATGTTATAAACTGAACCTCTACAGTTAAACTGAGCACAGAGGTCTAAAAATTGCTCTCTCTGTGACTCGTTAAAAAAAAAGGGGGTAAAAAAAGCAGATTCATTCCTGTGATTTAACACATACGCACACACCTGAAAGGGCCAGAGCTGATGTGTGCATCTAGAATATTCTGTACCCAGAGGCAAACATGCATCACAAATACAAGTATGTTGAAGCAGCTGAGCCCAGAGAATCTATACAGGATTGTTTGAGCCATGATAATAATAACAGTACGAAGAGGAAGAGGAGGAAGAGGAGGAGGATTTTAGTCATACGGTCTTTCAAATAGGCCTCAACAATGTGACTAAAATGTTAACGTCACAACATCTTAATTATCAGCTGATATTTGATTTGATTTGATTTGAATGCTTTATTTCGAACATGTGCAGAATGAAACAATAATCAATACAACAACAACAACAACAATAATAATAATAATAATAATAATACACAATGACATGTCTGAAAAGGACATGTCATTGTGTATTGATATCGATCATAACAGGGAGAAATTATTTTTGATTTTTGATCAAGTTTACCACATAAAACTGAAGTGATACAACTGATTGTTGGATAGAAGAATTTTGTCACAGACTCTGAGGATGGTGTAGTCGGTGCTGATGCTGGTCTGAACTGAAAACTCTACAGCAGGGGTGTCAAACTCATTTTAGTTCAGGGACCATGTTCAGGCCAACATGATCTAACCAGTAATATAACAACATAAGACATAAATAATGTCAACTTCAAATTTTTCTCTATGCTTCAGAGAGAAAAATATAAAATTACATGATGAAATTATTTTCATCTGCAAATTAATCTTTTAAAAATCCAATCCACTGTATTTATATAGAACACAAGAACAGTGCTGCAACAATTAAATGAAAATGACAAACACATGTGGAAAATGTGAATAACTAACAATTTGAAATTAAGTGAGAAAAATAAGTGCAAATTTAATAGTTTTGTGCTTCATCTTCTCGTTTATATGCGTGTGTTGCAACTTACAGATCACAGCAAATCTACAAATACACAAACATTTAATAATAAGCAGAATATTATTGAAATTACATTTAATTTTCTGAAGACATTCCATTCAGATATTTACTTCAGGTTATTCATATTTTTTTAAATGAAATAATACTATGTAAATGTGAACATTTTCTTGTAATGTTACTTTTTTTACACTAAGACAAAGGGGGAAAAAAAATGAGTTTTTACTTTGATCATATTTTACAGGCCTGATTCACTTGAGGTTGAAGTTGTCTGTATGTGGAAACTGGATTAAAATTATTCATATCTTTAGTGTAAAATTTGCATTTCCTAAATTTATCTCAGGGGACAGATTGGATGCTTTGGTCCACGGGTCACATGTTTGACACCTGTACTCTACAGGAGGTATCTGAGATGGGCCCAGTGAGGAGTCTACTGTCAGTAGAAAGTGGAGTCAGAGTTTTAGGTCAGATGATCAAATAAAATGATGAAATGGAAGATTATCTGTGCTCTGTGCTTACTGTTATTCTGATTTCAAAACAACTTGGCAGGGTGTGCCTTACATGGCTGTGTCCTGTTTGTGATCAAAGAGAGTCACAACAAATTATATTTTCATTTGCTATGTCCTATGTTCTATGTAAATGACAAAAAAAAAAAGGATTCTGAACATGTGAACATATGTAGTGATTGGATGATAGGGATGAAATGGGAGACATAGAGTGGACTACACCAGAGAAAGAAAGTGAAGAACTGCAGTTTGAAGTTTGTTTAAAGCAAACAATGACTTTGTGACATATATTCTTTATGGTCAGAACAAAAACTAGAAATAACAACGAAATCACATTTATAATGACCTATGGGTGAATACAAAAAACAACAGAAAGTGAACACAAACAGATTAAAGATTTAACAATTCCTGGCTCACAGTAAAAACGACCCTGGTTCGATCCCCACACCAGACATTTCTGTGTGGAGTTTGCATGTTCTCCCCGTGTCTGTGTGGGTTTTCTCCAGTTTCCTCCCACCATCCAAACACATGCACTGATAGGTTAATTAGTTAATCTAAATACCCCATAGGTGTGAATGTGAGAGTGATTGTTTGTCTATATATGTTCAGCCCTGAGATGAACTGGAGACTCATACAGGGTGTACCCCACCTTCACCCATTGTAGCTGGATTAGGCCCCCAGTGTCCCCAGTGTCCCCAGTGACCCCAGTGACCCCCATGGCCCCCATGACCCCCGTGACCCCCGTGACCCCCGTGACCCTAGTGAGGATAAAGCAGGTTCAGATGACAAGATGAGACACTGAAGATTGTATTAGAAAGTGGGTAACTGATGGGAAAGTCAAATAATACATTCCTGAATCAATCATTTTAAATGTAAAAATATTCAATAATATTGTGTTTTTGTCTCAGTCTAACTCTTAATTTATTTCTAAGTCCAATTGAAGCATGACATTAACCATTATAGACAGTGGAGCCACATTCATCTGATACTGAAACGATCATCCACACCTTTATCTTGTCTCATATTGATTAAGGTCATTCTTTGTTCACTTCTTTCAATAAAACCACTCTCATCAGACTTCAGACGGTACAGAATTCCATTGTTAGTTTTTTGTCAGTTCACCCAGAACAGCCCACATCAGCCCTGTTCTATCAGTCCTTCACTCCTTCCAGTCAAATTTTGTATTGGTTTAAATATTTTCGTTTTGGATGCATGGTCGGGCCCCCCAGTATATTGCAGATGTGTTGTGCCTCTACTCCTCAGGATGCACCCTTAGGTGTTCAGGCCAGAGCCTCCTGAAAGCCCCAAAGACTCATTTTAAAACATGGGGAGACCTGTCCTTTCAGACTGTAGCCCCCAGACTCTAGAACGACCTGCTTCTCTCCCTGCATGTGGTCGACTCCGTGGACTCTTTTAAAAAGTAGCTCAAGACATTTTTATGTCGAAATCCTTTTATTTATTTAATTAATTGTTCTTGTGTTGTTTTATTGTGCCCATTTTATGTACATTTTACTTACTTACCCACTTGTTATTGGTTTATCTCTATACACTTTATAAGTATTTTAGCTGACAATGTGGTCTACACTAACTCTAACGGTATAAAAAAAGTACTAAGACAATTCCCCAGGTTTTTTAAATGCAACATTAGAAAGGGCAATAAAAACACAACATATAAATGGGCTAAAATCAATCAAAGATAAAAACAAAACAAAACAAAACAAAACAAAACAAAACAAAACAAAACAAAACAAAACAAAACAAAACAAAACAAAACAAAACAAAACAAAACAAAACAAAACAAAACAAAACAAAACAAAACAAAACAAAACAAAACAAAACAAAACAAAACAAAACAAAACAAAAAAACAAGACCAACCTATGAAGACCCAGTGCTACTAATTTTCTTCACTTTTGTCTATTTTCTTTTTTCTTTCTACATTTCTTATGGGATTGATCACAATTTAGTATCAAATTATCCTCTGTATTTCACATTTTTTCAAATGAAAATAAGGTATTTTTCTATATTCCATTTCCTGATCATGTACATTTTCATAAAATCTCAGATAAAATTTTAGAGTTATGTCAGAAACAGAGAAATCTGAAGAAAAAGTGATTTTTGTTTCAGTGAAATATATAAATAAGTGAACATTAACTAAGAATCCCCATCCATCACTGATCCATCCCCATGGTTTTTACTGGTGAATCGATGATGCAGAAGATGACAGTGTTTTCACGTTGACTATGGAGCCTCTGAACATCCAAATGGATCATATCTGATGACCATGAAAAGGTGTACGTGTACTGATATATTGATGAAATTAATGGATCAACACATATTAAACATAGTAAACACAACAAACACTATTAGTTAAGTATGTAGATAAGATAAGATAAGATAAGATAAGATAAGATAAGATAAGATAAGATAAGATAAGATAAGATAAGATAAGATAAGATAAGATAGTTCTGTTGTGTGTGTGTGTGTGTGTGTGTGTGTGTGTTGTGTGTGTGTGTGTGTGTGTGTGTGTGTCAGGCTACAGAGGATCGCTGACGGTCAATGAGCCTGACAGAATATTACAAAAAACAACCTTTATCTGAAAATCTGTTGATCCTGTAAACCACTCATGACCAAATAGCCGTGTATCCACAACATTCCGGTATCCACGGCTTGATTAAAACCTTTTCTCCACAAGATACCATGGGCCGGCTTTGTGGGTGTCTATTTAATCACGCTCTTGATCTGTTGAATGGCATTGTGTTTGATGTTGCTTAATGCGCTTCCTTTGTGCTGCTGCGTAAGTGGCTCTCTTGAGGGAAATTATGTGCATATTTTCACTAAAGGTGACATTTCCTTGCTCGCTCAGTGAAATAAACGCGCAGAGAAAGCTGCACTGCATCTATTTTCTGACTCCAGAGCTGGGGAGGACTGTTTGGTCTGTGCCAAAGCTATCTGCTAATGGAGTTTGGCTGCACTGCATATAGTGTACCATTAATTCATTAAGGAAGTGCAGTCCTCTCATTTCAAATAAAACTACAGAAACACAAAGGGGGGGGGCAGCTTGCATTTGGGTGGAGTGTCATTAATCTAGATGCCTGGTGTCAAGGACAAATGTTGAAGGAAGTACAGTGTGTGTGTGTGTGTGTGTGTGGTTTCCTGTTTTTGTGTTGCTGTGTGCACCTGTGTGTGTAGTTATAGCTGCTGACAGAAGGGGGGAGTCAGCTAATTTTAGTTCAGGTGAAAGAAAGAGCGGGGAGGGAGTGGAGGAAAGGTTTGATGAGCAGAATTGTTGTCACTGAGCTGAACAATCCAACCACACACACACACACACACACACACACACACACACACACACCACCACCACCACACTCCACCTCCACACCCGAGATTCAAGGCAGAATGACAGACTGACGGGACCCAGACAGATGAGCCAGATCGATCAAAACCACGACGGCTTTAGTTTATCGATTAAAAAGCATGGAATGGAGAAAAAATAAAAAAAGAGCAAGAGACATGAGAGAAACAGTAAAAGGAACAGGCCAATGCAATCTGCTTTTAAGGTGCATTGATTAAATAAAGAGACAGGAAAATTAATTAATTATTAGGCTTTTGTAACTTTAAAATGACTTGTTTAGGGGAAGGGGAGAGGGGTATGGTGTTTGAGTTGGTTTGTCTGTCTGTCTGTCTGTCTGTCTGTCTGTCTGTCTGTCTATTTGATTGTAAGTAGGTTTATGCAAAAACTACTGGATCAATTTCCATGACATAATTTAGGAAAGGTGCAAGGAGGTCCAGCATAGTTTGGTGAATCTAGGTCAAAGGTCACAGTCATCCAAAATTTATTTTCACAATGATAAGAGATAGGTGGGGCGGGGTTTGTTGTGCCGGGCACCACTTGTTTAGTTTTTTTAAGTAAAAAGATGAATGACTTTGCTGCCAAAATTAATCCAATGTGTAAAATAGCTGATGTAAAACTGCTGACGTCCAGTAGATGCAAAAATCTGTCATTCTCACTGACTTACGCTGAACCTCTATTTAACCCATAAAGACCCACTTATAACCAAAATGATCAACTAATCTAAAATGTTTAACTACTTTTGAACTATTAAATATACAAATGAATGAAAAGAAAAGACAGGAACAAAGAAGGAAAAGATGGTTCTTTTCATTCATTAGGTTTTTGTAACTTTAAAATGACTGGGTCTATCTTTTGTCTACTTTCTAAATGTGTGTACACCAAAATGAAATGTGTGAAATACCTAACAAATCTAAAATGTTTAACAACTTCTGAACCACTAAACCTATAAATACATGGAAATAATCTGTTTAAAATGTAGTTTCTCATCTTTTCATGGTCATCAGATATTAGCCAATTGAATATTCAAAAGCTCTGTAGTTACTATGAAACACCATCATCTTCACCAGTAAAACTCATGGAGTTGGATCAATGACACATGACAGTGGATAGAGACACTGGCTTTATATTTAGTTAATTGTAGCTGAAAAGGTTCATTTTTCTTCATTTTTCTTTGTTTTCAAGATAAAACTCCTAAACCATAAACTGTTTTTTATGAACATCTATATCATCAGTAAATTAAATACAGGAAAATAGCTGATTGTCACTTGAAAAAAGCAAAATATAGAGGATAATGTTATAAGAAATGGTGAGGAATCATTGAAAAAAGATTAATTAAATACATATAGATAGGAAAACAAATCTGTACTGGGTCTTTATGGGTTACAAATAAAAGATCAATAATGTCTGGGTATCTACACAAATTTTTTTCTTGATGAAGTACTTGATAAAGCTGACCATTTTACTGGACCTTTAGCAGGTGTTTGCTTTGACCCCTCCCCCCCTCAGCTCCTCCCCCTTTTGCCAAATACGGTCTTTTTTTTGCCAAATTCAAAGAACAAACTTACTTCAAAACAAATGTTGATTTGAATCATCTTTGGCATCTATTGTTAAGGTGCATTATCATCCTATATTGTGTAAACCTGAGTTGAGCAAAATCCACTTTTTTAGCCCTTAAATGTATTTTGTTGTGTACTTTGAGTATTTAGGAGTGCAAAAACTAAAATGTATTCTCTCCTGGTGCTGGATATATATTTTTATATTATTTTTGGGTCATATTTTTCAGTCTCTTTAGTTTATTCACTATTCACTATTCATCCTCTATTCACTATTTTCCTTTTTTGTCTATAACATTACAGTATTTGGACAATAACCTTATTACAGTATATAAAGTTATAGACTTCCAGGAATCCAATTTGTTTTTTCTCACAGCGGTTTTGTAGTCCAAGTTCAATTTTGCTGATGTTACAAGTAGTCAATTCAAAATGTTCAGTTGTAGGGTGTATTAACCACACAATTCATCTCATCTCCCCCCAGCATCAGAGTGTCTTTGAAGTGCCTGGTTAAAATTTATTTTTGTCAGAAATGTACTGACATCAGTGAGGGAAGTTCTCCTTGTTTGTGCGAAGCACTTCAAGGACGATGATGTTGATTTACATGTGAAAAAACCAAATTTAAAAGCATGATATGGTCCCTTTAAATAGAAATGGACCAAAATACTGACTCTAATAAGAGGCTGAAGGATAAGATGTATTCAGTTGTTTTAGTTTGTTCACACTGATCCATAAAAGCCCAGGTCTGATCCAAAACCTGCAACAAACCCCTCCCCAAACAAACAACAACAACAGCAAAACATTTTAAAGCATTACCTACAACATAGTTTGTCAAACCTACAATGTGTGGTTTTAGAATGTCATATTATTCAGTGCGTTTTTATAAAGAGCAGCACTATCATAACCTTTTCTCTAGCAAAATCCAACCTCAATAGTTTGTTTGTTTGTTTTGTCTTTTTATTAAAAATGACACCAAATTCTGCCAAGAACTGAATCACCTCAGGAACTGACCTTTATATTTTCCTCCACCAAGGAGGTTATGTTGTCACTGGAGTTTGTCTGTCTGTCTGCCTGTCTGTCTGTCTGTCTGCCTGTCTGCCTGTCTGTCTGTCTACCTGTCTGTCTGTCTGTCTACTTGTCTGTCTGCCTGCCTGTCTGTCTGTCAGCAACTTTACTCAAAAAGTTATGGATGGATTTTAATAAATTTTGAAAAAAACACTTTGAAATTTTACATTGCAGTAAATGGAGAATATGTTTGCTGACAGACAGACAGATAAACTCCAGCAAAAACATAACCTCCTTGTTGGACTTCTCTTCATTCAAAGGGGGCAGGTCTGCCTTGGCAGAGGTTTGTGCTCTCAGTGCTATTCCAATTTTTATACTGTCATCATTTTTTCAATTGCAGAAATGCAGCTATATATATATATGTGTGTGTGTGTGTGTGTGTGTGTGTGTGTGTGTGTGTGTGCATATACTCATTCATATTTCAAGATGCTACAAATTATACCCAGATAGAATTATAAGCATGAAGACTCACCTTTGGTAGAGACTCATTGCCATGGAAACAATGCATCATCTCAAACTTGTTTTATTGGTGTGAAGTGACAGGTTTTTAGAGAGATGCAAACTAACACTTTCCAAGTAGTTGTAATGTTTCAGCTTTTTTCACTGCAACTCGTTGCTCCAAAATGGGGTGATATGAAATAAAGTATTTTGGAAATGTTTTTTTATGGAAAAAAGGCACATGATTATCAAATAAATAAAAGATAGTGCCAATATCCCTGTGCTCATTTAGACCTCACAGCTGATGTGTTGCTATCAACAACAGGGAGGCATTCAATAGATGATAACATCAGAATTGAAATCAGATGAGAATTGAAGGAGGAGAAGCAAAATAAACAAAGTTGTAAACTAATTGTTTACAAAGGCAAATTTCAACAACCAAAGTGTTAAGTGATTTTAATGAATTGTGGACGATGATGATGGACGAAGCACAATGACATTAACTTATCATAACTTCGTCCGGATGAGCAAATGAATGAATGAAAAATAAATATAAACTAGAGTTAAAAAAATGCAACTGATCTGTCAGCATTCCAAAAACCAAACTATAAAAGCTTCACATTCACATGAGATGCACTGAAATATCAGCTTTGAAATATAACATTGGTCTTTGTCCAGTCTTTTCATTGTTGCAAATATAATGAGGGTCTAATAAAAGCTTTTGTGTGAGAAAATAGAAAGAGGAAGGATGATTCCAGTTTATTCTACTGTAACTTGGGTCTTTTATATCTTGCTATTAATATCACTGTACTCACCACGTGGCTGTGATCTGGGATTACAGAGACAGGCCTAAAAATACATTTAGACTGGGCAAGAAAGTCGCTTTTTAATCAAAATTATTTAGAAGAAGCAACAAAT
This sequence comes from Siphamia tubifer, assembly GCA_020466265.1. Taxonomy (NCBI): domain Eukaryota; kingdom Metazoa; phylum Chordata; class Actinopteri; order Kurtiformes; family Apogonidae; genus Siphamia; species Siphamia tubifer. Next base: position 21,261,773 of record CM035804.1, on the reverse strand, counting down.
TGTATCCCAAAGCATCCGTTGCGTTCACAGACCACAAATTTTCTGGTTCAGCTTTGACATGTTGGTGCATTGGGGGATTATTACCAACACTCTGAGTGTATTCAGTTGTCGTTATAGCCTAGATAATGTGACTGAATACTTCAAGGATCTGCTTGTATCTCTGTCTCAACATAAGGCTGTGTTTTGTTGCATTCCACTGAGTGAATTCCCAGAGTGTGATGTGCACAATGTTAGCAAAACTGGAAAATGGGATCAAAAGTAAAGACTGTCAATGTTCTTTAACATCTCAATTATTTCTGAGAAAGCATGACTGAAAAGTTTAGCCAGATTTGGATTGTACTGGTGTGTAGGTGCACACTTCACTGTACCTTGTGCCTGTTTTTCTTTTTCTTGCTGTTTCGTTCTGCACTGGCATAAAACAGGTCGAAGCAGAAATGATGACGTCTGGCAGCTCAGACCAGTGCTCTACAGAGCAACCAGAAGCCTAATTAAAACCAGAGTTTGAGGCGACACAGATGGACATTATTGTGACTTTAGGCCGAGCAAATGGAGTTAACCCTGTTTTTTTTTTCCCCTTTTCACCTGATTGCACGGATCCAGCTTGAAAAATAATCCACTGTTGTTATTTTTTATGAAGAAAATCTTAAGGCTTAAAGCTGAATCATTTGTCTAAGAATTGACATTTCTGCAAAAATATAATTACTTACTATCCCTATTAAAAATGTACCATCAGTCAAAGGCATCAGGAAGTGATTAAAGATAAAGAAATGTGCAAGACCACAGTAAAACAGAGAAGAATAAGAGCAAAAATGTACAGTATTTGCAAATTAAAGCATGGTTGTGTCTCCGGCATGGATATAAAACAGTCTTATGTGTCCAATGCAGATGTACAGATATAGATTGACTATAAAACACAAGAGGCACTTCCTGAATCCCCATTTATTTTGAACTCCTTGACTGATATTATCTCGAAGCTGGCAATGCAATTACAGAAGCACTGCCATCAATAGTTGGTTCCAGCAGTACAAGCATGACAGAAATCCACTTATTCCATCTAGTATTGATGTCAATTTACTGTTTCATTACAGCCAGAGCTTAGAGAGCAGCACATGATCACAGCTGAAGGAGTATCTTATTATGGGATCTTAACGCAAGTTTAGAACCACAGCAGATAAATAATGCAATAGATACAATGCATAATCATGTAAAGACTTTCTATAGATACACAGGTACTTTGAAAGATAGTGATAGATTATGTGAAGGGACGTCGTCGTTTGCATGTATATGTATGAGACGTAGCAGGTAATACTGAGGCTTAAGGCTGGAGAGTCCTCCAGGGTGCATGGTTAGTATAGGTTTGGATTGCGGTTGTTTTTACTTTTTACTTTCTGCTCATAAATGCTTATCACTGTGCAACCTGGATAATATCTTAAAGGGTCATGTCATTGGTTTACAGGGATTTAACAGGATCATATTGCAGGAATAGAATATTTATAATCCTGTTTTTATGAGTGTATTATTGTCTAAAATTAAAACATGACATGTTTTTGTTACATTGGAATGAGCTTTTTCTATCTATAGAAGGAGTGAGTCACTAATGTGAGCCTACTATGTTTTTTCCTTCATCTTTTTCTTCCTTTTATAATTGGTGGCAATCAATGCATAAAGACCCAAACATCCGCTGGCGACCAAAGCATCTACTCAGCTATATTGTTTAATGCCTGGTGATTCATTAATCTTACCAATCTATATAAATAATTGGTGTAAAACACAGTTTGTCGTCTTTTCATTGTTATCACATACAGTATGAACCATTTGGACGTTCAGATACTCAGTAGTGAACATAGAAACACTGTTATCTTGTACAATATTCATTCAACAATCAAACCCATGGAGATGGATCAATGAGGCTTGGTTATTGGTTACATATTGATATATTTTACTGAAACAAAATGACATTTTCTTCAGTTTTCTCTGTTTCTGATATCACTCTCAACTTTAATATGAGCCTTTATGAACATCTACAGGGGTCAGTAAATCAAATATAGGAAAATTCTTGAAAAATTATAAAATATAGAGAATGATATTACAATAAATGATGATTAAAGTATGTAAGAAGGGCTAGATAGAGAGAAAATATGATTTAAGAAGTACTGCAAAAGTAGAATTGGGTCTTTCTGGATTAAAATACATTATTGTCACTGTGGACCAAATCTGGCATCTTCTAAAACATCCATAAAAAGGATTTTGACAGAATAGTACAATTGGCATTTTCCTTATTGTATTTTCCTCAGTATTACACACTGCACCTTCAAGTAATGGGAAGGATGTTGATGACAGCATGATAACATTTTATGTATATTTTAAAAGTAAAAATATCTTATTGATTCATCAGGTGTCAATAGCTTTTTAATTTTGTAATAGTGTTAAGATCTAATGTCTGTACATTCATTCATCCAATCATTTTTTTAAAAACCAGTTTAATCCTGAAGAGGGCCTTAGGGTTGCTGTTCATTTCAGGGCTATTTCTGCAAATCTATAATGTGTTTTTTCTATTATTTAAAGACTCATCATGCAGTAGTTCTGTAATTACAGTTTGTATACTGTAATTTAACTTCAAATTAGGCTTCTATACCTTTCTGGATTTTCAGGCTATACAGTAGAAACTCTAAACAGTGAAGCAAACCTTCGTGTTTAAATATGTAACTGACAGCTTTAATGTGCGATCTAAGTATTTTATAACAAAAGCTAATGCTCGCAGTAAAAATTAGGGAAAGAAAAAAAAAAAACTTTCCTCCTGCAGCTCTTTTTTCCCCAAACACTACCATTTTATGATACTGAAGAAAAAAGCCTCCAAAACCTCATAGTTATGGGAGCAACTACTGTTCTTGATGGAAAAGCCAAAGCTCCTATCATTCTAACTGGGTATTATAGTTGTCAACCTCCTGCTGTATGCAAGTCTCTGATTGGCCAAAATCTTCTGTGTTCTTGTCAACAGTGACAAGAACAAGTGCTGAAGTCCTGTGTCCTCTCACATCACTTGATTTATAATATATAAAGGTGATTATAGATTTTGTTTTTTGCTAACTGTTGCTGAAAAAGTACTGTCTACTGAAGCTTTAATTGCTATTGAAATTGTATCATCCTGGGAATTTTGTCTGTTTTCTAAATCTGCCATCACAGGCTGTTGTCATCATATTAGTATACATGATGCATGAATTCCCCATATGTAGTGTACTAATGTTTGTAACCTGATAAAGATTCAAGTCACTGTTAAAGTTTTGTGGCTTGTATTAATTGTGTAGGTGTTACTTTTTTTTTCCACACAAGAAATGAGAATACTTTCCCCAATTGATTTCACTGACCTTCAGTGACTAGTTCACCTTAAAACTTGAAGAATGTCCACTTATTGTTATGATGATCACTCCCTACGGAGCTTTACGTTGTCCTACAAAGCTGCAAAGATGCTCAGTCTTAAAGATTTGCTGGAGTTTCTAAAGTACAATTGATAAATGAGAAAACACTGAAATGTTTTTTGAAGTTAAGACCGAGGAACTGTGGGTGCATGAACAAAATCGATTAGAGAAATGTCTGCGTCAGGTGAAACACTTGGAGGCTCACCAACCTCATTTTCTCTAATTTGTAATCTGGCTCGTATTCAAATCACAAATACGTAAAGTTTAACACTTGCAAGAGCTCCAGCCAGCACTTCCATTCCTCTACCTCAAGGCTGTCAAACATGTGGTCTGTGGGCCAAAAGCAGCCACAAAGGTTTGATCCGCAGGATGAATTAGCAAAGTACAAAAATTACACTAAAGATATTTACAGTGAGTGATGTGGGGTCTTTATGGGGGTCACATTATGTCTCAAGTAAAATAATATAATGCGCTATAACTGATAACTCTAAATGTTCTACTTGGTTTCATGTGTGTGTTTGTGTGTGTGTGTGTGTGTGTGTGTGTGTGTGTGTGTGTGTGTGTGTGTGTGTGTGTGTGTGTGTGCGTGTGTTTTTGTGTGTGTGTAGGGGGGGGTCGTTATATTTTGCTTGTGAATAATCAACAACTTTTCTTTGTTTTAGTGCAAAAAATAACATTAAATCATTAAAATATTTACATTTACAAGCGATTCTTTAACAATAAAATGAGAACAACCTGAACAAATATGAAGACACGGAAATGTCTAAAGATTTAATGCAAATTTAACAATATCGTGTCTGTTACTAAATGTTTTGCATCTTTTTAGGTCTGATCTGTGATGTATCACATGTATAAATGATAAGATGAGGTACAATGTTTATGCTACAAAAAATGTTTTTGCACAATTTCTGGGACATTTCTTTATTTATTTGTTTGTTTGTTTATTTGATAAGGACAGTGCACATTAATGAACATCTATGCAACAGGGAATAGATATGCCAGATTATAGCAACCATGCTATTTTGCATCCACAGTCCCTAGGCAGGCAACAAAAAACATGACAAGACAGAAAAAAAAGACAATGAAGCATGGTAAAAACACATTACAATTTCAGATGAATACTGAAAAATTAGACAAATTAAATGTTCCTGAAAGCCCAAGACTATCAATAATCATTGTTATAAGTAGTCTAACACTAACAAAAATACATAACATACAGTATGAACCTTTCTTTATTCCAAAAGTGCACTGCAAATTAGTAGAACTTTCAATATAAAAATTACAAATGTTAGTACATACTGTAAGTGAACAACAGACAGGACATATCACACTTAAACAGGTGCGGGCTGAAGGCAGAGGGGGAGGGGCTCTACAAGGGGAGTTTGCTACTGCTGTGCCATGTCATTGCAAATTGCTCATTGTTGTTGTTGTTGTTGAACATTTTGGCAGCTCTAGGGGGGCCCCCTCGTGGCTGGGGCTCCAAGCAACTGCTTGGCTTTCCTGTCCTCAAGCCCCGCCCCTGTTATTATGTTATTATTTGACTGGAGACTGAATGTGGGCCCTGAACTACAATGAGTTTGACACTCCTTTTTGCTCCATATCTTCTGTTCCTTCACTGTGCTGACATTGTTTCATCGATGCTAAACTCCACTTCCCCTCCCCCTGCCCCCCCTCCTCTTCCTCCACCCCTGTTGTCTTCTCCATCCCAGGTGTAACACTGTCTTAAGCCTGAACGGGGCAGAATGCCGGAGCAAAGCAACGACTATCGTGTGGTGGTGTTCGGGGCAGGAGGAGTAGGGAAGAGTTCCCTGGTCCTCCGTTTTGTGAAGGGGACCTTCAGGGATACCTACATCCCCACAGTGGAGGACACCTACCGTCAGGTGATCAGCTGCGATAAGAGTGTGTGCACCCTGCAGATCACCGACACCACAGGGAGCCACCAGTTCCCAGCCATGCAGCGCCTGTCCATCTCCAAAGGTCACGCCTTCATCCTGGTCTATTCCATCACCAGTAAACAGTCCCTAGAGGAGCTCAAGCCCATTTACCAACAGGTGAGGGATGGAGTATATTAGACAGCTCAACTGTTAAATCTTATGGGCAAAGCCTTTAGTATAAAACCAGCCATCTGGTGACTTTATATGCCTGTTCTCGTGCACTTTATTCCCTGACAGTTCCTAAAGCCAGGAGAAAGACAGTTGGTGATCATGTTGTTGCTTTTCATGTGCCAGTGTTTTGTAGAATAGACTTCTGCAACACATGAGACAGGCATGTTCTGTTGAGGTGTTTTAAGCAAAGCTAAAGACCCACTTGTTTATTGTTATATATGGAACTTATTGTGTTTTATTTTTTCTTAAATTGTCTATTATGTGTCCCGGTGGCTTAGTCAGTATGTAAATTGTCTAAACATCTGTTTTAATTACCTGTAAAGCTCTTTGATTGAAAGAGCTTTATAAATAAAATTATTATTAGGTATGTGGGACCACAAAATCTGCTGGAAACATATAATTCACTTAAGAGCAAAGCTGACAAAATGCACTTCAACCCTGTTGTTCAACTGTTTAGCAAAGTGAAAAAGGAAGGAAGAAAAGGGAAAAAAGGAGAGATAATTAAAAAAAAAAACAGGATGTCTTTGGTTTGACATTATTTAGGAATATGATGATAGATGTTTGGGTTTTTTTGGGGGGGGGGGTTGTTTTTTCTTCTCTGTTCATGCAGTGAAAGATCAATGCTGTACACATTTAATTGAATGTGTGTCATGCTTAGACAAAAAAATAAGCTTTTGCTTCTAACCTATTCCATTTTTGTTTTGTTTTTTGTTTTGTTTTTTGTGTTTGTTAGGATTGTTGTACTGAGTGAAATGATTGATGTACAAACCAAAGTAAGTAAATCAATTAATTATTCTCCTTCTCTTCAGGTTTTGGCCATCAAGGGCAATGTTGAGGCCATCCCCATCATGCTTGTGGGCAACAAGAGCGACGAAACCCAACGGGAGGTGGAAACTAAGGACGGCGAGGCTCAGGCCAACCAGTGGAAGTGCGCCTTCATGGAGACGTCAGCCAAAACCAACCACAATGTAACAGAGCTCTTCCAGGAGCTCCTCAACTTGGACAAGAAGAGGAACATGAGCCTCAACATCGACGGCAAGCGCTCGGGGAAGCAGTCCCGCGCTGAGAGACTGAAGGGCAAATGCAGCGTGATGTAAAAGTCCAAATTCAGGAGGAGGAGGAGGAGGAGGAGGAAAAGAGGGGAGGTGGAGGTGAGAGAGCAGGAAGAAACGCTGAGGAAAAGATGGGGAAGAAGAGACTCACTGATTAAACGTATCACTCAGAGCAAAAATGCCAGGAGGGCAATGGGTAATTTCATCATCTAAATCCTCCTCTGGTTATAACTGGTACATTCACAACCACAGCTCAACTACAAGAAACAGTCAACATTTCAGTTTGACACATAACGTCCATGTGCATTCTGGGAAAAGGACATGGCTGAGCAGGACGGAGGCAAGAGAGAATGAAAAAAGACGAGCAGAAGAGAATTAAAATGAAGAATCGTGCATCGCAGAATCATTCCTTTGGTCCCAGAGGAGAAAGAAAGTCTAGATGTGAACTCTTGCTTCATCCAAGTGCTGCAAAAACACCTCAGTCTGCAACGACCTCTGACAAAAACAACTGAAGCAGACTGATCTTCACAATAGAACATTTATCGTCCTCTCTCCTCTCCTCCCAGCTCGGCCCTGCTCTCATCAGTCAATATCCTCGCGTCTTCATCCTTCGCATACCCCTTATTATATTCTAACAAATATAGAGAAAAATAACGTAGAGCTGGTGAAGTTTATGAAGCTCAGTCTTCTGGTAGAAACACTATTTTAGAGACTGAGGTGTCCATCATGATTGTGTGCACTGGACTCTGTGGTTTGAGACTGCTAGCATGGACATCACAGTTAAATATCCAACGTCACAGGCCACTCTGGTGGACTCTGGTGTATATAGATACATACCCGGGATATTTATACATATTCCACCTAGTCTGTATATGCCCTGCCCCAACTAGTGCATCATTCACTGTAAAAGGGTGATGTTTCAGACTTACATATTTATGGTTAGACACTTATCACATTCATATTCATATCATCATTCCTCCTGAATGATAGGACCTTCCTGTAACTTTATCAAGGTGTCATAAAAGTCAAAACTCATCTGAAGTGGAGAAGCATCCAGCGGCAGGGTCTGCACACATGCTACTACTGATACAACGCAACAATCCTTTTAAGACTCTCATCTAGTGTAGAATAACTCTGTGTCAGCTCAGTTAATGGTACAAAAAGGAAGGCGGACTCTTGAAAATACAAGTCTGCCTTGTTAAAAGAGGATGATAACTGTACTCAGAATTGGATAATCATCACCAAGACGGTGAGACAAACTTAATCCGGGATGATTTCGGTTCCAGATGTTGAGAATGTCAGTTTGTGTTGGGACTTTTTCACGTGAAGGTTTCTCTGTTTTGTTTCGTTTGCCTTTTATTTGTCGATGCTATGATGCTCTTTAAATTTACTTAAAGACAAAAAAAGAGTCCTCCTTAAACAAAAAGCACACAGAGAAAAAAAAAGGCATGAATGGTTCTTTGCTTTGTGCAGATTTGTTTAGTGTGAGTCTGTAATTCTGTTTCCTCTTTGGTTGGTTTGGTAGATTTTTCTTGCACGCACCTAGGCATCAGGAAACAGAAGACGTCTCACACAGATGGACACACACACACACACACACACACACACATATACAGACACAGTGTGCACACAAATCACCCTCATATACAAGATAATTTACTGCAAAAACACACACATAGATGTGATAGTCAATCTTAATAACACTGTTGACTAAACAACTCGGCTCAATCAGCCTAAATGCCCTCACATTGCACTTTATATCATATACTGTACACACATACACACACATACATATATATACATACACATACACAACTGTAATTTGCCATTTTGTTTGCCTATATTGTGTATTAATGGTATTCACTTTAACAACAACACCCTTTTTTCACCTCTGAATACTGTACACAGTGTACACAGGACAGCCAAAAGCACAATACTTTTTTACAGACATATTTACTTGTACATTTGTTTTCTTTGTGTTTGCTTTTGTACATTATTTTTCTTCTCTTTTGTGTCTTCCTCGATTTAAAATGTCCCCATTCTAGCCATTTTTTTTTTAAAAATGTACTTTATTCTTCTTTTCTCCCCCCTGCAGTCCTGAACATGGAGGAACAATCACATTATAGGTAGCTCTCAGTCTCAGTGTAGATTTGTGGATCTGTATTTTTTATTTGCGTCAGTACATGGCACAATGAGGTTGTGGTTCTGCTGAACAACAGGGTATTTGCAAAGTGTGACAGATAGCTGTAGCTGTGAAATGTGTCGTAAATGCCTGTGTGATTGACCACCAACCACTCGCTAGCTTCCCCGCTTATCCATACCCCTCCCTCGGCTTTGGAATAAGCAGAAAAAAAAGGGAGGGGAAAGGCGGAGGGTCAGATTATTCATCTCTCAGGCGGTTTTAACAACAATCTGGGAGAGGATTATCTGCTCCTGTACTGTTAAACCCAAAGACACAGATGAGATGATGCTCATGTGTTTCTATCTCTCTGGAAAAGAAATACATAAAACACAAACAATAATAATAATAATAATAATAATGATGATAATATAATAGTAATAATAATAATAATAATAAGCACAGCAACTCTTCTCGTCAGCGCTCTCTCTCTGTCTCCTTCTCTTGTCTGTTTGTGTGCAGCAGAATCAACAACTGGGCACTTTAGGGTGGCATTTTACTTGAAGACATGCTTATTAATCAGCAATGCCTCATTTATAAACAAGTGCTGCTAATAAGCACCGTGTAAAATGTCCCTCCTGCATTACTCATGCCTGCAGACCAACATGGAAACAAACATGTAGTTATTGTAAATACACATATGGTAGTTAAATAAAATGTTTATAAGAACTTCAAGTAAGATGTTACCCAGTTTCCCCATGTAAAGAGTTACTGTAGCCACTACTGTCTTTCTGGGAATAAGTCCTTTTGTTAAGAGGAAAATGTTATTACAGTAGGACGTTTGATGTTGCTATTTACTGTAATATACAGCTTAATGATGATAATATATTGTATTTGACTCATCCACTCTTCAAGATCTATCGAATCAGATGATACTAGCAAAATGTGAATATGTAACTCAAGACTCCACTTCATAAGCTGTTAGCTTTTGATTTTCCAAGCTGAATGAATCTGTTGTTATCAGTGTGTTGTATTTTGCACTAACGTGAGGTCCTGTTAAACTGGAAAATTTGCATTGTAAACATACCCTTTACCTAATAGATGCCAGGGATACTCACTTGTACTTTTTTTCTTTCATTTTTTCCAACACAACAAAAGGATCTGGGTTAATTGTGTTCATTTATTTATTCACACACACACACACACACACACACACACACACACATATATATATATATATATATATATAGCCAATGAATTATTGTGCCAGATGGATGATTGGAGCCAGTAGGGTTTCCTCTGATGTACAAACTACCCAAAGCATTAATCTGAAGTGCTGAACAGCTTTTTAAAAGATGAGAAACACAAACACAAAAGCTGGAGATGATTTGTACTGACTATCAGGTCCCAGGTCTGATCTGATGTTTAGTTACTGCAGCGCTGCATAAATATGAGCTCGACACGTCTGGTTTGCTCCACACGATGCCAGATTGCAGAGCTAGTGTGTGTTTGTGCAATCTGTTGTTCTGCTGACGTCTGAAAGGAGACTGTCGTTGCTCATGTTCCTGCGTAGAATGTGATCGAGAGGGGAGGAACAACAACAATGAGAGAGCATACACACACACACACACACACACACACATATATATATATATATATATGTGTGTGTGTGTGTGTGTGTGTGTGTGTGTGTTAGTGAGCAGTATGGACAACAAGCTGGAGCGAGGGACTATAAATAGAAGTAGTGTGAAATAACATGGCTGTATAGAACTGAGATGTGGCAGTGTGAGTGAAACGCTGGCATGAATCAGGACAGACACCTCTGCCCCCTGTCCTCCTGTGGCTTGTCTTATCTCATTTATAATGAAGCATTCTCACTGCAGTTGTCTCTGTATATGTGTGTGTGTGTGTGTGTGCGTGTGAGAGAGAGAGCGGCTGTGAGTGCATCCATGTGTGTGCGCATTGGACCAACCTATCTGCATCCCTTCGTTGTGGCCTGCACGACTGCGTATGTGTGTGTTTGTGCATGTTTGTGTGTCATCATTGGACGTGTCTGTCAGATATCTGGAGTTTTTTTTTTTCCAGTGGAGAATGCCTACACATTCTGCATGAGTCATCCTGCACTGCTCAAACACATACACACACACACACACACAGGAATACAAAACAGGCAAGTAGGCAAAACAGACAGACTGCATGCTTCACATACACACTTAGACACACATATTACATCCGCACAGTGAAACCTCAGTCACTCACTGGCTGTTTTTCTGCTTTGTGCCGTCATACTCGCACCACTGTCAGCACTATTTCTCCATAAGCTCCACTGACTAACCCTCTATCCCTCTATGCTTCACAACGTCTCCTGGAAAATTCTGGTTTTCAGCTTTCACGTTCACGCCTCGGATTATTTTTTTTTTTTGTGTGTTTGTCGGGTTGAGTCGTTTGCACTTGAATAGACTGAAGACTGACCCCCACTCACATGCCTGATTGTAGATAATTGTAAATACTGTTTAAAGGACTTCATATTTCAGAGATGATAGAGGGAAGGTAAAGGATGCTATGATGGAAAGGTGCCATCTCGTGCATTTTCTTTTTATTAGTCAAATTCTTCGATGTAGATGGTTTTTGACAGCTCATGAAGCTGACATTATAAGGCATAAAAACTTGAGGCTTATTACATAACACCCTGTAACTGTCCCTGCAAAAGAGACAACCAATCCCTCTTAACATCTACCAGGTCACGGTGACCCATTTTAGGTTTAGGGTAACCACTAATCTAGATCAAATTGTGTTTCAGCCACATGTTAAACACAGAAACTAGAAGATGTCCCTGTTCAAGGATACTGGTCTGCTCCTGTTGTAAACTAAAGTCTAACCCTGGAAAAACAAATGGATGTGAACATTTTCAAATCAAAACAGATGGCACAAACTCACAGTCCTGACATGGGTTGTTTGCCATCAGTCAGGGAACAGGGTACTTTACAGGTCGTGTAATGAAGAGTCTCCTACACGAAAGAAAGGTTCACATGTGTTCTTCCATAGCAGGATGGGAAACTCCCAAAGCCACTGAATCTGAAGGGCAGCGATCCCAACCTGAAAACAGGATAATTAGTGGTTTTACTGTTCCACGTTAGGTGCGTTTCTTAAATTAATTTGCACCAGAGAAGGTGGGCCTAAAGTCCTGTCGAGGTGAGATTTTCATGTCTGAGCATCTGAAGGAAAATCAGTGCCAGTGGGATGAATGGAAACAGAAGTCTTCAACTCACCATCGTCCTCACTTCTGATTGACTCAGATCCTCGCCATCAAGACAGGGGGTCATTTACAGTAAGGCATATAGGCTTATGGGTAATGTAGTTTGGTACTATCCTGTTGCTCTGGCCCTTCATTCCTGCATGGTCCCCATTGGTGTTCCAGCCAGCATGAGAACAAGGACACAAACTGTGAATCATCTTTGTATTTTTTAAATAAATCCCTCTCAGCAGCATTTAGAGCTTTGGTTTTGCAAAATGGTTGGTTTATTATTTTTGGCACTTTTTTTTTTTTTTTTTGTAAAAAAAAAATTAAATAAAAACTATGTTGATTTGTTTCATTTGTTTATTCTGTTGGGATTTTTTTTTTTTTAATTTGACTAATTATGATGTATAGATATTTATTCTAGCAATAGTCTTCCTATTAAGATATACTGTGCTGATGCATCCTCTGAATAACTGAAAATAACATATTTAAAGAGATGATAATAATAATCAAAAATCTGCAAAATGATTTTCCTAATAAAAATGTGAACTGAGGAGTGTTTTCTCATCTTTTAACTTTGCACCTCGTGCTTGTGAATTATGACTCAGCCTCATCTGTTCATCTTTGTTGCTGATTAATTCCTCTTTTAGCTGTGAAGAAAACACACGCAAACCCATACACACGATACAACAGATCCTGGACACGTAGTCTTTGACTCTCGCTTATCTCTTAACCCTCTAATATGCTGCTCGGCTCAGGGGATGCTGTGCCACGAAATAGTTGCTATGGAGACAGAGGCAGTGTGACGTTGACGCCGGTTGTCACATCAGAGTGTGGTGTGACCCTGGTGGGGACAGAGATGTTTTACGACAGGCAGAGGTCTCCCAGGCTGATGTTGGGAGTGTATAACAATCCAGTACCATGAAAAGTCTCACCCCTCCAGGCTGGTGTAACCCCCCTCTACTGGATCTTATTAATGAGATAAGCTGGTTCACACACACACACACACACACACACACACACACACACACACACACACACACACACACACACACACACACACAATACATGTGCTTCTAGACATTTGGGGAAGTCTGAACAGAGGAGGAATAAGCCTGGCAGGACACATGACAGCTTAGATCATAAGACAGGAAAAGGTATATGAGTGTGTGTGTGTGTGTGTGTGTGTTTGTGTGTGTGTGTGTGTATGTGTTGCCTACACTGTAAAAAATAAATAAATATCATGTTGTTTTTACAGAAATAAACTAGCAGCTGTGGTTGCCAGAACGATACTATTAACCCTTTGATGCATTAATTCTGAGAACCTTAAACAACATTTTTTCCCAAGTGTTTTTAATTCCTCTTTAAGCATAAAAAAAACAATGTGATTTAAATCTTTTTAATAAACCTATCTTTTATGAAGTTACAAAAATGTCAAATGGACAACATTTTGTGTTTAAGCTTTGAACCAAGAAAGGTGTATTTAAAATGCAACATCAGAACACTATGAAATAAAACATTTTAATGCACTTTTGGTTTAAAAAGCGACTGTTAATGATAGTCTAATAACAACAAGCAATTGATTTACATGTAAACATGTTAGTGCAGATTAAGACAAGTTACAGTAATGATATGAACTGACTGATATGGAACTAAAACAACAAAACCCATGAATATACAAGAGAACAACTGTAGAATAACTGTCCACTGGAGTGACCAGTATGCATCAAAGGGTTAAAAACACATTAAACCATAAACATATTTACTGAGTAATATTTGCATTTTACATTTTAAACATATAGATTTAACATTGAATCATGTAAACAGTCAATTACATAGACGTGCAGGTGCCCACAGTCTTTTCTAAATCAACAAGGACTAAACTGAGAGAAATTTAGGGTTCAGTGTCTTCAGAGATTTGCAACATGTGGACAGTCAGAGCTAGGATTCAAACTGCCAACCCTTTCGTCATTGGAAGACCTGCTCTACCAACAGATCACATATTTAAAATCGTAAATTGTTAAATATTATATTTTTATGCTCTTAAAAAAGCAAATAGGCTATTATTTTAACATTGTGACCTTGCAATTTAAGCAGCACCATGTTGTTTTTCAATTTTTATTTTCTCAAAGCAATTTTAAAAATGTATAATTTCTACATACTAATCTGGTTTTGTGAACACACTCTTCCTGTTAAAAACTACAGCAACATTTTATTTAATTCTTAACATAAAAAGCATTTTCAAATAAATAACACTGCATTGTATTTTCACTTGCAGTTTTGTTATGTTGCAATTTTCAACTTTTTGCTATGAATTCTATAATTTATTTATTTATTTATTTTTTCAGTTGTGACTCACGGGACTCCACTGTTGATTTCTTGGAAAATAAAAATCCTAGGTGTAATCCACTGCACCCTTCAAAAGTATCAGGAGGGAGGGGAGGAGAGATGAAGATTTAAGAGACCAAAAAATAAATAAATAAATAAAAATGGAAGTGAGGGAGGTAAAGGTGAGGAACAGAGTTGGGGGAGAATAAATGAAAAAGGTGAGGAAATGAAATAGAAATGTATAGACATCAGCATAATTTCACACATCACTGGAAATGAGGCCAATGCGGTACTCTGTGCATGATATAAATAGCTCTCCTGTGGTAATAATAAGCAGCTAAGAAAATGTTTTCATACAGGCATATGGGAAGAACAGGAAGACGTGACTACATGTATTATGCCTCCACATGTGAATATGCATCAGTACAGGCCATTTTCAACACTTACATCCCACAAAACAGGCCTCAAAATAATACACCCGCTCTACAATGAACACTGTGAGGTGTTATCCCACACACACTGTCAAGTTATCCCTTTGTTTAAAGGCTGCAGTCATTTCCAACTTGAAAGAACACACTTCCCAAAACATTTGAAGTTGACAAAAGCAGGACTTCACTCAGATATGGTTTGGTTTCTTGTTAGATTTTTTTTTTCTTTGTTTATTTTTCTTCTTTGCAGGTTAGTTCTGTCCCAGATACAGTTTCAGTTCAGATACAGATTCAGTTCCAGATACAGGTGAAAAACCGGCTGCCTCCTTCAGGTAAGTGTGGACTGCTTGGGGCTTGGTGTTGGCTGTCATCCGCTGGATTGTCGCGTCGGGCGGTCAGAGCGGCTCAATGGTGGCGTTGACGCTCCTCGCGCTGCGTGCAGCAGCCGTCTGCTCTGTGCTGCATAGACGCCGGCGTCCGCTCAGCTGTGCCATTTACAGCTGCAGGTGTCAAAGCTGATTGCTCACCTGACGTCTGATGACGTGATGTTTGTTTTTTGTATTTCTTATGATTGTTTTTCTTTGCTTGACGCGACACCTCCCACTCGGTCTTCCTATTCTGGGGAGACCGCTTTTAGAGTCAAGCTTGCTCTTCTACCGGCAGCAGGATCACCAGTCGTCGAACATCTCTGTGAAGGATGACTGCAGGAGTGTCCTTGCTGCTTGAAGGTGATGAGGTCGTCTCGCGAGCACAAGGTGTGGTGGGGATGTAACTTGGGATGACTCTGATGTTGACGTCTCTCACAATGCCTTTTGGATCTGGGTTTGTGGAAACAACTCTGCCAAGTTTGTATTGAGCTCTCAGTGCATTTTGATCTGCAACCCAAACGACATCACCAACTGCCACGTTTCTTTGTTTTGTGTGCCACTTGCTCCGGATGAACAAATTTGGGCCAGCCAACTGGCTCCATTTTCTCCAGAAGCTGTTTACATGGGACTGCATTTCATTTAGCCTTTTGAGGGGGTAGCTCGAAAAGTCAAAGTGTTTGATGTCACCTTCATGTGATGACCGACCAAGCAAAAGCGTGTTTGGTGTCAGGTACTGGATGCAGTCCTCCCGGCTTTGTACCCGGGCGTCAATTGGTTGCTCATTCACCAGGTTGGCCGCAATCTGAAGACAACTCTGGAACTCGCTGAAGGTAAGAGATGAAGGTAGAAGGTTCTGGAGTGCTCTTTTCACAACACGCACTGCGGCTTCAGCTGCGCCATTTCTGTGTGGTGAATCTGCTGGATGGATCTGCCACGACCATTCAGTTCCATGTTTGGCTGCAATTTCCTCCACTCCCCTTTTCTCAATTTCATTCAAGAATTTCGTAGAGGTCGTTTAAAATTGACTTTGCACCAACAAAATTAGTGCCAGCATCTGACCAGACTTTCCTTGGATGGCCTCGGGTTGCTGTGAATCTTAGATATGCCAAGAGAAACCCTTCAGTTGACAAAGTGCTCACTAGTTCTGTGTGGATTGCTCTGCTTGCCATGCAACAGAACACAACTCCCCAGACTTTCAGCGATACCCTTTTCTTTACGTCATCTTTGACATGGTAAGGGCCAAAAAGGTCAACTGAGGTGTACTCAAAAGGCGCAGCAGGTCTTGCTCTCTCTGGCGGTAGGTCAGCCATTATCTGTTGACATCTTTTTGCTTTTTTCCTACAGGTTATGCAACTGTCAACTGCTTTTTGGGCCAGCCTCCTCCCGCGAACAACCCATGCCTTCCTTCTCATTTTCAGCAATGTTCCAGCAACTCCCTCATGGTTCTCACTGTGAGCTTCTCTGGCTAGCAATGTGGAAATCCAGCTGGTATACGGTAGGATGGGTACGCAGATATGATCTTCTTTGAAGACTTGGATTCTGCCTCCGCATACCAGTAGTCCAGAGTCTTGGTCTTTGTGGATTACCAGTCTGTCTGTTGTTGTGCGCTGGAAGGTCACATTGTTTTGCTCCGCGAGAAGTATGTCTCTCAGGGCATCTTGTCTTTCTCTAGCAGAGATGGTTCCATGTTCTGAGACTGCTTCCCACCTTGATTTACCCGCAGTTCGATTTGGACCAAGAAACTTTTTTGCTGCTCTCCAAACTAGTGCCACAGTCGTGATTAATCGATCTAGGTCACTAAACCGAGAAGCATCCACAAGGCTTTGGACAGCTGGCCTTGCTAGTACTTTCTCTGGTTCAATCCTGTTTTGGGAACCAGTTTTTTCTGGACTTCTCTCCTCCAACTTTGCTGCCTGAGCTCTTGTCAGTGCCAACACAAATGCTTTCTTCTGCATTTTGTTTATGTTTTGTCTGGCATTGTCAGCAAGATCTTTGGCTGATTTTAGGGGCCAGTCTTTTACAGGGGTCCTCAGAAACATTGTGCCATTCTGCCATGTTGAGTTTTCATCAAGGTTTTGTGGGCTGGCACCTCTGGTAACCAGATCAGCAATGTTTTCATGGCCAGGAATCCAGCACCAATCCTCGATGTTTGTGCTGCTTTGGATTTCACCAATTCGATTGGCAAAGAAAGTCTTGTAACCATAGCTCTCTCGCTGTATGGCACCAAGAATTGTTTGGCTATCAACAAAGTGATACCACTTCTCCACTTTGATCGTGCTGTGGGTCTCAAAGTATTTCTTGAGCCGTGATGCAAACACAGCTCCACACATTTCTGATTTTATTGTGTCACCTTTCTGATCCAAGGGAGTCAATTTGGCTTTGGATTCTGTCAATCTAATGACTGGGCCATGATCAGAGTTCCACCGGAGATACAAGACGGCTCCATAAGCATTTTCGCTACCATCTGAGAAGGTGATTGCCATAGGCATGTCTGTGGCCTGTGAAGGGGTTAGTGCTCTGGGGAACGTCACTTTTCCGAGCCGAGCATACTCTTCAAAGATGCTTATGGCATCCTCTCTCAGGCTGCTTGTGAGCGGCATGTCCCAAGTGTCTTTCACAGGTTGTTCTTCACACTTTGCCTCTTGGAAGGCTCTTCTCACTAAAATGGCTCCTTTTTGTTTTGCTGGAGTTACCAAGCCAATTGGGTCATACAGTCCTGAAATTTGGCTTAGCAGTTGTCGTCGCGTCAGTGGATTTGGTGTCTGTGCTTGAATTTGCACCTCAAGAAGATCTTCTCCCAGTCGCATCTTTTGTTTTCTCTTTGAGAAATTGATTGCAACCATGACATGGAGTTTGTCTTCTTCAACCAAATAGCCCAAGCCAAGAGCTTTATTGGCACTGTCTTGCATTTGGTTTGGGAGAACCATTTGGTTTGGGAGAGTCGTTGGTTTGTTGACTAGTTCCCCCCTCCCACTTTGGCCAGAGTACACCCAAGGTTTGAGCTCAAAACCCCCAGCTTTCAAGATCTTTTGGACATTTGCCGTGATGGTTTTCAGCCTGTCCTCGTCGTCGTGGGATGTAAGGATGTCGTCCACGTAGCTGTCTCTGTGGAGGACCTGACGCTCTTCCTCAAGTTCCCTGAAGGAAGGGAGGTTAGCAGTTTCGCGCATTGCCACCTGTGCAATGCAGCCTGCTGGTTTGTCTCCAATGTTTACTCTCGTGATTGCGTATTCACCAAGCTCCTCATGCTCTGAGTCGCGCCACAAGAATCTGTGCATGTGAACTTCTCTGTCCTCCAACCACACAGAGTTATACATCTTTTTGATGTCTCCTAGTGCAGCATGCTTTCCTCCCCTGAACCGGAGAAGGACTGCACGGATCTGATTGAGGACATCTGGGCCTTTCATCAGCATGTCATTGAGGCTGACACCTCTGAATGTTTGGCTGCTGTTCCACACAAGTCGGACAGGAGTTGTGACAGAGTGAGGGTTTGGTGCAATCAGGTGACTCACATACCAAACCGGGCCACTCCATTTGAGGAGTGTTTCTTCTGACAGTTTCACTGCAGCTCCTCGGTTTAGCATGTCGTGTACCTGTGCAGTGTATGCAGTTTTCCACTGAGGTGTTTTGGCCAGCTGTTTCTCTGTCCTGTAGTAAGTGGCTTCAACTGCACTTTTGTTGTTTGGTAGGGATACGGGATCGTCTAGCCATGGGTAGCTAGCATGCCAATGTGGGTCTTTGCTGTGGTTGTCCTCAGTCACATACGTGAGGCCTTCTTTTACCACTTCAAGTTCCCTTTCCTCTCCAAGTGTCATATCTTTGCCTCCAGGCTGGCAGTTGCCACAGCGACAACCTCCACACTTCGGCTCACATGCTGCACCTATGCTATCCCATTTCCACCAATCAAGAAAGTTCTTTTTTGTGGCCCCTGTTCGGGCCTCCTGAACTTTGAAGTCTGTGGGGAGTTCTTCATAGTGCACAGCAGCGGTTCTCATTGACCTTGCGAAGTGTGTTTTTGATGTTGAGGCTGGGAGATTGACCTCCTCAAAAAGGTCAGGATGCGCTCCACCAACTGTTTTGCCGAGTGGACCATCCCACAGAACAAGGTCACCTACAGCACTCACTTTCTGTGGGGCCAGTCTTCCTTCTCTATGGCTGATGAGAAGGTCTACCTGTTTTGGCCTCTTCAGCTCATGGAGTGGCACATCGGGAAAGAGCATTTGCAGTTCCTCAGGACTCACATGTTGTTGAATGTCTGCAATTCTGTCAAGACCGTAGCAAACAAGCTCATGAGCCTTCAGAGTGCCTTTTGGAGTTTTGACTCGGATTTTGAGAAGGTATCTTTTTGTTTCCTTTTCAACTTTCATTCCTCCAACTCCATGGACCACAAGTGTGATGGTTTCATTTCTGAGGTTCAAAGCTTTTGCTGCTTTGTGGGTTATGTAATTTGTGTCCGATGCGAGATCAATCAATGTTCCAATTTTTTGCCCGGCGTTTGCCGTCACTTCAAGCAACATCATGATTACAGGCAACTCTTTTAATCCATTCCTGGTTAAAAGGTCGCTTTGCTTGTTTGTGGAACATGTTTTGGACACAGCATTTGAAAAAGCATCTCTGCATTGTTTTGCCAACTCAGGAGAGAGTGTCTTGAGGAATGCCTCTTGGGCCTCAGTATATCTGCTCCTGCTTCCGTTTTCTGGACGAGGTGAGTCCCTTCTGCGACCAGTAGCTTTTGCTACCATCTGGTTTGGGCACAGAAGATAATGGTGCTTCCCCACTAAGCCGTCCTCGGTGCAGTCTTCCCTTTTGCACAAGAAAGTGGGTTTACAGAATGACATGTCATTGTGGACCTCAAGGCATTTCACACATGCTCCCAACTTTCTTGCTGCTGCCTTTCTTTCCCCAACCTGTAGAGCATGGAATTTTTTGCAAAAGTACAGCTTCCTGGAGTGTTTTGGATCTCCACAGACAACGCACTCTGGTTGATTGGATGCATGAGTGGACTTTGTTCTCACATGTCTTGGCTCCATTCTGGGTTCACGTTTGCTTGGTTCCTCGTCCTTCAGTTGCTCCAGCTGTTCATAGATGCTTTCTTGCTCTTTGAGGAATGTTAAAAGACAGTCAAAGCGATTGTTGGGCATGACCATGTTTTTGTCATCATGGGCAAAGACCAGCCAGTCCTTTTTTAGACAGTCTGGAAGTTTGCTTTCAATTGACTTTGTCACAAGTGGGTTTTTGATAGCTCCAGTGTCTCCAAGATCGCAAAGATCAGTGAGTGCCTTCTCCACGGCCTGGATTAGCTCCACGATTTTCCTTGGTTGATTGCCTTTTATGGCCGGGATTCTTTGGAGTTCTTCAACTATCTCAATCGCAATTGAGGTGCGATTTCCAAAGCGATTTTCCAAGACACGAAAGATATCCTCTGCTGTATTGTAAGAAGAGAGGCGGAGGTCCCTCACAACTCTCTCGTCAATGCTATCAAGCAGTTGAACCTTCTTCACCTCTTTCGAGCCAGTTGGTTCACCTTGCCTTTGTAGCGCTTCCCAATCCATGCGCCATCTAAAGAAAGCACGTTTGTTGCCATGGAAGCGTGGAAGTTGAGTTGGCTTTAGCTTTACAATTGGTAAACCAAAAGGCTGTGTCTTGTTCTGAATTTGTGATTCAGAGTCCTCCTCCTTGGCCTGAATGAACTCAGCTTTTCTTGCTGTCAGTGCCGGGATTTGGAGTTTCATGGAATTTAATTCCCTCAAATAGTCGTTCTCGACATCTTGGGGAATCCACTTTTGCCATTGAGTATGGAGCTCCTGCACATTTTTTGTCAGACTTTGCAGGTGAGACAGCATGAATTCATATGCCCCATGCGTTATGTTTGGGTGCACAGAAGAGACACGTTCTCTTTCTGTCTCGGCTGCCTGCAGTGCCGTCGACAATGCTCTTGAGCCATACTTGGCCCAGAGTGTTTTCTGGACTATGGCCTTTGCTTCTTTTAATTTCACTTCACAATCATGTTCTGTTTTTTCTAGGTCTGCTTTTTGTTGAGGTGGCAGTTCTGCCTCTTCACTTTCCTCGCTCTGCAAACCTGTCTCCAGTTCTAGAACAAGCCCAGCTTCCAGGTCGTCATTGGCTTCGAAGACTTTTTTGGCTTCCGTTGCCAGATTCTTGAAGCTTTCTTTGAGCTCTTCTTCACACATCTCATCATGGGCCCTCGTTATGTGATTGACCAGTCGTGAGAATGATCTTTTTGCTGTTGTTCTAATAGTTTTTAACTGTGCTACTGTTTGGTGTTCAGACATGACTGTGTTTTCCGTTTAGTTACTTTTTTAGTTACTTTGTAACTTAGTAACTTTGCTTTCTTCCGGTTACTTGCACTTTGTCAATGTACCCGGTTTTTCACTGTCAAGTTATCCCTTTGTTTAAAGGCTGCAGTCATTTCCAACTTGAAAGAACACACTTCCCAAAACATTTGAAGTTGACAAAAGCAGGACTTCACTCAGATATGGTTTGGTTTCTTGTTAGATTTTTTTTTTCTTTGTTTATTTTTCTTCTTTGCAGGTTAGTTCTGTCCCAGATACAGTTTCAGTTCAGATACAGATTCAGTTCCAGATACAGGTGAAAAACCGGCTGCCTCCTTCAGGTAAGTGTGGACTGCTTGGGGCTTGGTGTTGGCTGTCATCCGCTGGATTGTCGCGTCGGGCGGTCAGAGCGGCTCAATGGTGGCGTTGACGCTCCTCGCGCTGCGTGCAGCAGCCGTCTGCTCTGTGCTGCATAGACGCCGGCGTCCGCTCAGCTGTGCCATTTACAGCTGCAGGTGTCAAAGCTGATTGCTCACCTGACGTCTGATGACGTGATGTTTGTTTTTTGTATTTCTTATGATTGTTTTTCTTTGCTTGACGCGACACACACCACATCTTTGTCTCCTTCATCATGCAGAAAATCCAGGCATATTCTCAGCCTCCCTTTCAGCAGATGCAGTTCTGTGTTTGTGGAGGAGTGTGGACCACAGCTCAGTGGAAAAACGGAGGCTGTTGTGCTCAAGCCTGACAGAAATAGAAGGAGCGGCCCACACCTCCCTGGAGAAGATGATGAGGTTTTATATGAGACAATAGCACCACCGTGTGTCCAGTCATTACAGTCTTTGCTTTTATTTACTGTGCAGTTACTATTCACAGATACATATGTGCATGTCAGATGAAAAATTATACACTTTTTTATGGACTTTTTCAGAGCTGAGGTGAGTTCTTGGAAATGTTTGATAAACTTGCAGAAGAAAAACTAGGATGTATACTGAAACTATTTTAATCTGTGCTCGATAACCAACATGCAATAGACCGATAATGCAAATAGTCCTACCCTTTATGGCTAATTTAGGAAATCAGGGAATAGAATGTGGTAGATATGGGTGAAATGTGTATTTTCACACAGTCGCTGGAACTGGAACTCATTTTACAGCAATGAAAAATGGATTCTGTAGTAGCCTGTAAGGGATCAGAACCAACAATGTAAAGCATGTGCTGTAAAATAAAATAAAATAAAATAAAATTTAATTAAAATAAATAAAATAAATAAAATAAATAAAATAAATAAAATAAATAAAATAAATAAAATAAATAAAATAAATAAAATTAAATAAAATTAAATAAAATAAAATAAAGTAAAATACAATACAATACAATACAATAAAATAAAGTAAAATAAAATAAAGTAAAATAAAGTAAAATTAAATAAAATTAAATAAAATTAAATAAAATTAAATTAAGTAAAATAAAATGAAACAAAACAAAATAAAATAAAATAACATAAAACAAATAAAATAAAATAAAATAAAATAAAGTAAAATCAAATACAATACAATACAATACAATAAAGTAAAATAAAATAAAATAAAATAAAGTAAAATAAAATACAATACAATACAATAAAATGAAGTAGAATAAAATAAAATAAAGTAAAATAAAATGAAACAAAATAAAATAAAATAAAATAACATCAATAAAATAAAATAAAATAAAATAAAGTAAAGTAAAGTAAGTAAAGTAAAATACAATACAATACAATACAATAAAATAAAGTGAAATAAAATAAAATAAAGTAAAACAAAATAAAATAAAATACAATAAAATACAATAAAATTAAATAAAATTAAATAAAATTAAGTAAAATAAAATGACACAAAATAAAATAAAATGAATAAAATAAATAAAATAAATAAAATAAATAAAATAAAATAAAATAAAATAAAATAAAATACAATACAATACAATACAATACAATAAAATAAAGTAAAATAAAATTAAGTAAAATTAAATTAAATTAAATTAAATTAAGTAAAATAAAATGAAACAAAATAAAATAAAATAAAATAACATAAAATAAATAAATAAAATAAAATAAAGTAAAATACAATACAATACAATACAATACAATAAAGTAAAATAAAATAAAGTAAAATAAAGTAAAATAAAATACAATACAATACAATAAAATAAAGTCAAATAAAATAAAGTCAAATAAAATGAAACAAAATAAAATAAAATAAAATAACATAAATAAAATAAAATAAAATAAAATAAAATAAAATAAAGTAAAGTAAGTAAAGTAAAATACAATACAATACAATACAATACAATACAATACAATACAATACAATAAAGTGAAATAAAATAAAGTAAAATAAAATAAAATAAAATAAAATAAACATATAATGGTCTGGATATACAGATGTCTATAAATGGAAACTGTTAAACCACCTCTGTGACCTCATGGTTTATTACTAGTTCCATGGCTGGAGTATCAGTGTTATGAAATATAAATGAAGAGGGTGACCAAACTGTGGACTTGATGACACATTTTATGTCTATCTGTGTGTAGATTAATATTTTCTGAAATGTATGTTGGGCATAATGACATTGTTTTGTTTTTCATACCGTGGATTTTATTGGGTGGGGGGGGGGTTAAGGGTTTGTTTTTGTTTAGGTTTTGTATTAATGTCTGTTCATTAAACTAAAAATCAATCAAAAAAAATAAACAGATATGAATCTATATTAGAATGCAATGCATGATGGGAAAGTTAATTGGCATCCATTTTTAAGGGAATCAAGGGGGAAAAAAAAGTTCCCAACCAGGATGTCCATGTGGCCCCCAGAAGAGTTACATATTGCATATAACGTTCCCATGTGGGTTTGTCTGTGGTTTCCATGGTGACCACATGTGTTTGCCCATTTCAAAATCAAAATCAGAATGACTTTCATTTCATTGTACAACAAAACTGAGATAGAGCTCTCTGGCTCAGTGGCAAACAACAAATATCAAAAAAACAACAACAAATATCAGTAAGAGGCACAGTTATTTACATTAAAAAAAGGCATTGCAAACTAAGATATTTGTAAAACATATATTTAAATAGTGTAAATAACAGCAGAAGTAGAACAAACTACATCAAGTATAAATATTGTGCAATAAATAGTGTGAAAAATAAACATGACATATTGAAATCTATGATTCTGATTATGATACATGTATAGGCAAAGACATGTGGGGTCACCATGGAAACAGACAAACAAAAATGCAGGGGTCACCAATCCTGGTCCTCAATGGCCGCTATCCTGCATGTCTTAGATGTATCCCCCTTTCACCACACCTGCTTCAAATGATAAACCTCTCATCAAGCTCTGCAGAAGTCTGATAATGACAGGTGTGTTAGAAGAGGGGTACATCTAAAACATGCAGGACAGTCGCTCTGGAGGACCAGGATTGAGGGGTTTTAGAAATACCCCTCTTCTAACACACCTGTATCAAATGATCAGCCTATCATCAAGCTCTCCTGAAGACTGAGAACGACCATCAAGTGTGTTTAAATATTTACAACATGCAGGATAGTGGCTGTGGAGGACCAGGATTGGTGACTACTGCCCTAGTGTGACCCTTCTGGGGCCTATGTGGGCATGCTGTCTGGGTTAAACACATTCACAGAAAGTCAGCAAACATGTTGTAGGGAATGTCTTTTACAATCTATATACTGCTGTGACATATGCACAGATTCCCACACCTGCAGGTAAAAAGGACACACACACACACACACACACACACACACACACACACACACACACACACACACATCCTTGTTTCCATGTATCATGGGGACCAAGTTTGTAATCAAGTAGCCATTAGGTAGTGAGTGTAAACACATTTTTTTAAAATAAAATAAAATAAAATAAATAATAATGAAATTTTTAAATTAAATTTAAAAAATAAATAAATAAAAATGAATGAATAAATAATAATAATTAAAAAATAAAATAAAATAAAATAAATCATATTTTATGAATATATATATATATATATATATATATATATATATATATATATATAATACACAAAAATAAATCTTTTTTTTTAAACACATCTTCAAACCTTTGAAAAATACATGTTTTGATTTACACCTGTTTCCCCCATTCTTTATGGGGACGTCTGGGGGGAAAAGGTATGTATTTATAGGGCCACATCATTTCTATTTTACTAGTGGAGACCTTTATTTATATTTAACCCTTGTGGGGACCTAAATTTTTGGTTCCCATAGTGTAAAGAAGGTCCCCATGGTGTGACTGTACAAACATATCAATGTCCCCATAAAGATAGGACTATACACACACACACACACACACACGCACACACACACACACACACATTAATATAACTATTGTAATATTTTATTGAAGTTAGTGTTGGTAGGAATTTGATCTAACTTTTTTGTTCGATCACACACACACACACACACACACACACACACACACACACACACACACACACACACACACACACACACACACACACACACACACACACACACACACAGTAGATGGTAAATGTATTTGGTTGTTTTGGGGGTACCGATCCGTTTGTATGTCTGCCAGTGTTTGGTTGTGAGCCTCTGGGTTAAAGCGACTGTCACTGGATCGGATGGAGAAGGAGGGGAGGGATGTAGAGGAGGGGGGAGGAGGGAGGAGGGAGGAGGGGGGAGGCTGAGGAGTGGACAGACAGTGGTAACGGAGGGGGAGGCGTTTGGCTCGGTGAAGACGGGGAGTGAACGAGCAGAGAGGGTGAGGGAAGCAGCGGATCTGGCCCTTTAAATCACCAATACAGCGCATTCGGAGGTGAGTTTGTAGATATTCGGCTATTTTTTCTCCCTGTGTATAATAATCGTAAAGGTGTCGGTGCGTTTCTTCAGCTTCTCGTCATCCGAGGGCGGCTGCAGCAGAAAGGGGGCTTTCATCAGTGTCACGAATCCGGATTTCCCCAGCCCTTTGCCGGTAGAGAGGGTGGGGAGGACCGGGGACAGGGTCAGTGGAAGATTTCCTACAGCTCGCCTGGACTCTTGAGGACGCACGAACCAGTGTATCCTAACCTCTGGATTATTTATTTATTTATTTATTTATTTATTCACTTGCAGAAATAGGCCTTATCCCGATCAATTTGCATAATAGCGGAACATAAAGGCATGCGCTCCCGTCTTCTGCCCATTGTCGCTGGATGGGTTTATATTGGCTGCTGGAGCCTGAAAACATGTCACCACCCTGCTCCCACGGCTAACAGTCAGGGCCTATTTTCAGACCTGAAGCAGTCTATAGTGTGGTCTTCACTTGGGGAAAATATCCCTATCTTTGATATGTTGTGCACAGGGTCCGTTTGTGCTTGCGCGCGTGTGCGTATGTGTGTGTGTATATATATATATATATATATATATATATATATATATATATATATATATGCGTATGTGTGTGGTGTGTGAGGATAGCCATGGGAGAGAGAGGACATGCTGTTCTATCCATCAAAATGCCCGCATTGTGTTTTCACACGGCAGATCAGTAAGCAGGGGCCTATAGAGGAGGACATGGCTTCGTACTGTAGGCCTGATCCGCGCTCCGGAGCCGCTAGGATCAATAAGGATTGATGCATTTTTGCGCGTCTTGTGAGAGCGGCGGTGGGATTGCTGGCCGTGTTGTAGCGTTCCGTGCTGTGCTGTGCTGTGCTGTTTTGTGATGTGCTGGCTAAGGCCTGTCCACCTCTGGTGATGTTTTTTAGTCCACGCCATGACAAGTGACCAGCATGTACTGTACAGGTTTCGTGCGTCTTTTTGCATCGGCTTTCCATGAACATGTTTTCAGTTTGAAGGGTGTGTGTGTGTGTGTGTGTGTGTGTGGGGGGGGGGGGGGGGGTATAGGAGAAGACAGATGTGACTACAGTGTGACAGTAAATCCGTGTATGTAATGGGTTTTTGAGAGTACGTTTTACCTCTGTGAGCTTGGAATATACCACAGCTAAAAGTTAGGAATATCAACAGGCTGGAAATACATTCAACACGGTTGATATTGTCCAAAAAGTTTGTATTTGATTGTCTTTTTTTAGTGAAGTGCAGCATGTTCTACAAGAAGGATGCTTTAATATTAGTTATAAGACATACTGTCACTTATATTGCAACTAGATAGTCACAGAATGGCAGCATATTTTCAAAAATGTGTCCAGTTTTGGTTATAAATGGCATTGAGTTAGTTCATGAAAGCAGGTTCTGTTCTCATACTTCACACTGTCAGTGATGCAAGGAAACCTGACAGGAAAAGAGTATATCAATTCCACAGCCATATTATGACCCCTTATTCAAAACGTTCAGACCCAAAGGTGGAAATAACCTATAGAGTTTAGGGTTCACATGTTTTGAGTCTAATTTTTATGGGATAAAATGTACATTTATGCACCGAGACAGAAACAGGTGTTGGGGATGAAGTGGGTGGGGGGTAATTTGCAGCAACAGTCTAGCAAGGATTAGGATTTGTCTTTCGGGTTAGGATTAGGATTACAATTATAGGTAAATTGGGGGACAATCAATGAAATGAAGGACAAAACAATGTGTGTTAAGACAAAGGAAGATGTCATTTCTTCAGGTGTTAGGGTGGAAGTCTCTGGATTTATTTATTTGTTTCTTTCTGTTGCTCGTTCTCTCTTACGTACAGTACATATTCAATCACACACACACACACACACACACACACACACACACACACACACACACACACACACACACACACACACACACAAAAGCCCTAATTACAGACATGAATCTCTGAGCTACTCCACAGCAGGAGTAATTAAAGCAGGACTCTCCTCCCGGGAGAGAGGGCGACAGACAGAAACACAGACTGAGGCACAGTCGTAAAACCCTCATAGTAATGTGGTGCATGTGACATGTGTATAAAGTGTATGTGTGTAGAGTAAATGAAGGGAACTGATGGTTTTTTTGGGTGGTTTTAGGACACTGTAACATTGAAGTGTACTGTACTAGAACATCAATGCACCATGTAATGAAAGACTGGATATTATGTTCAGTATGAAAAGTGAACTTGTGACAGATATTTTTGTATAAAGTAAAAGCTTTGGCACCGAAGCAACTCATGTGATTCCAAAATAAGGTCTTATTCATAACATGTATGGATTTGTGCTTGTTGTAGATTTTTAAATTGTTGTTTGCATCCTGTTCATTGGCTAAACTTGGCTCCTTTTAAGCTTCTATAGTGGAATTACTGTCTGAATGAAAAACAAAAATCAGTCCCACTAACCATTTTCACAACCAGTTTGATGTGTTTCACAGTTGTTGATTATATACTTTGAACTTGATGCTGTGTAGTTTATAATGGAGTCAAACATAGTTAAGGGGAAGGAGGGTGTAGGCAGTGATATCAGATGATTAATCATCTATTAGCTTCTGCCTTTTCCAAACTATGAGATTATTATATTGGCCTTTACAAGTCCGCTGTCTGTCAACGTCTGATCCAAACTGCAAGTGATGGAAAAGTCATGATGTTTTTCTCATGTGCATAAATCTATAAATAATACTATTTTAAGAGCATGTAATGTTAAGCATGTTTGATTATCAGGTTTTTAAATTGCATATTAATGTTCTCATCCACCTTACATGAATGCATCTCTGTCTTCTTTTCCACAGTGCCAAGCAAATGTGAGCTCAGCCACCGTCCACCTCTGTCTAGTTTGACTTTGTAACCGCTCTTCAACCGCCTGCTGTAAAGCTCACAACCTGCATCCATTTAAAGAGAGTCCCAACTGCTCACCACCAGTCAGGTAATATATCACTTCATCTGTGTGCTAAAGTATGTGCAGTATGTTGTGGATGAATAACTCTGGTCTACAAGTCAATTGCTTTCAGAATAAAATAGTTAAACGTTATTACATTTGAGTCGCTAAGCAAGAAAAATTAAATCAAAAGTGCGAGTTGGTTGTTTTAAGATACAGTCTTCAGCCGAAATGTCAAATACTGACAATTAATAAGGAAAGAAAAGAAAAGAAAGTTCAAAAATGATATATGATTTAATGCCAAGAGCTGCTGGAGGAAGTTTCACTGTGCTTCGTATAATGACAATAAAGATTCTTGATTGATTAATACTTTTTTTTTTATGTCAAAAGCAATGTTTGTCTCAGAGCTATCTACCAAATCTATCTGAAAACAGTGTCTGTACATTAAAATACATTCACTTTACAGGTTATTTCTTGTGGAACTTCTATAACTACATTGTATAAATGGACATAAACCAACATACACGTAATAACATACCATCATATTTATTGAAAACATGAGTTAATCAGCACTTTTGTAATTATTTTTCTGATTCATCTTATTAAAGTATGTAAGATTCAACACATATTTAACACATATGTCTGAAGCAGATATTCTCTAAGAAATTTTAGAGCAGTATAATTAAATGTATTGTGACTCTGATAATGTTGAACCTTTTAAACCTTAGTCTCATAAGAAACAGACATGTTGTTTTCATTACTATTACTATTACTATTACTATTACTATTACTATTACTATTACTATTACTATTACTATTACTATTACTATTACTGCACCACTCCATGGGTGCCTCTAGGTGGTGCTCTAATGCTACAGCTGCTGTAGCACCGTTTCCTGGGACCAAATGACAACTCTGAGAATTGTACAGTTCAGTCAGTGTTGATGAACAGTGGATCATTTATCCCAACACGTTTTCACTTTAGTGATGAATAATTCCAACAGGTCTTAAAACCACATCACAGTTGTATATAGTCCAGTAGTTCTATTTACTCTTCTGTATTTTTGTCACTTTAAATTTAAAACCTGCTACTACCATTAGAGCAAATGTTCATACCTGATAGCACTTTGAAAGATAAAATTAAATATTGTAATATTTTCAGCTGTTTTCACTTACATTTTAGCAGATTGCAACTAAATGCGTTGTTGACAGGTTCAGAAAACAAGTGTAATAAAAGGTTCAAAGGTGTTTTATTTGTCATTTCATCCAAAGTGAAATGGAAGCAACACTCACTTAAGACTGTGCAAAGATGCAAAATATAACTATACAAATAATACAACTATACAAATGTACAAATATAACAATATACAAACATATACAAGATAACAAAGACTAGAATAAGAATAAGTAAAATATAAATAAGAATATAGAGAAAAATATGAATGAAAATATAGCCCGGAGGTAATATAAATATGTACATGGATATACATATAACTATATACTGAGTGGTGATGGTTGGGGTAGATGAGTGGGGGGGTGAGAGGCTTATGTGTTGGTTAAGGAGTTCAATGTCCTGATGGCCTGGGCAAAGAAGCTCTTCCTCAGTCTGTCAGTTGTTGACCTGCAGGACCTGATGGCAGCCACTGAAACTGTTCATTGTCTGAGTGACTAGTATCATTTCTTAGTACAAATGCAAAATAAATGAAATTATGTACTCCCAGGTTAAAAGCAGAATAAAATAAGTAATAGTTTATATATTAATGTTGCAGTCAAGACCATCTAAAAAAAAGACTGAGTCCAAACACTGAATTGGTCAACTAGTAAGGTATTAATGACAACGAAGTTTGACAAATATCACTAGAATATAGTACAGGTAGACCAGGCTCAAATTGGGAAAGATTGGTTCAGGAAGCATAAGACACTGCAGTGCAGACCTGAACCCTAATGGGAAGTTTTAGGATCTGCTGGAGAAGACAAAACAGTGGGTCAACTATCCAATTATGAAGGTGGAATTTTAGCAAAAAAAAAAAGAAAAGAAAAGAAGAAAAAGTAAATGCGAGTTTAGGCGGAAATAAATATTGCAAGATATATTGTAACGTTGGTGAAGCATTGTTTGTCATAAATGATGTGACATAACCTAAAACTATAAGAGAAAATCATTCCAATAAATTGACCAGGCAGTGTATATTATGTGAAATAATTCTGTTTAAGTGTAAAGTAACTGAGTACATTTAATTCAATGCACAGGACATGATCTAAAATACAAACATATAGTTTGTATATATATATATATATATATATATATATATATATATATATATATATATATATATATATATATATATATATATATATATATATATGCACATTTGCACCTTCATTATTAATGATACATCAATATAATTTTATAAATAACTTTCTGTAAATGACAAATAATACTGTAATAACATTTTTACTACTTTAGTTGCACTACTCAGTTATTCTGTTTTGACACTTTAATGTGACATTGTACCTTATCTTTTTGCACCTCACTGTTTGTCTGTTTTACTTATATGTTTAATGCTGCTGTTGTCACAAAGCAGATTTTTAATGGTGGGATCAATAAAGTATTCTATTCTATTCTATTCTATTCTATTCTATTCTATTCTATAATGGCCATATATCAGTTTGATATTTCCTTTTTTTCTTTTATTAATATCAGCTTATTGCATTAGCAAATATGCTGTCTTGTCCCCCTGCCATGATTTACTGAATAGAATAGAATAGAAGAATAGTCATTTATTGTCATTGTAACCAGTACAACGAAATTAAAAGGTACATTTCACAGCACCACCATTTCTGTCCACACTGAAAAAAAATATTATTTAGGCGTAGTAATATTTATTAGGTTAAATGTCATAATTGTAAGTAAAGATGATTTTCCGACATGTGTTAGCATTTGACAGAGAAAAAAAATCCATTATTGGCTTCAAATATCATCTTAGAAATATCAGTATCCTGTATTAGTCATTAGCCAAAGCTGGTGTAAAAAAATAAAATAAAAAATTCTGTATCAGCCCCAAAATAGTCATATGCTTTGATCACTATTCAATATATTTCAGGCTTCAGTGTTCCTTTCCCTATGTTACTCTTCCTTTTGCTCCATATCCACATCATCCAAACCAACATAGATGATCAGGTAATCCATCACTGTCAGTGCAGTAAATATTTTGCCTCTCTCTTCCTCTGCCTCATTCAGTTTTCTCCGGTGTTGGTGTATTCTGATGGATCAGTATGTCTACCACTAATAATATCGCCCAGGCCAGGAAACTGGTGGAACAGCTGAGGATTGAGGCAGGGATCGAACGCATTAAGGTAGGATATCAGCCCTCTTACATATATGAGAGGTGTATGTGTGTTACTATCAGGCTTGTCAAATTATTGCATTAATTCAGATCAATTAATTAGTTATGTCGTGCATGTTAGGTTTTTTAATCACATCAATCCAGTTTTTAATCTCTAACTTCACTGTTTATGTGAGTTGCCTTTTTGATGTGTTAACCTAAAGCACTGCGATTGATGGCTCTGTTTTATTTATTTGACATTATCTAAAGCACAGGAAAAGCAACAAGTTCAGTATTGAATACTTGTATTGATCAGAATGTGTCTATATGGACCTGACATTTTATTAAATTTTTATTTTCTAATTATTTGGAGATTGACAAAAGAACACAGCAATATTCCCCCAGTGGTGAAAAATAAAGGTTACAGACAACACTTGGAGCTGGTCTCAAATACAGCAGAATGTACTAATAGATAAAAATATGTATATACGATTGCATCTCTTTAAGATAAATGGCTTTATATATATATATATATATATATATATATATATATATATATATGAATGGCTTTAGAAAGATATATATATAATTTTTGTTATATATAAATCTTTTGATTTGCAACAATAACACAATGAACTAAAATGAAAAAAACCTTATGTTGTGTTTTTTTCTCAGCAAGATTTAGGTGATATTTAGATCAATTAATTGCACTTCATAAGTAATTCATCTCTAGTTTTTTCATCTCTTGACAGCATTAGTTATTCATATTACCTATCCACTACTCTGTTTTACCTCTTCTCTCGTGGCTGCTGTAATCCTTTTCCCTCCGCTCGGTATCTTCTGTGATCATCTTGTCTTTTCTACTTCATGTCCACGTTCTCTCTACATGCTGTCCCATATCATTCCCTCTTCTGTTTCCTGTCTTTGCCTCTTGCCCTCTTTGATTCCCCCTCCTCTCTCCTGTCAGGTGTCTAAAGCAGCGGCAGACCTGATGAGTTACTGTGAGCAGCACGCTCGTAGCGACCCTCTGCTGGTTGGGGTTCCCACTTCTGAAAACCCTTTCAAGGACAAGAAACCGTGCATCATCCTATAGCTCCGCTTCTCCTGCCCTCACACACACATAAACACACATTCACTCATATACACACACACACAACACACATGCAAATGTACACATTCAGCACCTAAAGTGATTCTGAGATCTCCCAAATTCTCTATGAACCCACACATGCAAACACATTTCACAGGGCCCTGCTCTTAACATGACGTATAGACACGTACATAGCAACACAAACACTCCCAAAATAGCCACTCTGGAAAAGCGCCATACTCTGGAGCCACAGCTAGGGGGCAGGTATCTTGTGCTCACAGTGGCTGAGATCAGTATATCACTGAGTATGAACCTTTGGTGATATTCATATATGCTGGTAAATTAACTACAAGTGTTATCTAAACTTGAAAAGGGATTTGGATTTAAATCATCAGTTAGAAACTGGATTTTTTTTTCCTTTAAAATGAGGGGTTGGGTGAAGGGTGGGCAGCTGTGCCAAAGGCTGGGAGTAGGAGGATGCATGTGGGCACCAGAGTGGGCAGTAGGCGCTCCTGCCAACCAGGCCAAACACGAACTGGTGTCCTGTTAGAAAATGCTCAATAAATGCTTCATCATATGTGGGAGTTTAAAATTTAACTAGGTGCGACAGCTTCGTCCTCAAACTCTGCCTGTGCTAAACCGTGGCAGGTTGAAGTCATTTTGGAGCAAGTGGTTAAAGCCTTTTGCCTTTCTTGGGCTATAGCATGTTCCCACCCAAACCTGTATCAGTAACAGCCCTCCTGCCTTCGGCCGTGGCCTCTCTGCCTGTGGCCTCACCGTGGCCGTCTTGCAGCCTTTGGCCAAATCTCCAGCTGTGCCAACCTGTACAGAAAATCTCCTGTAGCTGTTGATCTGCAGTCACTGAGTCTGTTTTTCCACTGCAGTTCATGAGGCTACTGTCAGTTGAAATCGATGTCTGAGCTGACGTCAGATCTGCACCTACTGTATGAAAGGAACACACTACACAGAACTCAAGCTATTAACCCCGGACGTTTACTGCATTTTTCTTAAAGAGATACTTGTTTGTGAATTAAATGTACGTTTTGATATTTTGTTTAATTACTTAACAGATAGGTGATACTGTACTTTTTTTTTTTTTTTTTTTTTTTTTTTGGGATTGTTTTGCAGTATTTTTGACATGGTAGGTGTTGCCCCTGGTGGATCAGGTTACTTTTTCCTGTCTGACGTTAAATGCTAGTTTTAATGAAACAATAGGAGATCTGATTTGAATCCAGGGGTAATACCTAATCTAAAACCTGCTAGGATCTTAAACAAAGGTTTCTACTGTATATCAAACCTCCCTGTGCTTTACCTTGAGAGAGGGCGAGGTTACAGACTGAACGACCGCGAAACATCAGTCTGTGAAACTGGAGGAGAAAACTTTCAAAAGCAAAAATGAAGCTATCTCAAAAGATAAAATTACGTTGTTATTTTTCCTCACTTTTTTCACACATTCAATTGGTTCGAGCGGTAGAATTGTTGTAACTTTACTACATTGGATAGTCTGCAAAGATGGAGGTGCTTAAATCTGTGTTTTTGTTGCAGTTTTAAATGATTAACCCTTAGTTTAAAATCAATTGGAGTAACTGTGAAATTTCCATTTTCCCCAGTTAAACATCAGAGGGGAACAGAACCAAGAAGAGTCAAATTTAACCTTAAAAAGAAACTAAATATAGCCTTTTGGCTTCTTATTTTGTATGCCACCTCTCCTCCACATTGCTCCTCCTCTCTGAAAAACCAAACTTGATTGTAAAAACTGATTTAAAGAGATTTAAAGAGAAAAAAAAAAATGAAGTTAAGACAAACAAATTACTTGTATAAACTTTCTTTGAGACGTGCAGAAGTGATAAGTTGAGAGTAGCTGTTTTGGGTTTTACTATGAGTTTCTTCTTTCTATGGAGTCCATGGAACCTGGTCAGTTGAGTATTACCCTGTACAGTGTTTGTAAGATACAAAAATCTAAACACGGAGCCCCCTCTGTGGATGTTCGATGATTTTTTTAGTACTACTTTCTGTTCTGTCAGTCAGGATTCTGTCTGTCTTCACCTCTTCTTCTTTTGCCCGTTCATGCGTTTTCAATAATAGAGGTTGGTTTTACACACGGATACAGAAACAACATTTGATGAGGATGTTTTAAAATGACGTAGGATAGAAACACAAGTCCTGTTAGGGTTAAGA
The DNA here is from genome assembly GCA_020466265.1 of Siphamia tubifer. Lineage (NCBI taxonomy): Eukaryota > Metazoa > Chordata > Actinopteri > Kurtiformes > Apogonidae > Siphamia > Siphamia tubifer. The sequence continues at coordinate 21,226,049 of CM035804.1, read as the reverse complement.
TTATACCCTATTAGGGGACGAATCAACATCGGACCTCATTCCAGTGGTGAGAACCAACCTCTCATGTGTCCTAACACCAGGAACAGCCACCAGTGTTTCTTCTTTCTCATGTGTTGGTTTTGGTCAGACGAGTAGGACGACACTTACATAACACAGATTCATATACACTCCTCTGCAGTTGCTTTTTAAAGAAGTTGTAGAGTGTAGTATTGACAGGTGGTTGATGAAATATGAGGGCTTTTTCTTTGTCTTTTATACATTTTAGTTTTGACTTCTCACAGGCTTTTGTAAGGATTAAAGAAACACACAAAGTGACAGAGCAGGGTTTGGTCACAGCTGCTGATGGACTAGTTGTTAAAAGCCTTGATCCTGATGCTCTTCTGCTCTTGCTTCATCAGGTCACTATGACCCACACTGAGCTGTTGGGAGTTGGGAATCTTTCCAAGGTGTTGAGTGGCGAGCTGTTTCTATCACGCTGAACTAACACCTCCTGGAAATACAAGCGTTTGCACAAATCAGTGGGTTAAGGCTGTATGTGGATAGTCCACCTGCAGAGAGTTTACAAAGTGAAAACGCTTCATCGGTCATTAGTTTAGACTCAGCAACACTTTGGCTGTGGATGAAGCTTCACATACACTATAGATTGACTTTCACTCTGTTACATGCATGAGTTATGAGGAGGAAAAATGACCATATTATTGTAACTGAATAAGTTTTTACAAAACTCTATTTTGGATTATATTAAATATAGGCTGTTGACAGGTTACACATACTCTCCAAACTCTCTGTGGGTGGAATATCCAAATAGATGACACACAGGTCACTACAAAAATATCGACCAAAAATGAGATTCAATATTGTATTTAGTCCTCCTTTAGGTTTTGTTGGCATCACGATTCATGGAGTAATTGTCATGATATATATATATATATATATATATATATATATATATATATATATATATATATATATATATATATATATATATATATATATATATATATATTGTCACTATTATGTGCAAGATTTAGGCTGTAGAGGATCTAATTGCAGAAATGGAAAATAGTGTTCATAATTTTTATGTTATTCATGTATAATTATGTGAAAATAAGAACTGCTGTGTTTTCTGTATGTTAGACTGAGCTGTTAATATCTACAGAAAGAGCAGGTTGCTGCTGTGTGGCATTGTTGTGTTTCTACGAGAAATAGAAAGAAAAAAAGTACACTGTACCTAAAATGACCTAGATATGGATAATTACACTGATGGTCAGTTACAGTTTAACTTATTTATTCATTTTGTTATTTATTATGTTAACACGTAGATGTTAAGTTTAGTTGTATACTTTTTTATTAAATCACTTTTCAGTGTCTTTGTTTCATGATCGATATTTTGTTCTGGTACAAACTGCTGTTGTCATGTCAGTTTTTTTTTTTTTAATCCAATATTGATTGACCCCTAGTTTCTACAGAAGCTTCTAGTTTCTGTTTCTTCTGTTTTGTAGTTGTTGGCTGCCACCTATTATATTTGCGTATGGGCCATAGTCAATATTCCCTGAAATAAAAATGTCACAACAGACAAAACAAACACTGGCTTTAATGAACGTTCTGTGATTTTTGCAGCCCTTTGTAGATGAGGCTGAGGGGGATGCACAGATGCCATCTGTAACTTCACCATCTGATGTCCCTAAATATCTTACACCAAACCTTTAACTTTTTTTCACTTTAGGTGATAACTTCTGAAACAAAGCCTTAGTTCATCTCTTACAGCTTTGTTACAGAGAATGAATGGAGGCCATTCCCACAGGGCAGCGACGCTGAGGGTGCTCGTGTTTGCATCAGTGTGGTGTGTGTTAGCTGAAAGCGTTTGGTAATGAAAACGATGATTTGGCAGAAGTAGGCAGAGAACAGAAAAAAAGGAGGAGTATGCGTGAGTGTGTGTGATTTACGCACATGATGTGTGCATACATAAGTGTGGGTTTTAGAAGAGCAAGACAGAGTGTGTTCAAGAACACAATGTGCCCCCAGTGTCGTGCAGAGTGTCAAAACATAATGCTTCGTTACAGCAGCTCTGCAAAATCCAGGTCAGGGTTGGCCTGACCGAAGGAGAGGTCATGTGACAGGGTGAGTGTAAGTGAGAACAGCATGTGTGGCCTCTGTTTGTGCAGTCTGAGGCTCGCCAGTTTCTGCAGCACTGTGAAGGAGTAAAAATTGTTCTCTTTGAGTGTAGGCTGTTCTTTTAGCTAATAATAAACCAAATTATTTATGCAAAGTTGACTAATTCACAGATGTTCACTTTGTGTTCTGCAGCCTGTTGCTGTTACATTGCATTATTACCTGCCATTTGTTGATGTTGCCTTAGAGTTGAAAGGTCCAGTGGGTAAGACCTTCAGGAAGATCTAGTTGCAGAAATAGAATATACATTTCAATATCATTTCATTAATGTGACGTCTCTTAAAAATCAGTCCAACGTGTTGCACCACCTTGATTCGACAGTAACTTTAACAGACTTTTTCCATCTTCTTTGTCTTTCACTTTTATTACTGTTGCTTATTAAGTTTGAGTGTAGACAAGGGTTTTTACTCTTTAACTAAAACATTCAGAAAGGATAAAAACAAACATTAGTAACAAAAGACATTTACAGTTTTGCAGCCACTATAGAGGAAGCCAAAAGAATTCAATATGTGGTGACTTCACAAATAGGCCTTTAAATAAAACACACTGAACAAAATATCAAAAATCACAATGTGATTTTAATACATATCACCCAGTCCTAATCTTTGGTGCATTAATAATTTATATAAAAATGATTATGAATTATTAAGGCTGATATCAACTGTGTTACTCAACCAGAAACAGCAGCCAGTGATATAATAACCAAACAATAATATGTGACTTTACCCTCAACTTGAATTACCTGTCATGTTGAGGAAATACTTGATATATTAATGTTGTTCCGGGAAAGAAAACCAGTTCTTGTAAATGTCTTTACAAGATACAGCTTCTGTCTGAAAATGGCAACTGCAGACACTTTGCACACAATGCAGCTTATACACACATTTATACACAAACATTCAAATCCTGATCACGTCTGACTAATTCTACTTTTTTGTTGTTGTATTTTTTTTTTTAATCGTCATTTCAATCATTCCATATCTGGTTGGGCTCACAATCAGACAGAGCTGACTGAGGTCCTCTGAGGTGTTTTACTGATTGGTCGGTCATTGCCTTATAGTGGCATTTATCATGTTTATGGTGGTGTTGAGGTTGTTAGATCTTCAGAGGGAACAGTCTTAAAGTACAACACAAAGCCAGAAATTGGATGGAAATCCACTGGTGTTGTGACAAATGTAAAATGAGCCTGGTCCAAATCACCTCTGTTGAGGCTCCTCACTTTTGGACTTTGATATCGATAGCTCACGGAATCGTCTCGGGAGCCTTTCCAGAGACTCATCTTTTGTGTTATGATCTCCTGTGTATGCATACAGTATCTTTTTTGCCTTGATTGATTATGAAGAAAATATATCTATTTTTTGTAACTGTTCTCTGATGTGCCATAACTCATGTTTTCTTGCACACTGTTAATATTTTGTGGATATTGCTGTTAAAAAAAAGATGCTATTGAGAAGTAGATAACATTAATAAAAAGATGATATAATGACATTCCTCTTGCATCTTTTTTTCTTCATTTAATTGCATTTATCATCATTTCTAGTTAAAAAAAAAAATCTCAGACTAAAAAACTGACAGTGAAAAAATAATTGTGAGCTGATATTCACTATTCAACCATCATTTAAATTTCAGAATATATCACATTTGAATTCATGACAGGTTTCACAGTTCCCATTTTGCTAAACTCAGGTTTTCTTAATTTACTAATTGTTGTGTTATGTACAATAGTAGATATCCAGTGTATTTGCTGCACTGATGATAGCTTAATTAAAATACAAAAAACTTCCATCTTTTAACCTTACATTCAGAGTAAAATGTTCCAATGTGTAAATTTGTCTGAATCATGGTTCTGGTTTTTCATTAGAACAAACATTGGTAATTTTAGTTCAATTCCATATTTTAGGTTCCTGAGAGGCTTAGGTGCAGAATAGAGGTCCTATCTCCCAAAAAATTGCTTTTATTTAATCATAAATAGTATATATTTGATCAAAAATCATGGCCAATATCATTTTAATACTTATACCTTTAGAGATAATTCTTAACCAATAGTTTTTCTTCATTATTGTTGGGATGGAATGAGAGGTAATTACACAATGATGAAACTATTTTAGATTTTTTAACCATGCAGGATTTAAGACTCAGGGGGTTTTCACTTTAGAACAGTATGCTACAAGTAAAATACAGAAATTAACTTTAAAGTTATAATAGTAATTTCAGGGAGTCAAATCTTCAGATTTTTCTGCTTGTGTTTCAGGATATGCAGCCTTTATGTAATCAGAAGAATCTGAATTAACCTTCAGACATGATAAATATTATGATTACTCGGAGATTAAAACTTTAATAAATAAATAAATGAATGAAATCAAAATTATTTCAGAGCAAACTGAGAAGTTATCACATTGACCAAGTATGGGTCAAAATATTTACAAATGAGTTTATTCTCCTGTCAGTATCCCTGACTACGGTACTGATAAAGGGTTGGAGTTGGTCCCCAGGTACCTTCAGCTCACTGCTCCTATTGTATGCTAATGTTAAACTAATACCAGGTGCTGTGTGCGAGTCAGGATGGGTAAAATACTAAGAGCTAATTTCCCTTTTTTTTTTTTTTTTTTTTTTTTTACTTCAGGACATTGTTTCAAAAAGCTGTTTTACAAATCTGTATTCCAACTTTTGTACAAATATCTATGAATATCTTTGGTTTTCACACATGTATGCACACAGATAAAGTGAAATCAGAGCAAATAGAGTCATATACAAACAACAAACAATGGGACAGTCTGCAAACAAAAGCTTAGCAACACCAGAGAGAGTACAGTTGAGAATATGATCCCTGCAACCAATTAAAGTAAGAACGCTGTGGAAGTTAGAACAGCAAACTAAACCTGTTCATGAAAGCAAAACTACATTTTTAGTTTTAAGTTTGTGAACAAGTCTGTGAGACAGGGTAGGAGATAGATGCACAATAAGTAAAACTCAATTCAATAGAAATAAAAACTGCTCTAAAATTAAACACAATAAATAGCATATATCCCAGACCAGTAGTTATTCCACTTGGCCTGAAATGAAGGATGACACAGTGACAGAGTTGTGGGTTTATAAATAATATTTGATGTCATGCATTCTTTTATACTATTTCTCAGTGTGAAATATTAAACCTTTCTTCACAATACCCGAACCGTAAACACTAAAGTGAATTAATAATACCAAAAAAAAGTCAATTAAAAGTCAGAAACTCACAAATCTAAGTGGAATCAAACTGAAAATACTGCATGAAAATGATCAAACGTGTCAACACTATAACACCTGATCATGGGACAGGACACAGGTAGTGCAGACACATGGACATGTACACATGGACATGCATATTCTATGGTACATGTTACATACTATACTATTCTGTGCAAAAAGAAAAAGGTGGATCACTGAACAATGCATACAAAGACCCCAGACAGGAGAGGCCTCCCAGTTGTGCTACTTTAGAGGAATGTCATTGTTATAAGACGCTCTGTCTGTCTCAGGATGTCATTGTACTGAATGAAGCAGTGCCTCTGCAGTCACGAGTCTCCTCCCAAGTTTCAAACCTCCTTCCATCAGATCTCTTATTGAGACAAAGCCTATCGGGTTGAAGGTGGAAGAAACACAGCCAATCACTGGCCAAGCCTCATCTTAAGTCACTCCCCTCTCTGGCTGGTAATAAACAAATGGGAGGTCCATGTGCCTGAATGTTCCCTCTCTTCTGTCAGTGCTGTGGACAAACATGTGAGAGCACAGGGTGGAGTGGGGAGAGCAAAGCGGTGTGGAAGGAGGCCAGAGGGGCGAGTGAACCACTTGTACTATGCTGCAGGAACATCTTGCTACCTAATCATGTGGAGACACCGTGTTAAGGGTGGGGTCAATTGCACATGCCTTTGCTCTGGAACATAAATTTACAAGTTTATGATCAAAACATTCTGCAGGAAAACATCCATTAGAGATGATCAATCTAAATGACTTGCACTTTTCCTGCATTTTCCCCCATTTATAAAGGATAGTACATTCTGAATCAGCTTGTTTTGCCTGTTAGAGCATGATGTATTTCCATCTCCACCCCGTTCTCTTTCACTTCATGACTTCTGTTCACCATATAAGAACACTACTGTCTATTGTGTTTCCAGAATTCACAAAAGACTACCAGTAGCAGACACATTTTTTCCATTACTGCAATCACAGTGTAAACGGTCGTTCTGTTACTCTACTGGTTTCTGTTCCATGACGCATGCACAGGTTGTGTTTTGAAAACTGAGGAGAGACCTCCTGAAACTGAAATCACTAGTCAATGATGAATGCAATAATTTATTGATTTCGTCAACAGAGCACAAAGTAAACCATAAATAGCAACAAAAACTGATACAATCAATAAATTACTCTCACAACTAATTTAATTTGCAGCATTTGATCAAAAAAAGGCATCATTCTTGAAGGCACAGAGATAGTGACTGTTTTTCCTAAAACATAATGAGATTTTTTTTGTTGAATTTATTCAGTTCATCTTCCTCTGAATAAAAAAATAAAACAAAACATAATGTTCTGAGCCCTCTGAGTTTGTCCCATGATGCCAATAAATCTGGTGTGACTTTAACTCCAACATGATTTTCATTTTTGTTTCCATGGTGACCGTCCAGTCCTCTGCAGGTTGTGCTGCTCATTTGGTGAATACTCATACACACACACACACACACACACACACACACACACACACACACACACACACAAACTGCACGCCCAGTCTTTTCTAAAGAAAGACACAATTGTACATGCATACCACACATTCACACACACGCACACACACACCTTCTCCCCAAGGACTCTCCCAAGTAAGATCACAGGAATGTGGTAATGGTGAAACTATGCTCAGCATTCCTGCCCAGTCCACAGAAACACAAGGGCCATGCAGGTACAAACTGGGGTGTGACAGTTTTGCTTTTAAAGCTACTACTCTCATCTGTAAATTAATAACACGCCCCAAAAACTATGCAAGTAACCAAACAGAAGTACAAAATAGACTTATATTGTGTTTTCTTCATCATACAAAAATATGTGGCTTGGACGCCAGTTTAAAGGTAGCTTGTTTGAGTCTTTTTTTTTTTTTTTGCACAGACTGTGTACAGCAGTATCCTCTCCAACTGTTCTGAAAGGGCTTGAAAGTCCTGGTGTCTGCCTGTCATCCATTAAGGAGTTCACTTCAGGCCATGTCTGCATGAACTCCCAACTGATCCTTCAGTTCATCAGTGTCTGATGCAGATCCTGTGGTTTGCTGAATATGTGTGTTAAGGGCGCTGGACTCTTCAGCGCTCCTGCAAGACCAGTTGTGGCACCCACTGGTCAAGGCGACGGCTTTCCTGGCAGTACATCCCCACTTCTTGGAGCCTGCAGTGGTCTGCTTGGGGGTTCTGTGCAAGAAAACAGAAAAATGAGGTTGAGATTTTCAGACCATAGATTGTGTTTAGACTAAAAAAAACACTGAATAATATTTACATGGGTATTAATAGTCCACTATATTAAAAAGAGGGAAAGTCCACTGTGTGAACTGAGTCTTCTGCCATTCTAAGAAAGTCAAGTTGATTTGATATTTGCTCATTAACCCACTGCCCAAAGGTGAGAGGGGTTAGTTTGTTGGTCTGTCTGTTTGTTTGTATGCAAGTTTATGCAAAAACTACTGAAGCAATTTTCATGATTTTTTTGGGGGAAAGGTGCAAAGTGATCCAGAATAGATCCCATTAAATGTTGGTGAATGTAGGTCAAAGGTTAAACTCACAGTTACCAAAAAAGTGTTTTTTGCAATGATAACAAGACATAGGGCAAATCAGGTAAATTGTGTGCAAGACGGGTGGGGTTTGTTATGTTGGGCACCACTTGTTGATATTGCAATGTTTAACAGTAGATGTTCTTTTACATATCTTCCATCTTTGTGTCTGCTTCAGCTAATTGGAAACACAATGTACAAGTACAACAAACAAATGTGTTCCAAACTCTACAACAGGCCCAAAGAAATCTGTTAAACCTAAACTAACATTGCGTCACACACATCTTTGTTGGGAAATGCTCCATTTGGAAAAAAAAAAAAAAAGACTTAAGTCGAAAGATGTTATTTGCATGTAACACCATATTTATAATAGTAGAATATTAACGTGCATGTGAACATACTCGAAATTTTCATCTTAGAACAACATATGACATTTCCTGGAAACAGTTTAAACTTTCAGGAAGTGGAAAATAGCTTGACATATGCATGAAGAAACGTGTTCTGTTCAGCTTAGAAAGTTTACACACCGTGACCAGCATGCAGTGGAGATCTCCATGTTCTTCCAGGTTTCTATTGGTGTCTTCAGCTCTGAGCAGCCGCTGAAGACGTTGAACCCCTGATACTCTCAAGATGGTGATGCCATTGTCACAACAGAATGACTGAAGTAGAGTGAAATGGATCTGAAGCGCCACGTCATCTTCATCATCAGCTGCTAGAACACACAGGACCACGCTGTCGGGTTCTCTGAGGGAGGAAAAAGAAAAAAAAAATGAGGAGATGCTAAGTAGAGTCCTGTACTTTTACTTGCATCATATACACACACACACACACACACACACACACACACACACACACACACACACACAGACTGAGTTAATATTTAAACTCACGCATTGAGAAGTTTAGCTGATTCATAGATGCCCACAGTCAGTGAATCTTGTTTCTGGGCCGTCACCAGCAGCTCCTCCAGGGCCAGACCAACAGACTGCATCCTGACAGGGAAAGAAAGAACAATCACCTTTTTATATTCAGCAATAAAGCAAAAACACATGTCAAAAACTGTTGCATTTTCTTGATGACTGGGTCTATACAGGAGAATAAGAACAGGGACAGAGATGTGCATATACATAAGTAATGATTTTACAGAAAAAAAGGAGTTAGTAAAAATAGTTTTATGCTCCCTTTTTGGATATTGCATGTGCAGTAGTTTAGATTCCAGAGGATTATTTGTTTTATAAATTTGCTTCTGGGGATTACACAGTAAGGTGAGTGACATAAACTGAACATTATTTATAACATTCAACTTTATAAATAGCTTTTTCATCATCAAAGATATATGACAAACTATTAGGGATTATTAATAGAACATCCTTCATGCACACTAGGTTAAGCAGTTAGAGCTGCAAGTAGAGATAATAATTCATTAAAATGTTCAATTTGAAGTGTCAACAAATGCGCGATACTGCAGGTTGCGCAAGACGCATAAAAATAACTGTTTTTGACACCTGAGATATGTCATTAAATATTTGGGAATTAAATCTCTCTAACATTGCAGGACTACTCAACCCAGAGCTGAGGTATTATAGTTTTACAGCTTATGCATGTGTTTTTTTTTTTTTAGGTAATGCATGGGTCAAAGGACAAGAAACATTCCTGCGCGCGGCACATGACGTCCATTCGCATCCACATGGCGCAAACTGTCTGAAAATCTGACAGAAAAAAAATGCACAAGAATATCTGACCTGTTCTCCATGACATCTGAGCCGAAACTTTCCTCGGGAATCATATTTGCAAAAACAAATCCAAGACAGGAATTGCGTGACAGTAATCCTGTAATTTGGATGTTATTCCCCCAGTGTTTGGTTCCCAGTGCACGAGCGTCTGCAGTGTTTGTTTCCTGCAATGGTTACGACACAGTGGTTTTATACCAAGACTGGGGAGGGAGGCGGCACCGAAACTGTCCGAGTTTTGCAATTGGCTCAAAACAAATCAAAGTCTTAGTTTGTGAGTCTTTGTCGTGAGGTTTATTTGTTTAGTGGAGCTACAGTGACGTTTCTGTGCAATAAAGTCAGTGTGACTTATGACATGACAGGTATGTAATAAGGATGGTTTAGGACACACACGACAGATATGATGTTTACTGCTGTCGTTATTGTTAATATTCTCTAAAGAATATTTCTGATATTTTTTTTTATATAATTGCACTTAGTATAGTTGTGCAACAAATTCGACTTTTTTATAACAGATTTTCATACTGCACAATTCTGAAGCTGTGACTGACATCTAGAGGATAAAAAGGGGACAGAAAATAACTTCTGCACTAACAGAATATGGACACAAGAAATATTTCTGCTTGAAGCAAAATACTGACATTTACTACAGTAAAACCAGAGGATTCTGTATGAATATAACAGATTACAATGAGAGACTTACTGTAATACATTTTTGAAAATGTATATTTTCTTCTTCTTCTTTTTTTTATATTTTCATTGACATAGTAGTGTTAAAATGACTTATTTTTGAGATATAAATTTGAGATAAAACAAGTCATAAATATGAATATATAATTGCAACACAAAAAGTAAACAATTATGAGATTTAAAAAAGTCATAAATGTGACATAAGAAATGCATAATTCTGAGAAAAATAATCACATCTATGAGATAAAATGGCACAATTGAGTTAAAAACTCAAAATGATGAGAGAAAAAGTCACAATATGGCAGAAGAAATGCATAATTATGAGATACATTTTTTGGGGGGGGGGGTCACAATTGAGATAAAGTCATCATTTTGAGTTTAAAAAAAAGATAAAAAGTCATATTTGTGAGATAAAAACTCAATACTATGAGATAAAAAGTCATAAATATTAGATAAAAATGACATAAATATGAGATAAATAGTGATGATTTCTCTCTTCCACTGATTTTCCCTCTGAAGTGACTTATTTCACATCTTTTTAGTTTGAAAAAGTAATGAATCTATTCTGAGAATGTAAAGAGTATAATGTACAGATATTGATGAAAAAGTGTAGGGAGTAAAAGTTGGCAGAAAAATAAATACTCAAGTAAAATACATATACCTAAAAAAAATCTACTTAAGTACAGTAACTAAGTACTTGTACTTAGTTCCTTCCCACCTCTAAAATTGTCTGATAGAGTGTTAATCAACAGTTTGATGTTTTAAAAAAAAAGTAGCTCAAGATGATTTGGTCACTGTAATTGATCTGTAACATCCCATTTACAGTTGAATTAAATGTCTTTACAGGTACAGTAATGGAGCATCAGTTAAAGAATCACCATAGGAGGATCATCTATCCCCAACAGACAGAACTGTGAATCATGAATCATATGCCTGGTAGTTGTTATTCAATGAAAGACAACATACTTTTCTTGTGACTCAGTTGGGATAATCCATATTTCAGCTGTTGCAATGTTTAGCACATTGTTTAAGCTTTGTCTTAAAAAGGTGTGTCTTTCGTGCACTACCTGAACACCCACCACCTAATCTTTTATCTCTAATCTACACAGACACTTTGTAATAAAGTGTCTGTAGCTGAGGATCTGATGCACACTGTAGTTTCTACTCAGCTCATAGTGTTCATTCATTCTCACCAGATATACTCACACTAAATAACAGCAATTGATGCACTTACTGATATGTGATTTTTTTTTGTTTTTTTTTTCAATTTCTGTGCAGGATCAAAACAAAACAAAATACAAGTGGTGCCAGACACACCAGGTGCTCTCCTTTAAGAAATACTTTAAGAAGTAGAACAGGAACTCACTGACTGATACAGTAGCATTAATGTTTTTACATTCAATGATTTTATCCCACATTGACTACTGTTTACCTACCTGGTCGATAGCAGGTATGTACCTATTGAAACCTATTGAATCACTTTATAAGAACATTGTAGACAAAAAGCCATATTAATTCCATATATGTTACATTTTAAACAAACATACATTTTTAAGTTTTCCAAATGTTAAGTCTTTTAGATATGCTTGTTTTATGTACAAAACCCTTCATTGTCGGTACCACCGCCGCTGAAAGAGTTTTTTACCAGGAGATCTGTGAGTGGAATGAACACTCAGGCGTGTGATAGAGGTGATTATGAGATACGCCACAGAAGAACCTCCTTTTTGGATGAATGTGTTGTCTGTTGTGGGTGGGAACATATGGAACAGCCTTCCCTCCATAATAAGAGCTTGTCCTTCATACTCCTCTTTTATGGGTAACTTAAAAATATGGCTGAAAACAACACAAACGTGTGAGCATTTACTGTTTTATTGTATTTTATTTTGCATTCTATCCTTAATATATTCTATATTTTTTCTGTATATTTATAATGTATTCCATATGTTTTTTTTTTCTTCTCTCACCTATACTACATGTTCTCTGTTTCTCCTGGTCTCATGTTATATTAACAACATTAAGTGTTGTGTGTCCATTAATTCTTGTTTGTGATTGTTGTTTATTTTTCTCACAGTGGGACTGCCAATGTAAATGAACCATATGGCTACAGTTGGGAACATTTACCAAAATGTTTATTAATGTACATTATCCCTCTATACCAAATAAAATAAAATGAATGAATGAATAAATAAACCTCACCTCCTCACAAACATTTGATCTGATTTGCCCCATCTTTTATTATGGGGAAAACACATTTTTAGTTACTGTAACCTTGACCTTTGACCTCCATTCACCAAAATGTATCTATTCTGGACCACCTCACACCTTTTCTGAAAATGTCATGGGAACTGGTCCAGTAGGTTTTGCATAAAGTTGCTGATGAATAAAAGGATAATTGGGCAAACAAACAAACAAACAAACCAACAAACAAACAGAACCAACAACAATACTCCTTCCCTTTGGGGGCAGGGTGTGGGAACATGGGCGATGAGGTATAAACTAATATTGTGCCAAATACCATTTGTGATTCATTGGAATAAGGAGAGAGCAATTATCATTTCATCAAATCTTTAGATTTGTGAATGAGGGTAAATATGAAGTCTAGACGGACTGGGGTGTGGGTACGAAATTATGGGAGTGGACCTGATGATGAATGTAACTTTTGCAAAGTTAAAGAGGGGAGGGAAGAGGGAAAGGAAAAGGAGAGAGAATGAAGAAAAGAACAAGTGGTGCCAGGCACAACAAGCCCCGCCCCTCACACACATTTTACCTGATTTGCCCTGTCTCTTATCATTGCAAAACACATTTTTGGGGACTGTGGCCTTGACCTTTGACCTACATTCACCAAAATGTAATGGGGTCTCTTCTGGACTACTTTGCACATTTCCTGAAAATTTCATGGAAATTAGTTCAGTAGTTTTTGTGTAATGCTGCTGACAGACAGACAGACAGACAGATGAACAGACAGACAAACCAAAAACAGTACCATCTGGGGGCAGGGTAATAAAAAGATACTCTATGTTTACAATTATGTAGGGACATTGAATTGATACGGTAGATATGTTTCTGTTTTTAGTACATGTTTAATTTAATGTAAGCAGTGTATGAGGTGAAGAGGAGAAACAAAAACAATACATTTTTTTGCTTTGTTTGTGTGTGTGTTTATTGGGATTGTTGTAATGAGTGTAACAGACAGACACACACAGACAGGCAGACACCCAGACAGACACGCAGGCACACAGACAGACATGCAGACAGATAGACAGATACACAGACAGGCAAGACAGACAGACAGACACACACACACACAAATACACAGGAACACAGACAGACAGATACACAGACAGGCAGACAGACAGACACACAGACAGACAGACACACAGACACACAGACAGACAGACAGACACACACAGACAGACAGATACACAGACAGGAAGACACACACACACACACACACACAGAGACAGAAAGACAGGCAGGCAGGCAGGCAGGCAGACAGACACACAGACGGACAGGCACACAGACAGGCAGATAAATGTTAGGGTGTAGTAGTAGTTGTAGTAGTAGTAGTAGTAGTAGTAGTAGTAGTAGTAGTAGTAGCAGCAGCAGTAGTAGTAGTAGTAGTAGTAGTAGTAGTAGTTGTAGTAGTAGTAGTAGTAGTAGTAGTAGTAGTAGTAGCAGCAGCAGTATTAGTAGTAGTAGTAGTAGTAGTAGTAGTAGCAGTAGTAGCAGTAGTAGCAGTAGTAGCAGTAGTAGCAGTAGTAGCAGTGGGTACATTCTGGTACAATACTGCCCCCTGCTGTTCATATTTGGTGCACATTTTTGAACATCAAAACAATAAAAAATCTCTTTTAAGCAAACAATTGAGAAGATCTCTTTGGTACTCAACAGTTACGTCTGTATAAAGTAAAACGTAAAACACACTGTCTTGCAAATACACTGTTTGAAAATATGCAAACAGCCTCTAAACTTTATATGACAGAGTTGTGGGGTCAGACTGTCAAACTGAGGCTCCACATCAGACTTTTGTGGATAGAGTGAAAATGTGACACTGAATCATACTGGGCTTTTTGCACAACTCTACTACTTCCTGAAGTTAATGTGGCTCCTTTCTTTGGACAAACTGATGAATCCAGGTGTGTCTGATCTCAGTCACACCTGGATTCATCAGTTTGTCCAATAATGTAAGACAGGGAACAAAGGAGCCACATTAACTTTAGCAAGTAATAGAGTTGTGCAAAGAAGCCATTGTCAAATTCACACAGAAAGACTGGAGGGTTGTGTGTTTTACCCACACAACCCAGTGATAATTTTGCAGCACTGCCTAAATTATTATTATTATTTTCCTCCTTTCAACCTTTCTTATGTTACTTAGGACCATTTATTATAATGTTATCTTCATTATTTTGCTTCTCTCACTGTACATCATGCATGTTTCTAAGCTTAACTGACTGTGTTTAATTTAGAGGTGAATGAAAACTCATTAAATTCAAGGATATTGTATCAAAACAATATATTTACTGAACAATTTTTTCAGCAAATATATCACCAATTGAATGTAAAAATAAACAATCACTGTCATTGATCCGACTCCACAGATTTTACTGCTGAATCGATGATGTACAAAATGAAGGTGGTTCCATAGTAACTACGGAGACTCTGAACATCCAAATGAGTCATACAGTATCTGATCACCATAAAAAGATAGAAAAACTGAATTTTACTTTAATTATTTACATGCAGGTGGAGAGTTGGCTCTTTTTGGGTTAATCTTATGCATTTACTGTTTAGAAATGAGTGAATACAGTATGTGTTGCAGACTAAATTAAATCATGTGAAATAGCTAAATCATCAACATATCCAGCCTGTCACATTGTTCAATGTTTTCATCCCCATTGAGGAGTGTTTTTCCACATAGAGGCCAACTTGTGCTGAGGAAAGAAACAAAGCAGGTGTTGAACACATGACACATACAACAAATCCTGTTTTCAAGTTTCCTTTAACCCTTTAAACTTCCACTCAATTTCACCTACATTTCTGAATAAAGTAAATTGAATGTTGTTCTTGAACCCTTTTAATAACATACAATTGGTGTTTGATTATATTGTAAATGAAAATATTAAAATGAAAACTGTGATATTGGAGGCGGATCGTGTTAAATGATGAAATAGTGATGTCATTTGTGGATATTTATTGATGTTTTGATGTGTTTTGGACTAGATTTGGACAATGTTTTTGGTTTGTTTTAGATGTTTTTGTGGGACTATAACTGTGTTTATTGGAATATGATTCCTCTGTGGATAATTATGACACATAAAAGTTCAGATCTAATGTTTGACATTTGTATTTTGAACAAATGAGTGATTGTACCTGCTGTGGTTATCTTATCAGAAAGTGTCTTATATTTTGCATTGCGTGAGAATTTCCGTTGTAAAACTACATTCGGTCATGTGACATTTGGGACAGATTTGAGTAGTTTGCTAAATATTTTTGAGCGACTACTTCCCGCCTATATGTGGACCCTTGGAAGTTTAAAGGGTTAACCAGGACAAACAACTGGAACGCAGAATTTGTGAATAATCACTATAAAAAATAAGTGTAAGAAAAAGTCTAAATGTAGATACTGTAGAAGGTAATAGGAACCTCTATGTGAGCCTGGTACATGATGACTAATCCTCGAATATTCAAACTAGCACAATTATTTTCCTGCAACCCCATTGTGTCACAAAGAGTGAGAGGAACTGATGAAGCTCCTCTACCTGTTTTGATAGTAAAGGTACAAAACTATAGGTGACATTAAATATGATCCAGTGAGACATATTGTTTACTCACAGCATGAGGAATCAGTGTCACATTCACTTTATAAACACTGACTGCATTCATAACGAGTGCATGCAAATGTTTTAGCTTTTAATGGACATCTCCCTCTCAAAATATGACAGGTTTTGTCCTTTCAAGGTCACTCAAGGTCAAAGGTCATGATGCCATTTTTATGCCTACATATAGTTTCCTATCTGTCAACAATAGTTATGTATCATCACTCTTTTTGGAGTCATGAACATTTAATATCATATAACCTGGATTTAGACCAGGGGTGTCAAACTCGTTTTAGTTCAACGGCCACATTAAACTAAATTTGATCTGAATTGGGCCAAAACCACTAAAATAATAACATAATATATAAATATGTTATTTTATGTTATAAGACATGTAAACTCAAACTCAATGTCATCTCCAAATTTTCCTCTGTTTTAGAGCAATCTACCAACTGTCCTTTAAAACAATGTGAATAACATTGGAAACTAACACTTCTTGAGAAAACTAAATGCAATTTTAACGAGATTATGTCTCAGTTTATCATTTACACGTCAATTACAATGTACAGATTATTTATTAGTGGGTCTACAAACACACAAAACATTTAATAATAGGCAGAACATTGTTAAACTTACACTTCAGACATTTCAAAATGTTCATATTTGTTCAGTTCATTCATGTTTTTGTGAAATAATACTTACTTTAATTGTAAATACAGTCAAATGACATGAAAATATTTTAATTAACAAAGAGCAATATGTGGAGTTGTGAGTATTTATAGGTTATTATTATGGTAGTATTTTACTGATCTGACCCATTTTGATCTGTATATGGAACCTGAAATTAAATTATCAGTATATTCACAAAGTTATCCCAGGGGCGGGACTGGACCCTTTCAGGGACCAAATACAGCCCCCGAGCCACATGTTTGACACCTCATTTTAAAGTCGCTCAAGGTCAAAGGTCATGACACCATTTTGAAGCCCATGCCAGATTTACTATCTGTCAATAACAGTAACTAAGTATCTGGTTAAAATATACACACAGAAGATGCATAAATGAAAGACGACCATTTTGGTGCTCATTGGAAGTCAGAGGGAGACGTCCATTAAAAGCTAAAACATTTGTGAGGGGTAGGGTTTGTTGTACTTGGCAACATTCTTCAACCTTACTTCATTAAGTCACTAAATCCAAGCTATTTGTTCATGTGTCAGAGTATAATTCAAAGCCGAGAAGTTAAAAAGTTGAAATGTTAGTTATCAATGGCTACAGAAAGAAAGGATTTAATCTAATGCTAACTATAGAAGGAGTCATTACTAGTGAGAATGTAAAAACACTAGTAATAATCTGTCAGTCCATTTTTTAAATAATCAGTGTAATGTTCAACTGTTTTTTCACTGTTTAATCTACTGATAAAAGAGTTCATTTGAGTATGCAGTTAGACAGTTAAATTAATTAAATTAAATCAATGCTAATTCAGACTACTGGCTAACATACTGTGTAACATTTAACATGTATTCATCTGATGTTTTGATGTGATAAATAACTTGTACCAGAGTTTTGAATGGTGATGCACATTCTTTATTCATACACTACCCTCAGAAACCAGCACAACCCACACATTTTGACATCATTACTGTATGAATTTACAGATAATAACAAAATGAAAGGTATATCTTTCTCAGGATTAATAACTATCTATAATAACTATCACATTTTTCTTCACTCTGCTGTGTTTGCACTCTCTCGTTCTTACTCTCAGTGCTTTGCTCCGTCTTCATGAATATCATGAATGAAACAACATACATTACACATTTTAAACATGCGGGACACATACACATAGTTACAATTCATGTGGCTATTTTTGGGGTTCAAGTATTTATTTCCCATGATTTCAGCTCTAGTCGAACTGTTCAATCCATATTTAGTGGCTTTGGAAATAAAGAGATTGAAAAAAAAATGGGGAGTGAGGTGAGTGGTGAAAAAATTGCTTTCTTTCTCTCTCTTTTTTTTTTTAAACAATATTAACATATTCACTAAGTAAAAGGTAAAAGTGCATTTATATCATTGCATAAAAAACCTAGCCAATAATTTCATTTTACTAAATGAATTTACATTATTTTCTGTATTTGGAGGCAGAGAGGGAAATGTGATCCAAATGCTTTGGTATTGAGAACACATGCCACATTCACATGTGAATTCAACATTAAAAACAAATAAGATATATTAAAGATAACTAATAAAGTATAATTTATACATATCTCAGTGAGGGGGAAAATCCCATCCTATTAAAAATACTAGGAATAAGGAGAAAGAAAAAAAAAAGATTTCCAGTGTAATCTATTACAATATAGATTACTCAATACTCACTTTACATTCCATTTAAGGTGTAATAGTTTGACATTTTGAGGAGTGTTGTTTCACTGCTCCTTTGTGGAGAGTTAGAGTATAAAAAGAACATTAATATGTAATAAAGCTACAGCTAACAGTAGCAGTTCACCTATCTGAAAATAAAGACCATAAACTAGGGCCTTAACCTCAGCTCAATATATCGTGTTTGAGATTAACTCAGAGTTAATCAGCGTTCATGAAAGAGTGACATCATGTTAAAGATGCTTCCACATCACTTTAATTTTGTGTCTACTGTATCCAAAAGTACAGTAAAATGACCAGATTTTGTCTGCAGCTGAAACTCTTATTAGTAGAATTCCCAAAATATGAAACTATTCTTTCAATTGCATATGATCTTTGATGACTACTCTCAGTTTTATGATGACCTCAATTTAACAGTATTTAACTTTTGTTAAACAATTTATTCTTATTTACAGAAACAAAATACCCGTCTATAATACATTGTCTTATCTGTCTGCCATATCTGCAATCAACATATATTAAAACATTTTCATGTGTAAAATAACATTTCCACAAAATCATTTGTCTGATTAGTATGATTTGAAGCTGTTATAATGATGATGGCTTTAATATTATTACATTTAATCTGCTACTCTAATCTAATCCCTCCTGACAGATTTGTCTTTGCACACTCACACTCCGTAATCTCAGAGTCAGAAGGTTGATTATCACCCAGCACTGAATGTTAGTCTAATCAAAATTATTCTGTCAGCACAGATCATGGTTCATAGCCACAGCAGCACAATACTTTCGTAAGCACTCACAACATAGAGCACAGTTAATGTCTTGTCTGCTTACAGTTCTTACATCAACACCTGACCATACAAATGTCATTTTGTGTAGAACTTCTGTTACTATAATACAGAAATTGTCAGTGATGATCAAAAATTAAAATGTAAATTTAAAAAGAAAAAGATTTGGGATTTGTTTGGACTTAATTTGCTGAATAATTTGTCTTATACATTTCTTTACAGCAGTAACTTACGACACTGGCCTTAATACACTAACTATTCACATATTAAAGGAAAAACTCTCCATATTGGACCAGATACAGAAGGAATGGATTGTTTTCATTACCAGTGCTGTGTAATATGTTCAGCTTTGACACTTATTCACACAACATTTTACATTAAAGGACACATTCATAAAGTTCTGTATCCAAATCAATGTTCAATTGTTCGTATTTCAGGCTTTTCAGTCCGGTCTTTAATGAAAACTGTAGAGTAAAAACCTTTCAATTATATCGTCACACTTTGGTCTGCACAATCACAAACCAACTTTCATGTTTTTTGCTTTTTCTAGAATTTTGAGTGTCATTTTGTAACTTAAAATAAACTAACTAACTAACTATCTAACTAACTCACTAACTAAATCTATGTCAAAATCATTCAAGTAGGTCTCAAGTGCATTCCAGTTAATGTCTGACTCCTTAAATGTTGTTGGTCAATCGTCGCTGACTCTGAAACAACATTAGTGCTGATGTTCACAGCTGACAGCAGCGTCACACACCAGTCGAAGTCTTTGAACTGATAAAGAGGCTGTGTACATTTACACACAGCAACACAGACTTCATTAACATCATACAAGTCAAGAGCTGATGCTAAAAAATGAAATGTGTTCTGCATCTGTTATTCTCACATTCCAGGTTTTTAAAGGTGGGGTAGTTCATGTCCATCAGTAGTGTCAGGACTAGGGCTGTTTATTGGCTAAAATCTGGTGATACGTTAAAAATCACAAATCAATACTCGGATCATGATACAATATATCACAATATATCACGATAGCAGGTATCAGGTAGCAGATATCATGATGAACAGGGCAAATTTTGGAGTTAGGGTATAATTATTTCCTAGAAGAATTGAATTATACCAGAACTATGTACAAATAGTGAACACAATTTTTGTTTGATTAGAACAGGATCTAACGCTATATCACAAAATGTTCCTCTGTAAAAACTTAAATGATGTTTTACGGAGATCACACTTTATGATCCTGCTCAAATGTTCAGATTCTATTAGTTCATTGTAACATTATTTTTGTACAATCCCAACAAAGGAACTAACATCTGTCTCTCAGGCACAAAAACGTTTTTTAGGATACTTATAATTACCATGATTAATAAGACAGCATTAATAATAATAATAATAATGAATAATAAGTCAACGAAAAAAGAAAAATTAACCGTTGCCATATCTGTATTTGAACAAATACCGAACAATATCAATACACAACTTTTAAATATCGAAACAGTATCATGAAATTAAATATTGTAATATATTGCAAAACCGAGATTTTCTTACATCCTTAGTCAGGACAGTTTTCATCTTTGAGTAGTTTAAAATCTGAGCTAAGCCACAGACTCACCTTACCCACACAAATTACACTGGACTAACTGCATGTTGGTAATTAGATGATTATTGCAACAACACTCATCTGCATAAAACAGGCCTGAGTTTGTGCAACTCGTTTGAATATTTTCTCATTTCCATACATGCAAATGGAACAGGCACATCATAATGCTATATACTTTCACATTTTTTTTTAACCCTTTTTAAAAAAAATTCTACTGGTTTTATGGTTAAAAAAGTCGCAAAATCCTCTTGTGGATCCGACCATTAGTGTGCACAACCCAATTTACTATACAGGTTCAGACTAATCTACAGCATCAGCGTGCGTGTTCGCAGCAGAACATGTCTCTCTTGCATTCAATAAGCTTTACTCTTGACCTTTCCACAAGATTATGGATGATTGGATTCACAGCATTCCTCACAGGAATGTGGATTCTTCTTGTAAAAGTGGATGTTAAAAGAGGAGGGCTTTTCAGTACAAAAACATCCTGCATAGAAGTCATGAACCAGGCAATGGGTTAAGTGATGATCTCCTTGACATCTTTACCCATTTAATCACATTCTGTGAGAAGGAGCATGTTTTAGCTGATTTCCCTCATAATTTTGATTTTTCTCTTCAGTTTCTAACTATATCTTTGTTTTACTCAGCTCTGATTCTTTGATTCCCATTTATTTTTCTGGCTCAAAACTCTATCTTACAGGCAGGAAAGGTTTCATCCTGCATGGCGACAGTGCTGTTGGAGCCCAGAACAGTGATGCCGAGCTCCCTCTGACTGTCCAGAGTCTGCTGGTACCACTCTTGCATTGACACTGACTCAAAAGTAGGGATCACTGTCACCTGGAGATGGAGAGAAAAAAAAGACACAGTAGCTTACTTCTAACTTTTACCATCTTAAGTAATTAATTCCTATATGCATGCATTAATAGAAGACCACAGTGTTTCAGTTTTTCTCCAAAACATATCCTAGTTGTTCTCCAAAATCCTTCACATTTCCTTTTTATTTATTTATTTTAGCATAGATCAAGTACAGTTGATGAATTCTATCTATAATTAGTTTTTGTCAGGCCTGCTGGCATTGAATTTGGCATATTATTACATTTTACTCTATCAAAAATGTTAGAATATGACTTATCTGTTCCTTTCGTAATACAATGAACTGATTAAGATTTGTACTTTATTGACGTGATTGTATTGTTATAAATCTGGACATGTCGCTAGTTCATCGCAGGGCTGACATAAAGACATACAGAGAAAAGAATTGCTCTCACATTTACACCTATGAACAATTCAGATTAACCAATTATGCTCGGTGCATGTCTTTGGATGGTGGGAAGATGCCGGAATATCCAGAGAGAACCCACGCAGACATGGGGAAAACATGCACAAAAAGGTTCTACACTGTGTTCAGAGTAATTAAATGTATTAAGTTGTGAATACTCAAAGTTTTAAAAATAGTACTACTAACTCAAATGTATTCAGTTGCTGTAACATGTTCTTCTTTTTAAGTACTTCCAACTAATATTTTTTTTATTAATTGTTATTGTGAATATAAGTGAACATAACTTAACAACATAGATGAGGTTCAACTGAGTGGAATTAAGTCATTAAATGCTGAGAATGATATTGTACTGTTATTTCTATTGGTTCAAATAAGGATGATTGAGAAAAAAAAAACTTAACTGATGTAGTAGATGATGAAATATAATTTCAGATCACTGCAAATAACTACCAATATCTATTACACCAAAAAAATTACAATCACAAAACACAGTAATATTATTCAGGGGCGGCTGTGGTTCAGTTGGTAGAGCAGGTCGTCCAATGACTGAAGGGTCAGAGGTTCATGTCCCAGCTCTGTCTGTCCACATGTCCAAGTGTCCTTGGACAAAGACACTGAACCCTGACTTAGTCTCCCAGTAGGACTGACAGAACCTTAGAATACTAAGTTAATAAGTAATGTTTTAATTTAAGTATACTCTAATAAGCATCTAAATTTTAAGTTCTGGAAATTGTAGTTTTTAAGTTTCATCAACTTAAAATAAATGAGGTAATCGATTGCCTTACATTTTTTGAGTTCTGCTAACTTATTCGGGTTTACAGTGTGCTAACTAGTGTTGGAATCAAACTCAGGACCTTTTTGCTGTACGGCATGAGTGCACCATTGTGTCACTCCAATGATATCCTATCTCATCTTATCTTATTTTAGCATATTGTTATTATACTAAGGGCTTAAATAAATTATTACTACTATATTTCCTACTAGTATAACCAATATAATGAGTGAATCTGTGCTTGTACCTGCATAGTTTCAGGCCAGGATTTCTTGCCATCCAGTAACGCATCCAGCGTCTGCCTCATAAGCTCCTCCCTCTCAGGACTGTCGCCACTGATGATATAACAGGCAGAGCGAACACACCTGAAGAAATCAACATTGACTGTGGGAGAGGATGCTCCAGAGGGAATATAGGCCAGATCCACATAAACAGTGAGTTCACCAGTGGAGGTAGCCTTAGAGCCTGTGATAGAAGACATTATAGATGGAAATGATAAACATGAACACATATATGGATACACAAAAAAGGTAAATATTTACAGGCACGGATAGAAGACATAATTAAAGTGGTAAAGAAATGAATCTCAGACCTGAATTGGGGGAGGATTTTGATGGTGCCGTGCGGGGGCTGGAGGATGTTGTACGTGTTAAAGAAACATTCTCCTTGGACCCCTTTATGGGTCCACTCTGGCTCCCTGTTTTGGCTTTTCCTGGACCTGATCTTGAAGAGCCCTCAACAATCTGGTGAACAAAAATATTCAGAAAAATTTAATTAATAAACACAATTACACAGACATCATTATCAGCTACTATGTTCAAAACCTTAGTGCTCAATTCAGACTTATTAGTCAGTATTTGTATGAATTTCTATTTAATGAGATTAATTTATGAAAGAGTGATAATAATTCCAGTGTGGGAATTGACATCCATGATCTGACTATGAAGGCTCAGTTGACTTAAGCGCAGATCACTGATTTCTTACAAGTCCAAGTGCAACTTAGAGGAATGAATAAAACCATCTGAACCTTGTCTATTTCTGACACCTATACAATGAACTGAGACAAGACATGGCAACTCTGGCAACTCTGTAATTCCATTCTAACTACCTGATTTTCAAGATCTTTTGTAGCAGCACATACTTTGGAGCATCTTAAAATATAACAGAGGACATTGATAGTAAAGATGCATATCTGGTACAGAGGAACATCCAGTGATTTCATGAAGTGCTTTGTTTTTTAAAGGAGAAAAAAACAATTAAAGAAACACTGCCAAATCAGAAGTTAATGCTAAATGTCGTAGTAGTTCAGCTACAGCCCATAAATACAGACAAAAGGATGTGTCTACGGAGCAACATTCTGAAGATTTGATCACTGTCAACATCATCATCTGGACTGGGTCAAGTGAAGATGATCCATTACACACAGTTGTACAATTAACAATTATTTACAGTCTAAATCAATTTCATGGTCTGAACTGAACTAAACAACACTGTGACCTTTCATTGACAGAGGTGTATTACATTATTTTTTAGTCGGTTTGTGTGTTTGTTTGTTTGTAAGCAGCTTTATGCAAAAACTACTAGGCAGACTTTCATGAAATGTTCTGAAAAGATGCGAGGTGGTCCAGAATAGATCCTATAAAATTTTGGTAAATACAGGTCAAAGGTCACAGTCACTAACAAGTGTTGCCCGGCACAACAAAGGTCGTCCCCTTTGCACACATTTTACCTTATTTGCACAATCTCTTATCATTTGTGGTGACTGTGACCTTTGACCTACATTCACCAAAATGTAATCATTTAATGGGATCTATTCTGGACCACCTCACACCTTTCCTAAAAATTTCATAGAAATTGGTCCAGTATGACTTGTATAAACCTGCTTACAAACAAACTCAAAGACAATACCCCTCTCGCCTTCGGGGGGCAGCGTAAAATTGTATTTTCACAATGATAAGAGATAGGGCAAATCAGATAAAATGTGTGTGTGTGTGTGTGTGTGTGTGTGTGTGCATGGCACCACTTGTATTCATTCAGTAACTGTCTAGTGTAGAATTAACATCATTGTCTCTATAATGAATGAAAAGTCACAAGAATTCCAATATAACTTGAGAAGGAGATCATGTAACTGAACAATGTAGGACCACAGGTGAAAGTTGTCCAAATGAGCACTTAAACAAAAGGCCTCATTGACCCAGAACTTTGAGCATAACATTGGACTTTATAGCCTCTGAACCAGAATTGAAATAATATCAAAAGAAGACTCACTGCTGGGGACTTCTTTCCACGCATGCTGCTGGTTTTTGCCCTTTTCCCATGAACATCAGAGTCAGACTGAGGAACAGGCATGGAGGTGTCAGGATGAGGGGGTAGGGGGGGACTGTCCCTGAGCGGAGCCGGTAGAGGGTCTGGGGGTAGAGACTGACTGGGTCGGAGATTGTGTGGGGAGTTACTTGGCTCACTACACGACTCATCGTCGTCCGAGTCCAGAATGCCATCTGCTGTGGTGGATGGGCAGTCTTCGGTGCAGACGGGGGCGTTTGATTCACTGGGTGACACATCCTTGAGGTTGTTATTGTTGTTGCTGTGATGTTGGGAACAGACGGCTGCTCTGGAGGGCTCGCTGCCGGCCGAGGTGGCGTCAACTGGTTTGAAATGTTTGAACTCACAGGGAGAAACCAGACACAAGTCCACATCGTGAGGAGAGGTTTCAAAATGAAGTGTGTTAGGAGGACGTCCCATCTCTGAACCTTGGCCTAAAGACCTAGGAGGTTTCTTCATTTGTAAAGACATTCCCACAAAATGGCTTCCATTTGAGTGGGAGTGGTGAACACTGTCATCCCCGTCTCTCTGGCTCACAGTGGTCGGACCCTGCTCGAAGGACATGGACAATGACTCGTCTACCTCTGTGGACTGAGGTGAGCTCACCTCCGCCGGCATAGAGTGTGTAGTGGTGGTGGTAGCAACAGATGGAGAGGGGTCTGAAGATCCGTCTTTGAACGTACCCAAAGAGAGGAAGCTTAGGTGCTTTTCTTTAGGGTTTGTGTGGCCCTCTGTAGCGCCTTTAGCCTGACATAGCTGTGTATCACTTTGTCTGGATGAGCCGTTTGTGTCGTCGTTGGACTCCAGGTTAGCCATCTGTAACCTGCTCAGTGTCGCCCTGTTGCACCACACATCATCTGGGGATAGACAGTAGGGAGTGTGGCCTGCACTGTTGGGCCGAGAGTCAGGAGATCCAGGCTCCACCGTCTCCTCATCGGGGCTCAGAGGACCATGGTTCTCTGGTGAAGTTCGAGAAGGAGGGCTATTTCTTAAAGCTCCATCTAAGAGAGTATATTCAGTCGGAGTCACGTCTTGTTGAACAGTTTGCTCATTCTTTAGAGGAAATGGAAATCCAACAACCTTTGCGGGTTTGGCAGCACCTCCAGTCAGGTCTTCAGGTCTTGTTTCCAAGTCTGGTTCTTGTTTCTCTGTGTTCTCTTGCACTCCATCATTATGACTCTCATCTTTAAACGTTCCCGTGGCACCTTCTGCTTCTCCCTTTCCTCTTTCGCCAGGATCAATACTTTTATCTTTACTCAAACCTACAAGGTTTTTTTCATTTCCTGTCTCACTGTTTTTCTGTTCTCCTTTATCTACTGTTTCCACCTGTGCCTCTTCTTCTGTTTTACTCTCTTCCCGTAGCCTCAGAAAATCAGCTGTCATGTCCTCGGGGGTTGATATTTTGGAGCAGCAGGGTTTTGTTTCAGATTCTTTTTCATTCTTTTGCTCTGTATGTGTTCCTTCTGACTTTGGGATTTCTGACACAGTCGCAGCGTTAAGTTTTGCTGAGCTATTTGACATTTCCGTGCTTCCATCTGTCTTTTTGCCACCATTATTTTCCTTACCCAATGATTTGCTTGTTTTCTTTGTCCCTGTTTTAGAGTCATTTTTTGCATCTTTTTTGAGCTTTGTTTTATTTTCACTCTTTGGTTTGGAAAAGAGAACATCCTTTTTCCCCATAACACTATTTTCTTCCTCTTTTTTATCATCTTTCTTTTTACCTTTCTTTGAAACATTCTTATCTGTTGATGCTGCTTTTTGCTTTACACCCGTGTCTTTAATTTTGGTCTTCTCTGCGCTAACACCATTTAATGCTTTTGTTTTTTCCTTCACTTCCTTTGTCTCCTCTTTAACTCCCCGCTCTTTACCCTGTTTTCGTGATGTTTCCTTCCCTGGTGACTTTCCACTGTCCTGACTATCTGTCCTTTGGGTTTTTCGTTCCTCCCCCAGCCTCTCCAGTTCGCCTGTAGTCACAGTTGGCTTCTGGAGAAATGCCAAACCCTTCAGCTTCTCCAGTCCCTGCAAAAGCTTTGCTTGAGGTGTGACTCCAGGGAACAGCACCCTGACTACCTTCTCCTGGGGACATGCTGGGTGCCAAACAAGCAGGACAGACACTGAGGCAAGGGCGGTGAGAGGCAGAGACTGGGATTTACCGGCTGATGGCACAGCATCAGGCCAGTTTTGCAAGAGTGTCTGGTACTCCTGACTGTTTTTGCCTGGAGTTAGAATGTATATATCCAGCTGTCCCACTCCCATCTTCTGAAAAAGGGTTATTGGCTCGATTGGGACCCCCTGAGGCCGAAACATTGGCTGTGGTCTGATGTCTAATTTTTTTAGCAAATGCAGCGTCAGGGCTGCCTGATTTGTGCTCTTGAGTACATTGTCCATACCTGTGGGAGAACAAGAAAATGAAATCTGTATTTAGGAGTCAGGGGACATTACTTTACATTTTGTGTTTAAAATCGTGATACTGAGGAGGTATCAATATCAGTGTCAATGTAAAATTGTGTATAATTGGTGTGATGTAAACTACTGATTAAATCAATGTTTCCAAACTAGAACTTCATATTAACATTTATTTATACAAATGAATTACTATAGTATTGAAAATCCTTGTTGTGCTTTTGATATTTTAGGGACATAAAATGAGACTTTGGAAACAACATTATTACATTTTTAATATGTACACACTGGCAGCCTTTGGTTATGGACAGAGAAATAATTAAACTGTGGTTTTGTTTTATACTGAAAGCATCAAACACATGGTATGAATTGGATTCATAATGTTCCTAAACAGGGACAGATCCTACTCAGTAATCAAATATCAACAAAGTGTTAAATTAAACTACATAAATCATTAGCAGATGTAAACAAATGTCGCTGATATTAATATGAGCTCTAATATTATAGTAGTTTATTCACATTCAGGCTAGTTTTAGCTTGTTTTAAGTAATGTTCATTTTATGTGGGATTCAGCTCCAGAGAGGACAACAAAAGTTTATTACAAACCCCAGGATAATTTTTCTTTCTTTTATTATTTTTAATGTAATCTATAGATCCATCTTTTCACTACCAAAGATATTTTCCCTGGATGCAGGATTCTAATCTTTAGATGTAAAGATTCACACCCATGAGGTTTTTGAAGGAAACTTTCCTGTTTGAATGGAACAGACACTCTGGACACTATGGGAAAAGTGTCTCAATTTTTATAAAAACTTTTGCTTCCATAACAATCACATAAACTCTGTAATGACCTTTATCACCTCATCAATAGACCAATAAATTATGATGTTTCAGCTCTACAACTGAGACATGAACCAAACACAAAAGCATTTTTATATCATTTTTCTTCAGCAAAAACTGTCACAAATCTCTCAGATCACAGCATAAAAATCTCCTCTGCAGAACCACAGGATTACAATGATGTCAGGGAACTGATACGGCCAAATTAATCATTTAATCATTTCACTTTCATCAGCAGTGAAATGGGCCAAAATTAAATATTTGGACTTTAGTCTCAATATATTTGGCTTTGCCTTGCGATAAACTAGCTACATGTCCAGGGTCTGAGTAACTGGGATTGGCTCCAACAACCCCCACGACTCTACTGAAGATCAAGTGAGTTCAGATAATGAATGAATATTTGGTTTCACATTGCCAGTACATTAAGGATTCCACTTTGTAGAAACATCGTAAGCCCTTTTGTCTATGGCTACATGCTCATAGGAAATGTAGTATTGAGAGTCCATGAATACTTTTAATTGATGCCCTTCTTTGCTTTTCTTAAGTCTTTAAGTTTTAATTTCAGTCGAGCACTGCATCTGTTAGTAAATATTTAATTTGATTTGACAATATATATTCTGGTCGATGCAACACATCAATAATATACATCTGTGTTACTGATTAAAACAAAGAATAAAACAGCATCTCATCCATTAAATCATTCACTTAACTCATTCACTTAACTGTGCCACAGTACAATTGGAAGATAATGCATAACTTACATGGCTGTTGTTCACTTTGCAACCTGCTGGGAGCATTAAAGAACACAACCCCAAGCTCTGGAGAGATGAGCCTTTTGGACATGTCTTCTGTTGGGGAAAAATAGTACATAGAAACACAGGAACAAGGGAAAACTGTACTTTAAACAGCTGTACAAACACATATAAATGCTTTTCTTTTAACACCATAGTCCATCATATTGATACAGAAACATTATCATTAGTTTTACCTTTGACATCAGAGCTCAACTCCAACTCTGACACTTTTCTCTCCAGGAAGGCGTTGACCCCTGGGAGGTTTTCTGTCCCGATGTGCGTCAACAAAATTGCATCCACTCGGTCAAGATGGCGGACGAGCTTCCAGAAACAGGCTTGTGAGTCTGAACCTCCATCCACCAGCATAGTGAACCCATTAACGGCAAAAAAGGCACAGTCACCACGGCCCGCCGGAAACACATAGCAGCAGGGGCGGGACAGCTTTAGGAAACCCACTGTGGTTGGAGGAGGCAGGAGTTCAAAGGGTGATGGAGGGCAAATGGTACCAGAGATGAGCGAGGTGAATTCCCCCAGGGCCTCCATGGTGGGCAACACCTCTGGGGGATTAATGTGGAGTGTGAAAGGAGCCGGCAGAGGCTGGTTTCCCAAGAGGGTCGTCTTCCACTGGCCGATGTTTGTACAGCTCAACGTCAGACTCAGCTTGGAGGCAGAGCACTCTTGATCTATGAACTAAAAACAGAATCTTTACTCACATATCATACATGTTGTTTCCTTCTGTGTGTAATGGTTTGTGTATTTCAGTCATTTAGTTACAGATCTAAAATTATTATAATGCTCAGATGTACAGTTCACATGAAGAGAAGCCAGTCAGTTAGAAACAATGGTAAGAAAAGCACACACAAAGTTCATCTGCAAGACTGAAGTAAACTCTGTTCAACTGATTTTAAAGTGAAAATTTCAACCATTGAAATGTATGTGAATTATAAATGTAAAAAGAGATATTTCTACCAGTTGTTTCTATGGAAACTGATCTGACTCTCATATATCAGATCAACATAATGTGAGAAATCTCCCCTCTGACTTCAAATAAAATGTAATATAAATACAATATAATGCCTATAGTGGATATTAAATGTTACTATAATGTATGAAACATGAGAAACCAAGCTCCAAACAGTACGAATCCTTTTCCCTGCTTGGTAATTGCTGTGTCTTTATTGCACTTGTACCACTTTACTTTCCACTTCTGTCATTCAAGTGTAGGAGAATCAGCTTTAGAAAGTCACTGAGAGAAACCAATGAGTGGCCAGTAGTTCTACAATATGATCATGCACATTATGGATAACTATTTAGTTATATGGAACTAGTTCAGTGTTTTTCAACCTTGGGGACCCCATATGTCATTGTCTGGAATTTCTAGTAATTGATGAAAAAAAAAAAAGATATAAAACGTATTATATGTTGAGTTGAGAGAGACAATCACAACACATAAAAGACATGACAAACTGTGAAACTGAAACTGAATCACTGTGGTACTGTTTATCTGTCAAATGTTTATTGTGGTCAGTTTCAGATGCTGCAGTTCTTTCATAATTCATAGTTTGAGTTATTGTTTGTTCAGTATTAATTGTCATCCTTATAAATACAAGCTGGATTAACTATACAAAGCCTGACCAAGGAAAATAAAACTCTCTCTTTGTGCAGTAATAATTTACACCTGGTTTTCCTGCCGTGATCCATAATAATATACATTATATTGACTAAATGTCATCTAAAATGAATGTTTATTTGCAACATCATATAGCAAAATATTACATGATAAAAAAAACAAGCAACAAGAAAAAAAAGGCTCCATTTTTAATGTCTGGAAAATGTGTGATGTTAAAATGGAGTCATGAGTCAGAAAAGGTTGGGAACCACTAAGCTAGTTACTAATAATTATAGGTGAATATATGTAAGCTATGGAGATTCAATTCAGTTTTATTTGTAGAGCCATATATCACAAGTTTATCTCACAGGGCTTTACAAACAACAGTCAAATAAACATCAGATGTGCTGAAGTGTTTGCTTTTATTGGACCACCATACCTGCTCTATCAGTATTTGTTTGAACTGGCGTGGTGAGAGCAGTCCTCGATGAAACAGCAGATCTCCAGTGTCTTCCACACTCTGACCAGCTAAGATCAATAGTTTATGAGCCGAGTCTTTGGACAGCAGAGCAAACACCTGAGCAGGAGCGAGAAAGAGGAAGAAAATATAATCCATTTCAGCTCATTCTTCTGTGACTAAAAGGAAAAAACAAACAGTGACAGAAAAATGAACCATTCTGGCAGCTATTCTGAATGTTTCTTTGGTCACCTTAGCAACCAGCCAACCAAGTCTAACCGTGACTGAAATGTGGCTTCACCCTGAAACACAGGTTTTTCAGTCAAAGGTGGGACTTTTGATCAAACAAATATTTTCTCCATGAGGCAGAGGTGTATTGGCAGCACATGTTGATATTGTTCTTTGGTAATGACCTTATCAGAGGTGGTCAAAGTACTGATATTCTGTACTAGTGTGAAAAAAAAATACTCTGGTAAAAGTAGAAGTACTGATTCAAATCCTTTACTGAAGTAAAAGTAAAAATGTAATAAAGTACAAAAGTAAAAAGTAAAACTGCATTTTTTTTTGCCATGAACACAATAATACTTATTTAACCAAGACAAATCAAAAAAGTTTCAAAAGTATCTAAAATAAATAATTTGAAAGTGAATTACTGTTTAGATAATGTGTTTGATAGGGTCATTGTTTTCAGTTTCATGGGTATGGACAGGAAATTTAGGAAAAACAGGGGAAAAAAAAGTCACAATTGAGATAAAAAGTCATCATAAGATTTGAAAAAAATTACAAGTGAGATTTTAAAAAATGCCTAATTTTAAGAGAAAAAGTCATAATTGTGAGATAAAATGTTAAAATTGTGAAATAAAAAGTTAAAATTCTGAGAGAAAAAGTCCAAATTGTGAGATAATATTCATATAACTATTAGATTGTAATTAATGATCTTCTTAAAAACTGCATTAAAAATGTTTTATTTCACAGTGTTCTGATATAGTGTTTTAAATACATGTTTCTTTGATTCAAAGCTTAAACACATGTTGTCCAGCTGAGTGGATATTTTTGTAACTCCATAAAAAATAGGTTCATTAAAAAGATTTCTATCACTTTGCTTTTTTGGAATAAAAACCCTTGGGAAAAAAATCTTTACTAATTGATGCATCGAAGGGTTAAAGTTATTTTAAGCCTTCACTCAAATTAACATTTTTGCAAAATGTGAGACAAACTGTTTCTTACATTTTGTAATTATCATGCTAAATATTGAGGTAATCTGAGTTCTGTTCAGTAAAAACTCTTGTGACCCATTTACAGCTTCAACCATGTTGCTATGATGAAGTATGAAGATGCAATAAGCCTCCAAACAAGGTGTATTTTGGCCATTTTCAGGTTCTTTTCCCTGAAAATTCATCAACATTTTTGCAGTTTTTTTCTTGCCATAATTACTGAAATCATTAAGATACACAGTGACACAGTGTTCCTGAATTTTGCCCACATTTTGAAGGGTGATACAGTATGTGCATCATCCTTAAAGCTTCAGGCTGTATAGAATTATATGGAGGATGAGGAATAGAAAGACAAAGAAAAAATGATGACGATGAAGATGAAGATGTGCTGAATAATTGATGTGTGTCTGCTTTGTTTGTGCATAACAGGAACATAATGAAAGAAAAAGGAAAACATCATAAGGAGGAAGTGATGATAATGTGATTTATAGCCTCACCTCTGAAACAGCAAGTTCCTGAGATGGACTGATCAGTACCTGAGTGTCCAACACTCTGGTACTGTGGCGCAGACACTTCTGCCCTGAGGAGGCGGAAAGACAAAAACAAAGCACAGGAAGATGGATGGACGGAAGTAGGAAGTAGATGAAAAGAGTCACAGCTAAGAGGAACAATGTGACACATCCCAGCTGTGAGTGAAAGGCCAGAGGAAACTGGATAAAGTCTGAGAGAAAGTGAACTGGGATAACTGGGCGTGAAGGACGGACTCTCTGAACAGAATAAAAGGAAGAAGAAGAAGAAGTGGAGGAGTGGAACAGCTGAGTCAGAGGCACTGTCAGAGGATGACATGCCAAGTTTACTCAGTCTGTTGGAGAAATCCAGTGGAAGGGAGTGGATGAACGTCTGAGAATACAGAGGCGAACACAGCCAAGTGGAAAACCACCTCCCACAGACGAATAGACGTTTCATTGTGTTAAGACGACACAAAGGGAGAAAAAACAAAACCAATTGAACAGCTACTGCACTGAGTCACATGTTTATTCTAGTCTGATGTGTGCTTGTCTTCCTTTTCTAACATTTGAGTAGAATTGTTAAACATAACTTTGAAATGTTAGGGTTACCTCTGTTTTTGTTCATTATTATTATTATTATTATTATTATTATTATTATTATTATTATTATTATTATTATTATTATTATTATTATTATTATTATTATTATTATTATTATTATTATTATTATTATTTTCCTACCTTTTTTTTCTTGATAAATTTCACAGGTATTTTCCTCTTAACTGGCATGTCTGTTTCTGCACATGTATAGCAACATACTTATAAAGCTATTGTATTCTAAAATTACTAATATCTCGCAAAAATATTGCTCCCATCCACTTGCTATTTTCACTATTCACTTCCTTGACCAAACATTCACAAGTATGTCAAACTGCTGCAGTCAGATCTTCTTTTGTGTGATCATCATTTTCATCCATGATGAACTGAAGTCATATTTCTTTTATTTAGTAATATTTGGTAGAGGATCGTAACAGACAAAACAAACACTAGCTCCAACTTTTACTTGGATTCAATTAGTTGGTATCTACAATTTCACTGGTAAATATCATTAAATAACAAGAACTGAACCTTTAACAGAAGTCTCTGTATGTTATTTTATTGCTAATATGATCTCTGACGTACGCAAATACGCAATTTTTCCTTTATTTTCCAAGTGGTCGTATGTTACAAATGTTTATGCTTGTATCTTTTTACACTTACATAAGAGGTTTATGTTCATTTATTATCTGACATATGGTTAAAGAGTTTGTAAGTAAGGTTCTATCTTTGATGAAAGTCATGTAACCTTGTGAAACCAGCCCTGCCAACCAAGTATCTAACAGCAATACTACAGCGAAACTGCAGATGCAAAGGTGTCCTAACTAGAACAGTCCAGTTCTTGCAATGCTACACGCTGTTCCCTTTATGGTCTCCTTTAGGACACTCTGCACTGTATGGAAATGAGATAAGACTTTCCTCATAATTCATCACTGAGGCAACATTACACCACCTGGCTCACATGATCATCATTTATTGTTGGGCTTTAAAATAGTTTCTCTCCATGTTTCTGAAAGCACCATGGTTTGATGAAAAACCTTAAAAATGGATACCATACTGGTGTTAGACCTTTCCTCTAATATCAAACCACAGATCCCATTCACAAAAGTGTACTTATCTAAGGTGCTGTATGGAGGATTGTGGCCAAAACCGATATTGCCATCACATCCAATACACTGTAAAGTATGGTATCCCTTCCCCCCAGACTAGAGGTTGCTAGATCCAGCATGAGTGTCTACTACAGGGGTGGCCGACCCTGGTTCTCAAGAGCCACAATCCAACATGTTTTAGATCTACATGCTGGATTGTGGCTCTCGAGGACCAGGGTTGGCCCCCTCTGGTCTACTACAATGGGCGACCATGGACAAGTGACAGGGTCTACACTGGTACTAATACTATCTATTATAGTCTTTTATTATACGGCCCTCTAGAACGTTGCTTCCGTTCACTTTGAATTGATGTTACCAGCCTTCAGTGGGCAGATTTTTTTTTTTTTATAACCGCCCGCAGTGCCGTTAACGCCCGCTGCCAATGGCAACAGGTTTTGTCACTTCAGATTCACTGTACCGTATCACTCCGCAGATAGTTCGGCCACTTTGAAAGTAAATATTCGCTAGATTGTAATGGCTATTTTATCCAATCTGTTACAGTAGTAGCAGTAAAAAGATATAATAATCCGTAGAATAAGAGGGATAAAGTATTGCCCACGCGTGACTTCTCCCATGCCTGTGCTGGAAGAAGAGACATTCAGCTCAGGTCCCAATATCTCATCGCTTGGTAAAAGCCACTGAGAGTCAGCATTGGTCTTCAAAAATGTCTCCACTTTCAGTCGTCTCCATATTTTAAAAGCATCTCCTCTACAGATCCTTTATTTTGGAATAATATGCAGTATTTTAGGTTTAGTAATGTCAGATATTTATGATCAGAAATGGTCCAGATCCAGCTCAGTGGAAACTGGCAACCTGAACCTGAACAATAAATAAGCAAATGAAGAAGAGGTGAGAGAATGAGGGGTGACGGCTAGACTAATGGTAACTGGCAGCTTACTGAAACAGTTCATTTATTAAACATTTAATTGTTATTTTTTTTAATTGACATGGCTTGGTAGTGTAAGTTAATAACTGCGAATACAGTTGAAGTGTAAATGTTTTATTCAACAAACAGAATAAAACATACGATCACTCAGCAAGCCATAAAACACATTCATTTTCAGTCTTATTGATTAATTCATTACAAAGATTCACTTGGATGTAAGGATGAACTGAGATGAGTTTGGGGACCAAAGCTCAAAGTCATGGCACAAACACCATGAGGGATTTTTGTCTAATGGAACATTAACTTGTATTGGACTAGATGAACTTATTACATTTGGTGGCCAAAGGTCAAAAGTTAAGCTCCTTTTTTTTTTTTTATAACCTTTATCAACTATGAGTTTGACAGGAACACAATATATAGTCATGGAAAAAAATATTAGACCACCTTTGTTTTCTTCAATTTCTTGTTAATTTTAATGCCTGGTACAATTAAAGGTATCATTGCTTGGACAAATATAATAATAACAACAAAAATAGCTGTTGTGAGTTTAATTTCAGAGCTGATATCATTTAGGCA
This sequence comes from Siphamia tubifer, assembly GCA_020466265.1. Lineage (NCBI taxonomy): Eukaryota > Metazoa > Chordata > Actinopteri > Kurtiformes > Apogonidae > Siphamia > Siphamia tubifer. The sequence continues at coordinate 21,189,697 of CM035804.1, read as the reverse complement.
TGCAATATTTTTTTCTTTTCTGTCTGTTATAGTCACACGATAGACACAGGAGTTAGTACTTTATCATATAACCACTGTTTTTGATGACTTTTGATGATGTAATAATATTTTTGTGACTACTGTAATGATAGAACACACACATCTGATTAAATCTATGCTTCTTTACATATTTCTAGTGTTCAAACTAAACTCTAGTCTTGTTAGCTATGATTAATGGATCCTGTCTTTGTCCACTTTCACTTTCTCCTGAGGACACACACAGGATACACTCTGTTTACACACTGGAAGGCTGTGAATTCATCATTGTGCTGAAGTCTGGATTTGTTCTCTCAAGTTTCAGGGTAGTTTGTAAAACCCTAAATGAGATTCGTATTCCATTTAATTCTGACACAGTTTTTCTTCCCTGCTGAAAGGACTTATACAAACTGAATCTGAAACATCATGTACGTACATATACTGTACATACTCACTAATAGTTTGTTTTCAAATCTTCCACTTTCTACTCCCAAGGTAGAGAAACATGTCTGTTCTAGTCGATAACGGCTTGACTTCACAACCCAAGTGTGATTATTATGTGTTTTTACCATTTTCAGTGTCTGCGTTTGACTCAGCACATTCACACAGAGGTGGCACATTCAGGTCACACAGCTCTATTGTTTTCTGTCCAAAGGGTCCACCCATGTTTAACAATAACCCGACCTGGTCCTCCACTTTCCTTCCTTCCTTTTCCTTTTTAACCTCTGCTGCGTTACCATAGAGATGGATATTTCTGTTCCAGGGTTTGTCTAGAAGGACACATCTAATAATTAACACACATACCTGCACCTTTGAACGAAGCTGTGTGGTGGGACAGGAATTCTTGGAGATACAGGTTCAGGTTACACGTTTTTAAGTCCACGTCCCATGAACGGATACCTGGAGACAGACATACAGAGATGTGTGGTCACTTTCCACATATACGGCTGCTCTGTTTTTGAATAAATTTAACCCTTACATGCTGTTTCTACCTTCAGTATGTGATCCAGTTCAACTGTGACCAAGCCCATCAATCTGCTAGAACCAGTATCTATGTCTACAAGAGACCAGGGATCTGTTCAGGTATACATTTACTAAATGGGTGGTTAACTGCAGGAGAACTGTTTTGTACAGAATAATATGAGATAAGATAGACTTTATTGATCCCACAATGGGGAAATTCACATGTTACAGTAGCCAGATATAGACAGCAAAGAGAAGAAACATATAGATAAATAATAATATATGTACACAAACTCAGATATTGAGAAAAATACAAAAAGACTATATACTATGTACACTATACAAAATATACAGGGTTGAAAAAATATATACATATATACAGAAGGGATAAAACTATGTGAAGATGAGATAAATAAGAATAACAGTATATATATATATATATATATATATGATATTATTAGATTATTATATTGATTGCACATAATATAATATCAGAGGTAGTATTGTTAAGCAAAAGCAAAAAGGCAACTGCTCCCATAAAATATTATGTCTTAATATTACATTTGAAAACATTTGAAAAAAGGTAACTCCATCATGATTTAAATGTGTTTTATTGGAACTAAAGCATGAAGTCCTTGTAAGATACGATTAAACTTCACTCGCAACAGTGTCAACTGCCCCCCCCCCCCCCCCTTTTTTTTTTGCATTTCGAGGGTCATCAAATCTACTGTGATCAAATTACAAAGCCGGACAGTCCATAAGGATTAAACATGCTCTACATTGAGGGGAAAAAAGAGCAGCACTGAACAATAAAAACTGAACCTTGGAGATTTTGCATGCTTTTGATGTAATATTTAACCATTTAATGACAGATTCCTTGAAAAATGCTTTAATTGCACATCTGCAAAAGAAAAGCCACATGTTAAGTTTCCACAGGATGATGTCAACATGTTTTCACTTACTGATAAATATCTTTAATCTCAGTATCTTTACATCTATTTCCGCTCTAATTCTTTGCAGTATCATACAGTTCTTTACTTCACATTTGAAGCAGACTGTGATAAATGACTATAAACATGTGAAATGTACCATATACTGTCTACCTGCTTCTATCTCTCCTGGCCTACAGTCATTACACAGATGTTAATAACGACACAAGAAAATACACCCTTGAATATTTCCCCCAAAAGCCTTGTTTTTTGTTTTTGTTTTTTTGCATAATACTGTTAAAAGGAGGCGAAAGACAAACCAGGATCTCCAGACTGCTTTTAATTACAATGTGCCCGTAGGGATGGGGGGGTGATGCTGATGGTGGAGAATGGCCAGATGACGCATCCTCGGTCAGTAGGGTGGATGAAATTACATAAACACTGCAATGAGGTCAGTGTAGCATCCTGTGATTATTTATCTGGCAGTGTGCATGTGAACATGTATCTGAATTCTGCAGAAATAAAATAAATAAATAAAATAAATCGGTGTAACACTGTAAAAGGGAGGATGCGGTGCGTTTACGTACCTCGTTCGATGTCCCCGCTGATGTGTCCTGTCTGTCTGTGCTGGTGTGCTGTCCGTCCGATGATGATGAGCAAAGAGTGTTTGTGGAGGCAAAAGTCTAGGTTGGTGATCTGAGTGCGCCTCGGCTCCTCCTGGACCTCCCTCCTCTCCTCCAGCAGCCGGCTGGACGCCATGTTGGGAACTTGCTCTTGACGTGATGTCATTGGATAAAAGAAAAAGGAAAGGAAAGGAAAGGAAAGGAAAGGAAAGGAAAGGAAAGGAAAGGAAAGGAAAGGAAAGGAAAGGAAAGGAAAGGAAAGGAAAGGAAAGGAAAGGAAAGGAAAGGAAAGGAAAGGAAAGGAAAGGAAAGGAAAGGAAAGGAAAGGAAAGGAAAGGAAAACCCTGACAGTGCCTTTTATTCCACACAAACAGCTGATGATGTGCTGGAATGTAGCCTTGCATTAGGAAACGTGTAAGAAGAGGATGGATTATTGATGGCATGAGGTGGAGGGGGAAAAATCTTTGTTTTTTTCACCTTTTGTTTTGTGTTTTGGATTATTTTTTTATTATTTGATTTTGATTTTGATTTGATGTGTTTATTTCAAGCACTTCACATAATATACACATACATAAGAAAATAAATAAGAATATTTACACCCAAAAAGGAGTGGGAAGAAGAAACACTTATTTAATCCCACCCCCATTGTCATCAATAATAACAAAGAGATTCAAGTTCTCAACATTTTTATTTACCCCCAGGTTTGATCTAAAGAAAATAACCAACAAATTATCTATTAAGGAAGTTCTGCCTTTTTAAAACATTCAAAGAAATTGTTAAATATTGTTTAAGAAAAACACTTGAGTCTGTATAAATGTAGCTACCTACGCCACTGATATTCATGAACTGTGTCTGAATTTATTTATTTATTTATTTATTTATTTATTTATTTATTTGCCTTACTCTTAGTTTTCGCATCCAAAGAGCTCCTCTAATTATTACTGACCGTGAGTCCAGGTCAAGCTCCTGAAGCAAACTTTTTTTAGTTTTAAGATTATTGGATTTCTATCATTTCCACCCTTTGTTTTTGCAGGATTGATCTAAAGAAAATAACCAACAAATGATCTACTGGGGAGGTTCTGCCTTTTTAAAAGATAATAAATATATTTTACAAAGAAATCGTTGCATTGTGTTTTAAGAAAATCACTTTAGATCTTGTATGTAAATCACTGGTTTTCATTACCTGTTTATGAATTTGGTTTTTAGGATTATTGGATTTATATCATTTCTCTCATTTGTTGGTGTGTTTTAGAAGTGTTTTTTGCAGGTTTTATTTAAAGAAAATAACCAACAAATGATCTATTGGGGAAGTTCTGCCTTTTTTAAACATTCTAAATATATTTTCCAAATACATTGTTGGATTTTGTTCAAGAAAAAACCCCTTGAGTCTGTAAAAATGTACCGAAATCACTGATATTCATTACCTGTTTATAAATTACATTTTTAGATTATGTATTTTCTATTATCTCTCTCTTGTCTCATTTCCCTTTATTTCCTCTGCAAGATTAATACTGCTTTCTCATTTTGAAAGACTATTTCCTGCGTATTTATCAATATAATCACAGAAGGTTGATGGAAACTATTGCAAAAGTGGAAAAAAAAAAACAGATGTACTGATTGTAAATTGTCTCTTGTGAACATTTTACTGATGCTATAAATGTTTTGCTCAAATTTAATGAGCTCTTTTTCTGCCTCTTGATGAGTTTTTAGTAATAACAAACAACAAATAGTTCTTTCTTACAGTTTTGGTGAAATAAATGTTAAAATCATAATAGAAATAGCACTTTGCAAATTAAGTCTTTACAGTCTAGAATGTATTAAACACACAGGATTCTTTGATATTTATTCTTTCATTCTTATTACAAATGTATCTTGGAACCAATAGTGCACAGTTTGATTACAGACAGAAAACACAAGCATAAGAAAATCAATAATTCTTGAACAAAACATACATTCAGTTGTTTCACAAAATGCCACAAAATCATCAACCTATGAATTGAATGTCTCACAACCAGACTCACACATAAAATACATAATCAGACTATTCAGACAAAGTAATAAAGAACCACACCTTGTATTAATCACACTTAAAACTTTGTCTTTTTTTTTTTTATGACAACAGTAGCAGCCCTCTGTGGTATCTCCTATTAAGAAAAGAACCCAAACCCCTGAACTTTCCCATTCATCAGCATTTCCCTTCACAAACATTTGAGAACATAGAAATTACAGGAAGTCCCCCTGGGGCAGCCACACAGCGTGCCAATCCGTGCACCTTTACGCACAGCGCACGGTTCCCCTGCATCACACTGAAAGAGGAAACACACAAATAAATACACACTCTTCTGCTGTTTACTTTTACATTAGCTTCAAACATGTTTTACAAGATAAGATGAGTTTATTATTATTATTATTATTATTATTATTATTATTATTATTATTATTATTATTATTATTATTATTATTTTATTATTATTTTTTATTTTATTTTATTTTATTTTTATTTATTTTAAGACTATGGTTTTCTGAGAGACAAACATCCACCTTTGTAACTACAATTGTTTTGGAATTGTGATAATAATACTGATGCTGGTGTATCCATTTAAATTACTTTTACTTACTGAAGGCAACCAGCCAAGCTTTTTCTCAGAAGGCATTTCTTTGCTGCGTAGCTTCACAAGAACCTCTTGCAAAGCATCGATCTGTTGTTAAAAATTGGGGGGGGGGGGGGGGTAAAGGGGGGGGGGGGGGGGGCATGACAAAAATACAAGAGAGATGAAAATGAAATTGAGAATATTCAAAAAAAATTTTAGGATTCAGAAATAAAATATGTGTAATGGTGCCCTATCAGTATGGGTGTCAAATAATAGCTTTATATGATATATGAAGTTGTGAAAATGTCTTTTTTTGGTCTGTCTTAGTTTTGTAAATGTGACACTATACTATTTTGCTAATATGAATTAAACATATATGCATCACTTATTGGCTGCATCTCATCCAATTTCAATAGAGAAAATATAATAATTCATTAAACAAATGAATGTGCATTGCAGTCATTTATCATGAGTATGTTACTGTAAATAAATTATGTAACTGTTGTGAACGATGAATAGAAATGAAGTGTGGTAACAAATGTCACTTAATATTACTAAAAGACATGAAAATGTAATGACGTGATTTAAATATATGTTGCATAGAGATTAAAATATCGTAACTTTTATGAAATATTTAACAAACCCAATTCAATTCTGGACAGAATCATACCATGTTTGCATCTGCGTTGCTCACAATATACATTTGGTTAAATAAAGGTTGAATATATCTTTTAAAATCACAATTAATAGTCTATTATTTAATCCCCTCAATAATATTATGTTACTTGAAGATTCGGTCAAATGCTCCAATTTCTTTCTCAATATCCATCTGTTGTAAAAGGTCTCACCAGGTCTTTCTCCTGTTGGGCTTTCAGTGGAAAGTCTAAGGAGCGTGTCTCCATTGAGGACTCATCTGCACAGGCGAGCCACAGGTAGGCACAGCAGCAGACGGCGGCAAAGAGGAATGTCCGACCACTGACCATGGTGAAGCGGGGTTGAGTCAAATTGTCGGCAGAGTCTCCTGGATGTGGTTAAACAGTCTGGATCTGGGGGTGTCCTCTTTATAGCTGCTGTTGACATCAGCCAGCTCCTGAAATATTCATGAAAACTTTGGCATGAGTGACACTGTTGAGCACCTCTGTGTCTCTGTGTGACCACAGGAAAGTACCTGAGGTGGGACAGGGTGAAAGGTGAGCTACACAGGACACATTTCATAAATTATATTTGAATGAATGAATGATAATAAAGGGATTTGATATTTTCTGCAAAGTCATCCAAACTTCTGCTATCTAGACTAAGAATTGTTGTTTTTAAGGGTTGAGTCATAGTCAACCTGTGGGAACTGATAGACCAGGGGTGTCAAACTCATTTTAGTTCAGGGGCTACATACAGCCTAATATGATAGAAAGTAGAAAATAATGTAACCACCAAAGTTTTCTCTGTGTTATTGAGTAAACAAAGCAAAATTTTGCAATAAAAATGTTTAAATCTATAAACTTGAAGAAAACATGAACAAATATGAACAACCTCTAAATTCTTCAGAAAAATAAGTGTAATATTGTCAATGTTTAGGCTTCAGTTGATCTTTTATCCATGTGCATCACAACTTACAGATCACAGTCGATCTACAAATATACACAGCATTTAGTAACAGGTTGAATATTGGTAAAATTCCACATATATTTCAAGTTATTCCCTTTTTTGTTTAAAAGGCTAGCCTTTTTGTACTTTATTTTACATCAAAATAAAAAGAAACATTTGTTTTAGGTTGGTTTCCATTATATTGATGTTATTTCGATAGTGAATGAAGGAATGAATGTTTTTATTTAAGTGTCATGCACATTGAAGTGCCCAGCCCTCATGGGCTTATATGACACTATACAACAATGAAAATGGCCAACAATGCCAACATTTCCAAAATAACAAATCAACTCGGATACAGAATTGATATCCTCAATTTCCAAGCATTTTCCACATATCTGGCAACAGAAAATGTTTCTTGCTTAAACAACCAATTTAACATTTCACCTTCTGGCAACCAAAATAAATCAGGTTTTACATTATGGACAGCTCTGAACAAAACAGTTCTTAAACTAAAGTACAAAGGACAATAAAACATAAAATGAAATTCATCTTCAATCACTCGTAAATCACATACAGAACATAATCTTTCTTCTTCAGGCACCCCTTTATAACGGCCTACCTCAACTTCTAGAGGCAACACTCCTGCTCTGAGCTGAGCACATAATGATCTCTGTTGTCTTTTTAAGTAACGTTTAACATATGATTCTGTTTGGAAGCTTTCTTTAAGTTGAATATAGGTTCGCAATTTCGGTTTGTGAAATAATCCTCGTTGCCAACTTTTCTTATAGTTTTCAAACATAATATTTTTATGATCTTGTAGTTTACACTGCAAATTGTTCAAAAATATGGACTGCGAATTCACGCTTGTCAATATTTCGCAAACCTCATTGGACCAAGGGTAGTTACCCACTTTATCCCACTTAAAAACTTTTTTAGTAAGTCTATCCTCAGGTAGAAGCACAAGACGATTCCACAACCTTAAAATTTCCACCCTCTGCTTTACCACACAGGGTTCCCAGCCCATGTCTCCCTCTATGGCCGCCAGAGGTGTAAATGTATGAACACCAAGAAAATATCTCATTGCCCTAAATTGAACACTGTTAGTTTCAGAAGCCTCCTCAGATCCCCAAACACCTGCTGCATAAAACAATATAGGCACTACCATAGAATCAAACAATTGAGTAAATGAAGTGAAACTTAAATCAGGACATAATTTCATCTTGTTAATAACAGCACCAAGTGCTCTTCCAGCAGATTCTGCCAGCGCTCTTCTGCCTGTAGCAAAATTCATATGTTCATGGAAAACAAAACCAAGATACCTATAGGTTACAGTTAGTGATAACAATGTTTGCCCAAAATGAAACTGACATTTACTTTGGGGAACCTAGGACCCTCTGAAATGAATAATTTGCGTTTTCTCACAGTTAATACCAAGTCTCCATTTGACACACCAATCATTCATAATATTCAACATCTTTTGTAATTTAATTTCTTCCTCTGCAATCAAAACAATATCATCTGCATATAGCAAAATACTCAGGTTAAAATCATCAATGTCAATAGTATTATACTAGTCTCATTCACTTTTGAATTGACCTAAACTGATTTGAACTTCCTTGACTGTTAATGTCCTCAGTGTAATATTTGTATTTCACAAATTCATCCCAGGGGCCATATTGGACCCTTTGGCGGGCCAGATATGGCCCCTAAACTAAAAAAATTCTGGTGTAACACACCCCAACTCAAGACCATGCTGTCAAATCCTTTTAAACCTTAAAGACCCAGTGCTACTTTTGTGACCATTCCTAAATATTCCCCCCTCTTTTAAACTTTTCGTTAGTAATTTTTCTAGAATTCATTGTAATATTATCCTCTGTTTTTTTTTTCAGTAAAAAAACAGGCATTTTCCTAAATTTGATTCACTGATCATGTAAATGTTCTTTAAAGCTTGGATTAAAATCAAGGGCTATTATATCAGAAACAGACAAAACTGAAGAAAAAGGGACTTTTTCTATCATTCAGTAAACATAAAAGAAGCATTTCTACACACCGTCATTGATCGAACCACATGGATTTTACTGGAGAATCAATGCTGTAGAAGATGATAGTGTTTCCACGGTGAGCCTCTAATGGGTCGTATCATATCTGATGACTGTGAAAAGATGACAAACTGCATTTTACACCAAATATTTACATCTAAATATAATTAGTGGATCAACATGTATTTAACAGTTAATATGACTAGACTGTTCCGTTCATGAGTGGATGTTTTAGTCTTTATGGGTTAATTCAATTAGAGTTTATCAATGTTTATTCACACGATTCATACTGAACTGCAGAACTTTTACATTTCTACATTATTAGCATGTTTTTGACATCCAAATTATCACATATGAGATGCTTTAAGGGCAAAAACTGTAATAATATGAGCATTTGTTCCTGTTGTGACTTAGAAACTCTTCACTAAATCCAATTTAAACATGTTCTTGAGGGTTTTTATGTTGTTATTATGGCTTTCACTATTTGGGACTGTGCAACATTTTTACATTAATTTTGATATGCTTCCATAATATATTGTGACTTTTCTGATTGATGTTAGGGTAATTAATTCTGTTATATCATTACAATACACAACTGAGCAGAATAATGGATATGAAATTGTCAAATATGACAGTACGCTCCACTCCCGTGAAACATTTCCTTCCAAGCTAAGGTAAGGTAAACACAAATCCTTATCTTTGTATTTTAATCTATCCTAGCTATCTCCTTATGTCATCTCTGTGTAATAAAGCTAAAATCAGACTTCAGGTTAACCTGCATTGACACCAATCTGTAATCAGGATCCAATTTCCTTGTGTAGAAGTAACCTTAGCACCCCCCCACCAAGACACTGTGTGTCTGTACTATTGACTGAGTCACATTTGTGTGTGTACACATATGTGCGTGTGAGGGACTGAATTACATTACCCCCTCAGAGACCATTTCCCAGTGTTCTCCAAGTATCCTGTGAAATGTACATAAATAAACACAATGTGGGGAATGTTAATATAATACGTGCTGAAATTGTATCTTATGATGTTCAGCTTATTTTATCTTATGACAAATTACAGCTAAATGGTTGTTGCTTTAGGTGACCACGGCTTTTGCTTGCAATTGAGAGTTTTCACTAATCTTTCATCTTTCTACTATCGCGCAAATATTTCACATTCTTTATGTCATGTGCAAAGCACCCAACTATTAATAATTAGCAATTAAGACAACAAAAAAATGAAGTGGATTGTCCTTAACCTTGTCTGTGGTCAATGCTCCTAACTGTACACAAAGGAAAAGGATGTTCACAGTTCTGTCTTTTATTTCATCAGATGATTTGTCTGTATACAATCCTCCTCGTCTCCTAAAAATCACAAAATAGCCTCTTTTGGACATTTTGAAATACCCCCCCCCCCCCCCCCCTTTTTTTTTTTTTTTTTTTTTTTTTTTTTAATCGGTTGTTGTTGTAGTAACTCCTTCCTTCCACGGGGGGCAGTAGCAGGTGAAACACCAGGTCTTTGAAACCCGGAAGTTAAAGACTCTGCACCGGAAACGTACTCGTGTGTTAGCTTTACACTGTGACATATCTTCTCGGTACAAAGTGTTTCTTGCTTACGCCGTGTTTCTGTAAAACCAACAATGTCCGAAAGAAAAGTATTGAATGTAAGTACATGGGTGACATCGTTGCATGTGCGTTTTTGAAACAAATTCTAAAATAGACTAACGCCAGTTTCAGTTTAGCTTTGAAGCTAACAAAACATAACTTACCAAATAGTTATATGGGAAATAATAGTGTGCTGACTGTAGACATTTAAAGTTAATGGTTTCTGTGTTTTTCCTTAAACCTGTCAAAGTTGTTCGTCAAAAGTGATTGCATTTCTGTTCTTCCTCTCTCTCACCCAAGTGTTTTCCTCTTTGCAGAAATACTATCCCCCGGATTTTGATCCATCTAAAATCCCAAAACTTAAACTCCCCAAAGATCGACAGTATGTGGTCAGATTGATGGCTCCGTTCAATATGAGGTATGTTTGTCTGATCTGTGTCTTTTTTGTTGTAGTCTTGTCCTTAATCGCCTTTTAAATACAATTGCGTAATTATTGCGCAGTTGTGATTACAACAGCAGAACAACACTTGTGTTAAGGTATAATACAAATGTCAAATAAAAAAATCATACAAACAAAAGTGCTCTTGAGACATGTTATAACAAACATCAATTATATACCGTAGACATGTACTGAGACAAACTCTCAATACATGTTTAGTGCAATAAATGTAAAATAAATATTCTTTGCTGAGAAGGTTCAAGACACGTTAAGGGAATTTTGTTAAGTTGGTTACTATTATCTGTGTATTCCAGTTACATCTTAATACAGAGACTGAGAAATGCATGCTTGTTCAATAAGTTAATAGTGGCCCACTACTTTACATTACACCTTCATCTATTGACCAAGTAACAGGTAAATCAAAACTTGTAAATATTGTTCCTTTATTTAGAGCTTAATTTGAGAGAGGACAAACACTCACAATAATAACATTCTCCTGTAGCAATTTCTTCTAAAAACCCAAACAAACAGTCAGTTTTTAAAAATATTACTCAATACCATCCATACAATACACCTCACAAATACTTTAATCTTTTTATTCATATGTCATATGTTTCCATCAGCAGTATCTGTGGTTGTTTGCAGATGTAAAACATGTGGTGAGTACATCTATAAGGGGAAGAAGTTTAATGCCCGCAAAGAGACAGTCCAGAATGAACTATACATGGGGCTTCCCATCTTCCGTTTCTACATCAAATGTACCCGATGTCTTGCTGAGATCACATTTAAGGTGAGAATTAATTCTATATCACAGTGATACTTAGTAAGATTTATGTATATTATATTTCATATTAAGTGACAGGTATAATGCATAGATGATATTTCATACCCATTTCTAATGTTCTGACCTTAGACAGATCCAGAGAACACAGACTATGCCATGGAGCATGGTGCCACCAGAAACTTCCAGGCAGAGAAACTTATCGAGGAGGAGGAAAAGAGAATCCAGGAGGAGAGGGAAGAAGAAGAGCTGAATAACCCTATGAAAGTCAGTGTGTAAACATGTATAATTGGACATCATCCAGGTGACAGAAATATAGGAGCTGATGGCTTATGAATGTACTGTTCCATAAGGTGTTGGAGAACAGAACACGAGACTCCAAAATGGAGATGGAAGTTCTGGAGAACCTCCAGGAGCTGAAGGAACTGAACCAGAGGCAAGCACTGGTGGACTTTGAGGGAATGATTGGCCAATATAGAGAAATGGAGAAGAGAGAGAGGGAGAGACAGAAAGAAGAGGATGAGCGTGAGACAAAGTAAGTCATTTCATTACTTCCAGATATTTCACTTTACATTATCTTTGGAACAGTAATGTGGATTAATTCTGGACAATGCAACACTATCTTAAAACGTAATAGTACTGATGACCATTGGATGCTGCTCTAAAACTCCTGGTTTTCACAGACATTAGTTGAACTCCTAAAAATACCAACTCAGTATTTTTTTGGCCTTGGCCACACTGACCACAGGGTATTAGGTATGTTTCCACTATTGGAACTTCCGGGACTTTTGGGGGGACGCATTTTGACCGGTCCATGTGTTACCCCAGTCCGCTCCGGCATTGTGTCTCCATACTGAATGGCCCTGTAAGAACCTTACGATGCTGTTATCATATTGTGTCAGTTGCTATGGAAACATCAGTAATAAAAAGCACCAAAACAAAGCAGCAGCAGAGGACGAAATCACAACAAGACTAGAGATGGACACGCTTCTTGTCCATTCTATCTTTTTCTTTTCATTGTTCTTCTGCTTTGTTGTGTGGTAAATTTCCCCCAGTAACTACTCTTGAGTTGTTTGCCACGATCTGTTGATGTCATTTGCGACAACCAATCTGTGCAACTTCCGCCCAGCGACTCTACCGGGCCACTCTCGAGTACCTACCCTCGAGCAGAAACTGCATTGTTTCCTGTAAAAGTTACGATAGGCGGCCCTGTCAGAACGGCCCGGTCAGTGGAAACACATGCATACCATGATGTTCCTATAAATGGCCCAAAGTTCTGATAGTGGAAACACACCAATTGTCATCAGTTGGTGTTCCATCCGTCCGTCCAAAACCTTTGTCATGCACTGATAAGTCAGGCCATGGAGGGCAGTAGTGTGCTTGATAAGTCAGGCTATGGATTTTCAAATGCACACACTATATGTTTTTATCAGTTATTCTGGTTACATTGGAGTTTTTTGGACTATCTAATAATTGACATGGCCCATCTTCCATTTTTTCTTCCATTAATCATATATGCCGTGTCAAACTGCTATACCATCCCACTGCAGTAATGAACTATTTAACATGGAGGCATTTGTAACAACACAATTAACTAATACCTGTTTCCACTGACACTATTGTCTGAGACTTAATTACATCTAGATATTTCATCTTTCTATAGTATATAGTAATTAATTGTGGGACATGCAAAAGTGTTTTAAAATATAGCATTGCTGATAACCATTCGATACTGAATAAGTGATGGTTTTCATGTTCAATCTCTTAGCTGTTCTTAAAACTGTGAGTACAAGAAATAGTTAAATTAAACCTAAATGTCTGGATTTTTTCATAGAGAGATGTTGGACCGTGCCCTTGTGAAAAGACTCAGAGATTCTGACTCTGATTCAGAGAATGAGTGCTGCAGCACCACACAACCCAAGACGTCAAACACAGACAAACCAACTGACATCCTCACTACTGACAAGTCCACAGCAGCACAGGTGAGCCTGACCAGTCATATTCTGCTCTGCTCTACTGCTCTACTCTACTCTGCTTTGTAAAGTGATGTATGGATTTACAATGTTACACTGTTTCCAAGGGGCTATGAAATAACTAGACAGTATTTCAAGAAAAAAAAAAAGAGAAAATTATAAATAAAAATGGAAAGGTTATCTCAAAATATGAGTAACGAAAGGTTCTTATGGGTGTTTGCAGGTGTTGTTTCTCAAACACTTGTCAAATTCATCTGGTTTGAGTTATTTAGTATCAATTTAGTCACACTATTTAAGAAACTACAGGGAGCATTTATCAACTAACAATATTTACTGTTTATGTGGGGAAATGCAAGGAAATGAACACCAGAAAAACAGCATGGGAATGCCTTTAAATCTGTCTGTACAATCGTAAATTTAAAGCTAAACAACAACACTAATTCAGTTAAACACAAAGACACATATACAGTGGAAACAGTTTTTAGTGATCAGTCAATACTTATCACTCTCGGCAGATGATTGATTTTAACTGCTTTATTGATCTTTGTTATTGATTGGGTATCTCATACATAGTTTTGTTATAGCTGACTTGGAATTAAAAGTACAGCAGTGTACTCATAGTTATGGCATATTTATGATTCAGCTTTGTAGACTCGTGGACATACAATACTCTAATTGTTTTTAAATCGGACTGCCGTCTCTCTTCTTACTTTTCATCCCACAGAAACAGTACTTTGCAGAGTGTCAATTTACTAGATGAAATTATGCATGACTGATTCTATCCCAGGCTTTTTGGTTCATATACAATAAGCAGTTCCCTTTCTTATCCACTTCTCTGCTGACATTTCACCATTAATTCCACTGGTCAAAGTGGATTCTGTATTAAATGAAGAACTGTAACACTAATGCTTCCTGTAGTAGTAGTAGTAATAGCAGCAGTAGCAGTACTAGTGGTAGTTGTTGTAGTACTAGTAGTATCCTCTATAGCTGCATTGGTAGGAAACATTTTCACTTTGCTAAACAGCTCTCTTTCATAAGATAAGTTATCGTGTCTAATGTATCCTGTGATTTTATGTCAGACCTTTTGTTGCTAATATTGTCTGAACAAGCACAGTCGACACCGTCTTGTATCTCGTCCATTCAGCTGTTGACTTCCTGCGCTCTGTCTAGAGTTTTGTCACTAGAATCACATGATTAAAAACAAGCTACTGGTAACTGATAATTCTAGTTCTTACAGTTGTATTATATATATATATGTATTATATTATCACAAGGCTTGAATGTGAATAAGAATATTACAAACTTGCAAATCCAGTGTAACTATAATGTATTTACATTGATTCAAGAAGGACAAAAAAAAAAAAAGAACAATATATCATAGTGCATCGGCTGCAAATGTTTCTTTTTTTTGTTTTAAATGTTTGGTTTTTTTTATTTGTTTTACAGGGAGCCACACCTACAGGAGTTAAGAAAGCCAAAACGGAGAGCTGGGAGAGGAGTGTGGGAACACTGAGTGGTCGGGGAGCACTAGGATCCCTAGTTGTACGAAAGAAACCAGCAGCAGCTTTAAGTAAACCAAATGAAGGGGCAGAGTCCGTTACTCCCACCTCACACACAGGTAACGTGTCAGTATATCATAGAGTTAAGGATGTTTTAAGGACTGATAATGTAGAAATGTTCTCCACATATCATGCTTTTAAACATATTCTTCTTCTCATTCCCTTCAGCAAATATGTCATGTTTAATGTGTATGTATATAAATATCCTCTATCTTGTTCTGCAGATTCAAAGGCATCAGGGTCTGATTCAAGCGCTCCGCAGCCCATTATTACCCAAAATGGGTCATCGTCTCTCAGCCTGTTGGGGGCGTATTCTGACAGTGATAGTAATGAAAGCGAATGAGGAGTATGTGATGTATGTATGGTTCATTTATGCTGCACAGAAACTTCAACTAATTTTGTAGGTAAACATATTGAAACAGGAAACCCTCTGTATCTTGTATATTCAGGTCCAGTGAACTGACATCCTTCTGTTTTCCCCTGTAACAGAGTTTATTTTTGTCTTCATTAAAGTCTGTTTAACTTTATCTTCAACAGTGTGTTGGCATCATCTTACAGTTTACCTGAAATGTGTCAATAAAAACAGTTCTAATTGTTTTGTGTAGCCCCCTTTATACCAACAAATGTATTTATACTGAAAGAAAAAATGTGTTTTACTCCATATTATTGAGCTGGGAGGTTGATTTGGTTCATGTTAATGTTGACTTTTTTTTTTTTGTCACTGACCAATTTTAGTTTGATTCATAAGAAACAAACTAATGCTTTGTCATTTGAAGGCTGGTGGTTTTGAAATTGTGAGGCGGGTCTCTCCTGCCAGAGGGCTTCAGGGCATGAGAAAAAGTAAACCTGAATTTAAACAAAAAAAGTGTCAACATTTGGTTAGCTTAACTACACTACAT
Source organism: Siphamia tubifer (assembly GCA_020466265.1). NCBI lineage: Eukaryota > Metazoa > Chordata > Actinopteri > Kurtiformes > Apogonidae > Siphamia > Siphamia tubifer. The sequence continues at coordinate 21,173,707 of CM035804.1, read as the reverse complement.
GCAAGGGGAAAATCGCAGTGAGAGGGCACAGAGTCTGGGGCGATCAACAAATGGACTGCACTAGGTCATAGACAGAATCTGGAAAGAAGTAACGGAATACAATATGGTGGCTCCTGAGTCGGTACCCTATGATGCTTTTGGTGTCTACAAGGGTCAAACAATGAGGTCCTGGTGGTGTTGTCTAGTAGAAAAATAATTATCTCCCAACATTAGTTGGTAGAGATTATTTTCATCACTGTGTGTGTGTGTGTGTCCGCAGAGACATAACTCAATGAATACTTGACATATCACCATAACATTGCATGGGCATATACATATAGCTAATGCTCATCAGATGCGATGATCCGTTTGAGTAAAGGTCAAGGATTTAGCAGAAAGGTCAAAATCACATTATGGGCTTTAATTGAAGGATGGGTCATCATAGAAGCTTGAGATTGGCACAAAATAGGGGCGAGATTAGGTATTCTCTAAATACTTGTTTGCAGAGGTGTTAGCTAACTACAGTATGTATCTTTTGATAGGAAGTTTAAAACACAGATGTGAAAATGTATTTAAAAACTTAAATAAGTATTCAGAGAATGCATAATCTCACCCCTATTTTGTGCCAATCTCAAGTTTCTATGACAACCAGTTCTTGAATTATTTTGACCTTTCTGCTAAATGTGACTTTGACCTTTGTAATATTGATAATTTGGTCATATGTATATATGCGTCAGTGGGTGTAATATTATGATAATATATCCAATATTGATTAAGTTACAGCGCAATATGTCTATGTTTGACACACAGTGTTACACAAGTTAATTTTGCGACATGTGACCTTTAACCTCCAGAGATCTCAAAAACTATGGGTCGTAGGTGATAACACCAATTATGAGAAGTGTAGAACCCTTCATTCCGCATCGTTTGGTACCAATCTGAAAGTTCTGTGAGAACCGATAATCTGTTAGAACCGATAATCAGATTTTGAACTTTTAGTTAATTGTGATTATGATCTTGACCTTTGACCTTTACTCAGATGGATCATTGCATCTTATGCACATCAGCTATACGTATATTCCCATGTAATTTCACGTTGATATCTTAAGTATTCATTGAGTTATAGCATGATATGTCTCTGCGGACATACACACCGATTACAATAATCTCTAGATTAAAAATACACAACAATGTCAAAATGGGTTAAAAAAAAACATACACAGATGTGAAAATGTATTTAAATGTTGTTAAAAAAAATTAAATGTGTAAAACAAAATCTGTTAAAAAACACAAAGATGTTACAATATGTTTTTAAAAATATATTTAACAACATATAGAAATTAAGAGAAATATTTTTAAAATGGTATTAAAAACATGTTTAAGAAAAAATACATTTACAAGTTTATTTATCTTATTTGCATTTTGTTTAAATTGTATTATTATTTTGTTATCTGATTTTATTGTGGATGTCTCAATATGTCCCAGGTGTCTCACTTTTCTGTTTTTGTATTTGCATTTATTTGAAAACAATAAAAATAAAGTGTTAAAAGATACATTTAAAAAAATTAAATAAAAATGTTAATAAAATGTATTGTTTTTTTGGGGGGGATGCTCACTATCACACAATTTGAAACCCCAAATATCATCTTATAAAAGTTGCAGCAATGTTAAATTCAGTCAAAGAGTCAAAAGAAATACATTTATCTACTTATGTCTAAATATAGTAGATTCATACTGGATTTAGTTATAGTTATCGCAGCAAATCTGGAGCTTTTATGTCGACTCAGTGAAAAAAAAATCCTGTTATTCCCCTTTAATCCTCTGATCCCAGTGTTGTGTCGGAGACGGTCTGGTCTGTGTCTGGTCCGATTGACCACCAACACTTATCCCACTGACCTGCTTGGCTCAGAGGCAGGACATATTTCACTGGCGACAATGTATTTTTAGGTTGGATAGCATTCAGACGAAACGCTGGATGGTAAGCAGAAGGACATAACTGGAACGGGAAGCCGTCAATGTAAAGAAAACGGGTGAGTGCGAAGAAGTAGCTAACGTTAGCCTTTAACTAACTGTTAGCTCCGAGTATCCAGCTAACTTAGCTTTGTCAGTCCCACACTCATATGAGCTAGCTAATCGCTTTATCTAGCCGCTGTGTTATAAATAATAAGCAACAAATTAGACATATTCTCAGCCTTTTAGCGTCGTGTTGATAATATAAAAAGTCATCGCTGCCTGTATTATATGAACTAGTGACCGGCTGGATAGTATTAGTTAGCCTTTTGCTAACAACTTACTGCCAGTTGTTCCCATCTGGCTAGCATTACAAAACCCACACTTTTCCGTGGGTGACAATAAAAATATTTTCCCTGGACCTGTTGATTACATTACTAAATGTTTTCAATATGCTTCTTCGCGGAGTTCAAGTACTACATCTAATTCCCTGTCCTCTACTTGGACCACAGTACTCCATTTATCAAAGTTGTGTTGTTAGGCTTCTATTGTGTCCATTTAAGTAAAGGTACCAGTCTCCTATAGACCTGCTGTCACTGAAATGAATATACGGAGGTTATTACCACCATATCTACAAAGTATTACCTGTTTTCTTTAGTTATTAGTTAGTTACAAATTTCTCTTTCATTAAATGTATTTAGGCTAATATTGGTTTAAAACCTTAAACGGCTGCAACTTCTTAAAATCCCATTGAAACTAACATTGAAGAAGTTTCTTACCATAAACAGGAGTGAAATAAAAATGACTGCAAAAACTCTAAAATCTTGTTCATTTTATATGTGACTCAAAGTGATAGAACATCTTAGATCCTTGATGTGATTAAATGTACTAGTCAGTCTCAGAATACTCCAGCAGAAAAAAAGTCTAAGTTCTGCATTTACAAACATAAATAACATTATGTTAATGTCATCAGACTTGTGAAATTGGTGAAAGTATGGTGTAACCATTGTGGACTAATCACTATTGGAATTTGGAAATCAGCACATTTGGAGATACATGACTCTTTGCTACAGTGAATTGGAGGAAAAAGTATAATGTGAAAATTAACCTTTCAGTGAAAAGAAAAAGACTAGCCTCCGAGGTGCAGTGGAGTAGAAGAATACAATCTAGTTATAGGTTTTATAAGTAGTTGGTTGCATTTCATCACGAGCATATTTGTGTTGCAAGATAAATGCTATCATTTACCTATCATTTCCCAGATCCATGGCAAAGTGGCTGAAGGACTACCTAAACTTTGGAAGCAGGCGTGATCCTCCACAGCCCCCCAGACCCGATTACACTGAAAGTGAAATTTTGAGAGCATATAGGGCTCAGAAGGAGCTGGACTTTGAGGATCCATACCAGAAGTCTGATAGGGAACACCAGAATGGTGGTTTCAGCCCCTGCAGTGCAACAGTGAGCCTTCCCTCATTCCCTGCTTTCGGTTCAGTGCTTCCTAACGGCGTGGAGGTGTGACATCGTTTTACATTCATGCATGACACTCTGGGTGCACACATGTTGTGACTGATAATTTGTTGGGTCATTGAATTACTAATGAAAGTGTCGTGTTTATGTGTGATATGTTTCAGGTGAAGGTGGTATCTCCTAAACACAGACTAATCAAAGTAGACTCTCAGGAGTTTGGCCGTTGTAAAATCCCCTTGAGTCCTGTGACTGTTCAAGAGGAACCTGTAAGCATCTTTCCTCACTCACTTTTTCACAGTTTTATGTAAACAGAGGGAAATATTTTTAAGCTCTGTAACATAGTTCATCATGTGGCCCCATATATTTTCTGTGCGTTGTTTTTTTCCATCTCAAGGTGGTTCCTTCTGCACCAGCGGCGTCAGACACAGAGACCGACTACTCTGACCCATTTGATGCACAGCCAGATCCCAGACCTAGACCAAACTGGGAACCGAAACCTGCACCACCAGAGTGCTGCAGTTACATGGAGCCATTTGAGGCCCAACGGATCATTTCAGGTGTGTAACAACTTACCCTCATTAGTCAGTTGTTGGTTAAATTCCCCTCTAGTCTTCAGTAGTGTCATAACTGTGCACTGGGGATGTGTGTCAATGTGGCAGATGTGATATATGTATTTCAGTGCATTGCAAGTGATGACATATATTTAAAGATGCATATAAACCATCCACCAATGTGATTTATAACTGCCTCCTAATGCAGAGGGATGCACTTTAACAGATAGTACTTTTTGTGCTAAAGTAGACAGTAAATTATACATGTTAATTTTATTTTTTCATTTAACTATTGGACCCTTTTCCTGATTTTTTTTTCCTCAAAAAAGTATCTGACAAAGATCCAATCTATTCAGACCTGGAGTTCACCTTAAATCTCTTCCAAGCACTAACATGTTTATTACACAGCTAAACCTTGGTGACAGCCTAAAGCTTTTTGTTTTTTAAAATGTATGAGACATTACTTGGTGAGAAATGCTCACTGATGACAGCAGGGGTGAAAGATTCTCTGGAGAAACAGTTTAAAGAGGACAAATCAATCTGCTGGTAAATATTAAATAGCTGCTCACAAATTATTGATTGCATTTATAAATAGCAAAGGCTTAGGGCTTCTACGGATACTTTTATGTAAAGCTGTTTTACGAATGATGCAAAAATGTTGGGAGACATTGCATCTCAGTTTCATTCTAATTTATATGTGATGCATGTGTTTATACTTGGAAAATTGCATCTTTAACTATTGTAGTGATTCATCTAATGTGTGTCAGATTGTTGATTCCTCCTATCTTTCAGACCTATTGTGCACACTGATCATATATTTCATTGTTGGGATGAATCATATTTCCTATGACACCTCTATGTTGCAGTGCACACAATATTTTTTTTTATCACAGAATCGTGATGAAAATGTATTGTCTACACTTTGTGATTTCAGCTGGTGTGTTCAGATTATTCTTGCCAGCCTTTGTATGTGGTGACAGCGGGATGTTTTGAATGGCAGATGGAGAGACACAGCTGTGGCTCTGTTCTCCTCTTCAAAACAAATGTATGATGTGAGTTCTGGATCTTCTCAGAGAGGATTTAGTCTGCTTTATCCAGCCCAGCATTACCAAATTTGACGTTGTTCTGATGTAAATGGGTTACCACATCACAAAAGCAGAATAGAGAATAATATGACGGCCTTGCAGTATTGTGGTTGTTCAATGCAGGATCCATCAAGTTTATTTTAATGTTGATTAGAACAGTTAATTAAGATTGGATGGGTATGTGTCCATGTCATCTTGGTTGGTCACCGGGCAAAAGAAACCCACTTGACTGTGGTCTTGAATATTAAAGGAGCTCATTCCCAAATTAAATCACTGTAGCAGTCAAAGGTATTTTTCAGCCCCAACTCCCAACTGATAATGAAGCAATATAACATCCAGCTGTACCTGCCACTTATCATCCATTTCTAGCACAATTCAATGACATGTAATTCTACGCATTGGTGTTCAAATAGCTCAGCTGGAATATTATTATGGTCTTGCAGTAATGGTTTTCTTCTTTCTATCGTGGAAGTTTGGTGACTTAGCTTTTTCTAATTCAGGGAAATTATGGGTCCATGTCTTCCTGCATGTTCATCACGTCAGCCCAGGGTTATAGCTGAAGAAAAACTAAAGACACTTAAAGAAAGACTAAGATAAAGCTACTAGTAAAAAGTTATTTTGTGAACTGGAGAAAGTGAGAAATGAACAATGCCACACAGACTACGATGCATAGAATGCACTCAACAAACCACTTCAGTTCATGGTGTACAAGGAAAAAAAAAAACTGTCTTTACATATAATGCGACTTTGTAAATTCTGTCTGATGTGAATATTTTTCATCCTAAGTTTTTCAGATGTATACAATTCTATTAAATCAGTAGGTTTTGTTGTAATACCTATAAGAACTACATCAATTCCACATAAAAACGACTATGTTACACTTGCCAAAACTAAAAGTATGAACCAGACCAAAAAACTAAATGAAAATGAATAAGAATCTGAAACTAAATTTTTTTTTATGTCATGTGAAAGTGCTGTCCATTAACCTAAGAAGGAAAACATGGTCATTTGTGGTGAGAAAACCTTTTTTATTTGATTAAATTTTTTTTAAAGATGACTTCTGTGAGTACATTTAACGACTGTAGTGATGCTTATAACCCATATATGTGTTATTTGTTGACTGCAGAGCTACAGCACAGTGTGATGACGAACCGGTGTGGGAGCGGAGATGGCGGCCAGTTATATGATAATCCATATGAGGAGAAGGTTCGCCTGCATCACCGAGCTACTGCACCAACACATCAGCCAGTCCAGAGGATGGACGTGGACAGCAGAGAGAGCCGGCTGCCCCAAGACGACGAGAGGCCCGCTGATGAATATGATCAGCCGTGGGAGTGGAAGAAGGACAACATTTCAAAAGCTCTTGCAGGTAAATAGATTGTTGCGGTTTTAATTTTGTCTAACAAATATGTCATAGACTTGCGGTGTTGTGTTTTCAGCTTCTCATCATCCCTCTTTTTGTCCATTTAGTTCAGTTCGAAGGGGCAGAAAGGGAGCGCTCACGAGCTCAGACAGAACAGACTAGACTCGCCAAAACAAGCACCACTTCTACCACAACTGAGTCCACTACGCTGCGTCTGGTTGGAGATACCCCTCCTCTATTGGGAGAAAGAGTGGACCCCACTATGCCCTTGGAGAGACAAGTGTAAGTCAACATTCAAGATTAATGGAAGGTTTATGCTGCTTTGATATACATGTGCTTGTAAGTGGGAGCATACCGCTTACATATTTAGAAGTTTTCACTCTCTATGGAGTTTACCAGGATTGCGTCATGCAGCTCATGTATAAACTCATGATTATCCTCCCATTTCTTTTTATTAGACTGGAGTAGAATATAGCAAAGTCTTTTATTTCTCATCTTTATTTGAATTTTTATTACTCATTCTCTCGTACAATTTGACATGTCACAGAAGGCAATTACAGGCTAATTTCAAACAAAATGTCGAAAGTGGCAAATTTAATAACTTGTGGTATTGCGTATGCGGAAGCTGTTCCTGAGTTCATTTTGTTACTTGTCTAATTATATGTCCCTGTACTCCATTTTGTTTTTATTACAACAACCCATGTAATATTTGCCATAAAGAATTTAGGATGAAAATTTTAATTTATTTTAATTTCCTTTCTTATTTGCAGCGGTTTTTCATTGAGTTTTTATGGCATGAGTGGATTCTCACAGTCATTGTTAACATTATTGGAACTCGAATGTGACACATCGACCATCTCAAAATCCAAAGCACGAAGTTTAAAGAGAAAATAAAAAAGTTGCTAAGCCACAAACTGTGACTTGAATGATGCGGACAAAGTTGATCTCTGTTGTCGTAATGTTTTTCTCTTAAACACCTGAAGGTGGTATCACGGAACCCTGAGTCGTGCTGAGGCTGAGACGCTACTCACTCTGTGCAAGGAGAGCTCCTACCTGGTGAGGACCAGCCAGAGCTGCAGGAATGACTACTCACTGTCCCTCAGGTAAACCACAGCTGTTCAGCCTTTCTCTGTAAGACAATAGTAAATACAACACAAAAGAATAGATGTTGTCATTGTTACAGGAACAATAAAAATCTGTTTAGCAACAAACACTTGAAGTGTTTTAATAATGTTTTTCATTTTAACTTTCTTATATGTTTTATGTAAAGCACCTTGAATTCTCTTGTACACGAAATGTGCTATACAAATTAATTAGCTTTGCCTTGCAAAAAACTCTATAAAATATCACACAAAATTCTAACAAATACTGGCAATATACAAAAATGTAAGAGATAAAAGATTAAATGTACAAATACTACCAAAATACTCCTAATTATTACTAAAATATACAAGAAGCTAACTGTACAGAACATGAGAAATATGTATATAACTATATGGAGAGGCTAAGTCACGCTCTTCTACTTCCAGTCCATGGGTGCTTAGCTCACAAAAAATTTGAATGGGAGTGAATGGAGCGAGTCAAGCTAAATTCTGATTCCGTTTGACAAGTGCTCTGAAATTCACATAGGATAGTGGTTTATAAGAAATATTTGATGTGGCATAGGCAGACCACCCGTTTTTGATGGGAAGCAAATGTGACATTAGGTTTTATGTGGACTTAGTAAGAGACTACAATGTGTTGTGTATGTGACGTCACACTCCGCTTAGCTGTGGTGTGGAGTCTGTGGTGACGTCACATGTGCGCCAGCGTGTGTAGTCCAAATTATTAACAGGTTTTACTTGCAAATGGATCAGCTGTTGGTTAACAGAAGAATTTGAAACACACATCAATAATTATCATTTATTATGAGGTACAACATGTGTGTGATTCAAAACTACATCGTCAGTCCATTTATTTCTTACTCTCTCTGTATTTTTTTAAATCGTATCTTTGTGTGAGCGAAAGATTCACACCCCTAATGTATATATCTTATGTATGTGCTTGCGTGACTGTAAGTTCTGAGTCAGTGGCGACACCATGAAGGTAGCAACTTGCACTCGTTTTTGGAGGGACTCTGCAACGTAATTTAATATGCTGTGACATGTTTTCGTTTTGCTGTAACATACCAAATGACAGTTAAGCTGTCTGTCTGTGTGTCTGTCTGTGTTCAGAATTACTCTTCTTGCACAGACGATGTGAGTTATGCCTTGTAAAATTGCTTACATGATCAGTTCATTTGTATGAAAATATCACAGTGGTGTACACAAACTGCAGAACTGCTGGTAAAGTAAAGATCACCTCAGGGCTTCAGTTCTTTATATATAAAAAAACAAAACCCACTCACACAGACCATCATACTCTGTCTCTTTGTTGATTTTTAGAATCACATAAGTGGCTGGAGTTAGACTTAAAACGGGGGTAAATTCACACTATAATGTCAGTAGCTGCATTGTTCCAGCCTATTAAAGGGGAGTTCAACCCCACTGTAGCGCATTATACTGGGCAGTGTTCCAGAATGATCTGAACCAGGTTCTGGCTCATGCGGGTACTATCTGTACATGATGAGACTCATATTTTCCTGTTTGTGTCCCAAGGCTGGTTTTAATTGCTCAGTATTTCTCTCCATTCTCTCACTGCCTAGTCATATAATCTGTTTTCTTTGTTCCCCCACCCCCACCACATTCCTTTCTGCAACTGTATTTTTGGCCAGTATTTTTAACAATTAGCATGAAAGCATCTGTTGGAACATGCTATGAATTTCTCAATATGTTACATTTGTAATATTCTCAGTGCAATAAGTGCTGGATTAGAGCAATTTATTATGATTATCGCCCTAAGACCCGAACTCTTGCATGGCATGCAGTTTTAATTTCTCTTGGCTATTTGGGGTGTTTAAAAGCAAAGAATTATCAGGAGTGCCAATGTGAAATTTATAATATATAATATAGCTAGTATTATACTCTTCTGGCATCATGTGGTGGCAGTATAATGTCTTCGTAAGTGGACACCAGGTCCTTGTAGAACAAAATGTGTTATTGTCTAGACCAGTGTACCATAGCACATAAGTGTGACATGAGAAATCCTCAGGTGTGCCATGCAAAACTATCCAATCTCACCTTTTTGGTACGGTAAGTGAGTAGTATAATTATGGATCCATACAACAGCACACAGCACTGATCCACTCAGAGCTGCTGAGGAAGATTGGTGTGTGTCTTTCTTCAATTCCTGCAAAAATATCAGCTTTGTGTTTAACTAAACAGGCCCAGGGTTCACACTGAATAAGTACAGCAAGAGTAAATTTGCATTATATTTCAATAAATATACGTTTTGTGACATTTTTGTTTGGTGTTGTGCCTTGTAATTTCTCTAATGTAAAATATGTACCATGACTCAAAAAGTTTGGGAAACACTGGACTAGACAACAGAAAATGTGACGTCCACATATGTGGATGTCAGGTACTAGGGGGTCAAACCAAACTGAAAACCTATCAGATCATAAATTTGAGTACATCAAGTTTAAGGAGTGTTTGCACATGTCTCATGTTTAATATCTTAAAGGAATCTGTAGGTGATGTATTAATGCTCTGTGTCAGAAACAGCCATTATACAATATGAACAAAAATATGACTTTTTGTTGAGAAATAGGACATGTTGTTCCAGGGATATTTTTATCCAGCAACATGACATGACATCTTTTTATTGGATGGGTGATGGCAACATTAGTCAGGGTTTTATATCTTGTCTGGCTGTGTGATTTAACCCAATGATCTGAATCACACTTTTCTCACATCTTATAAACAAGGTCATTCATTATATGACGACAAAGTCTGTATTTTTGTATCATTTAGGACTGAAATGACATATTGACAAAAGGTGAGGTTCTGTGTACATACAGCTGTGGGGTTTCAATTTAATTCCCAGACTGGCCACTTCCCAAAGGAGAGGCTAGGAGTACCGTCCGTGGTTCGGTTTGCTTATTTGTTAACACTCTAAAAGCAAAACTGTCATTTCAATTCATACCAAATTGGGTTTATAGATTGACAGTGACCCAGAGTAGATGTGATTACATTTTAGGAAAAGTTGGTGAAACTGAAAATTTTGTATGATTTTTTTATTCTTTTCTTTAAATCTTCCCATTTACTTGGTAAAATATATGCAAAGGGCGTGGCTTTTTGTGCCTGCCACCACTTATTCCGTTGACATTTTACCCACAAATGGTTTCACAAGAGACTCTAAAGTGTCTGTAAATCTGACTCACTGCCTGTGGTACTAGTTCACATGGACTTACTGTTATAAATTACTCAATAGCAGTGAAAAAAAAAAAAAAATATAGTAACTTAATGTGAACTGAGTCCAAATAGTGTAGTCCAGACAGATGTTAAAGTATTTATGTAAAGGAACTGGAATCAACTCACTAGTCTAGTGAACTGTGCTCGTGACATAAAGTCACTAGTGATTCAGTAAGAAGTCACACATTCATGGTCCTGAAATATTTCATATTCTCCTGAGACTCAGGAAAGTAAAAGTTTGGTTTATTTTTGATTTTGATTTTGTACATTAATTACTTGCCTTAATTGGTGGTGGTGCAATAGTTTTTCATATATATTTTTAAATAGTGTTTTTTATGGAGTGTCCTTTGCAGTGGACAGTGTTTTGTTTGTTTTTTTTGTTTTTTTGTTTTTTGTTTCTTTAAAGCTGTGAAACTCTTGTCCCCTACAGAGGATACAAATACATTGCTGGGTCACTTGATAAAAAAATAAGTTCCTGTGTTTTTTTTTCCATGCTCCAAATTACTCTACATTGGTTTTTTGTTTAGCAAATTTTTCTCCTATTTAAATAACTTTAAAAGCCATTTTAGGCCTTCTGCTTATTATATTTATGTTAACTCCTAGAAAAATGTACCTTCTTTGGGCTTATGTCTTTATCACTTTTTCATTTTTCTTATTTTTTCCTCCCCTTTACCTTTTTAACATGTAGTTTATGGCATCTGTTTTTCATGTTGTACATGTCTAAGATGTCTCAGCTAAACCACAGCTGTTCAGCCTTTCTCTGTAAAACAATAGTAAATACAATATAAAAGAAGAATGGATCTTGTCATTGTTACAGGAACAATAAAAATCTGTTTGAAATGCAAAAAAATAAAACGTCACACAAATTCTGAGAAAAATTGGCAATATACAGAAATATAAGAGAGAAAACATTAAATGTACAAATACTACTAATGAAAAATATGTACAATATATAAGGATATATACAGTATATGTAATAAAGAATGTACAACTCTAGAAAAAAACAAGACACCACTACAAAATGATCAGTTTCTCTAATGTTACCATGTATAGGTATGTGTTTGAGTATTTTATTTATTTATTTTTATTCTCTAAACTACCAACAAAATTTCTTCCAAATTTCTAATAAAAATCTTATCCTTTAGAGCATGTATTTGCAGAATACAGGTGTTTTGTTTTTTAACACCTCGCCTTACCACTTCCTTTTGTAGTATTGTCTGTGACATAAATACTGCACACCTACAGTGTTCCTCACAGTAGGTCAGAGGAAGGAGAAAATGTAGCTGCAGATTACAAATGATTCAGTAAGAAGTCACACATTCATGGTCCTGAAATATTTTATATTTTCCTGAGATTCAGGAAGTTAAAAGTTAAATATCCACTTTGAGTTCATCAACACAAATGTTCTAATTCAGATATTTTTATTCATACACATTGAAAGAAAAATACGATTAATAATTAATAATATATAATAATAATTATTTCTTTTCTGGAATGGGCTTTGTAGTAATTATTATTATTATTATTATTATTATTATTATTATTATTATTATTATTATTATTATTATTATTATTATTAAGTAAAGATGTGAAACTCTTGTGCCTAACAAGGGGACAAAAATCCATTGCTGGGACTCAGGAGGATATGTTGTATCTACGAAAGTTAGTCACACTGGTCTGCAGTGATGTGTGATGGCAATGGGACAAATATCCAGCTGACGTACTTAACCATTTTGTTTTCATTTGATGACCATGTCTGACATTATTCCATCCTTCTGCTTCCTCTCCATCAGGAGCTGCAAAGGCTTCATGCACATGAAGTTCACTCAGGCTGTAGACGGCCGATATGTGCTCGGGGAAAACAGCCCGCCGTTCTCCACCATCCCAGAGGTCATCCACTACTACACCACACACAAGCTGCCGATACGAGGAGCCGAGCACATGTCCCTGCTGTACCCCGTCATAGTGCAGACCCTCTGACACTGAAATATATCCTCACAATCTTTCTCCTGGTGCTACTGAATACAACATATACTCACTATTTTCCACCTTCTGCCCTTTTCCTACATGCCTTGTTCACTGCCATTCTACGTACACTGCTCTGAAGAGATTGGATCGCTCGGTGCCATCTTATTGTTAATTTCCAGATCCCCAGTTAACCCCATTGGCAGCTTAATGAGAGTTTTCTATGCCTCATAAGCCTTTGCCTGTGAACTGTATAATCACTGAAACCTCTGTTTTTCTAATTGCAAGGGGATTGTTGATGCTTAAATTGGTAGCTGAGTATTTTTTTTAGGACAACAGCAAACAAAAACTATCATATTTAGAGAGGTAAATCTGAAGAGTCTTGCATTGAGATTAATTTATTTCATGGCAGTCAGTTAAGAAAAACTTTACAGCCACATCAGGTAAAGAATAATGGTTGTGTTTTCTTTTGATTTAAAGGCCCAGTGTGTAAGATTTATGAGCTTAAATGTTTTAATTTCCAAAGAAGCAGCTGTTTGTTTGGCAGAGGGGAGTGATTCTCCCATGTCTCTACCACGACTCGAAACACACTCTTATTTTCTCCTTTTTTTTTCAGTTTAGTGACAGGTGGCATCCGGAGTTAAGCTCATTACCATCCCTTACAGAATGTGGTGTGCAGCACAGACTGATCCTCTTTACTGAAGCTCACATTGAACACAACACTGGCTCAGATGAGAGATTTAAAAAAAAAAAAAAAAATTCTCATGGCCACCTGAGATCAGAGAGATGGGAGGTCAGAGTGGTACATCTACAACGGGTGCGTGTCACAGAATTTTACACACTGAACCTTTAAGGTTGTGCCAATAAGAATGATCTGACTTGGGATTTATTTTCATGTGATTTTATTTGTTAAAAATTTTTTTTTTAAAAATGAAAAATTGCAGCTATTTTGAAATAATAGACTTGACTGTAGAGGGTGAAAGTAGATGTAGACAGTAACACATCCAGTATTGAAAATTGCGCTACAACTCCAAAAAAAAAAACAAAAACCCACTGTTCTTATCCTTTAAATGTTAGTTACTTCATACCAACCAAACACTACATGGTTATCCCTGGACGTCTGTTGGCTCTGGGTTTCTCTGTTTCAGAGGCCTGTGAATGTTATATGATGCTGTAGCTGCTGTGCCCTGCAGTGTTCTCCTCAGTTCATGTTATGTGTGTGACAATTCAATGTCAGACAGACGTCAGTTGTTAATTTCACACAGTAACAGATTCCTGCAATACTAGTTTATAGAATAACTACAGTATTATATTGAAAGCTTGTTGCTTTGTGATGACTATGACTATTAAAGAAGCTTTGGTAGACTATTTACTGTGCTGTTTTATAAGATTTTAAATGTTCATTGAAAATAAAGGTGTTGTCTGTTTTTAAATGTGTCCGCATTGTTTATTGATTGTTGTGCCCAGTGTAAATGTTTGTATGCTTCAGTTATAATATTAGATGTCAATGTCACTGCATGGATTCCCTCAAAAATTCAGCATATTTTATTTAAATTAGAAGATTGATTCTAGAAACTTGGGATGCTATGTAAAATATTTATAAATCAATAATGTAAAGTGTTTTAGGTGTATTGAAAAGCACTATAGAAATCGAATCCATTATTATTATTATTATTATTATTATTATTATTATTATTATTATTATTATTTATTTTTTTATTTTTTTTTTTTTATTACCTCCGCCAAGGAGATATTAAATTCGGGTCAGTTTGTCTGTGTCTGTCTGTCAGCAGGATTACGCAAAATGTTCTGAACAGATGTTGACGAAACTTTCAGGAATGATAATGATAATGATAATGGGTCAAGGAAGAACCCATTCGATTTTCAGGAAAAATCTAAAGGTCAATGTCGAACTAAAGGTCAACAGCTAAAACACTGTAGTGGTAATATCTCAGGATTCAGACAAAATAGAATCTTGCATTTTTTTGCATTCACATCGTCTCACCTTCAGACGGGTCATCAAATGGGTGAACACCTATGGCTCGATTACATCACGTTTTGACGTCATTATCTATATCTATTCTATATATCAATTCATCTATATCTACCATAATTTCAAGAATTGGAATTGTAAGTACTTTCAGTATTATTAATTTATTTTAGTAAATTCAGCATTTTTCTCTGTAACACCCAAACCATTATTATTGGATGGGGTCAGTAGTTAAAGCCTAGTTGGACATCTCGACTTGCTTTGAACACAGACGATCTTCTGTCACCTGATCCCCTAGTAACAGGTAGGTAACGATGTCACAGGACAGAGGGGAAATACTCTTGGATGGTCAAACACTTGAGGTTTGAAATATATCCATAAGGTAGAACATTAATTTATGTCTGTCGTGAGTGTATTTAACATTATCTAAGGCATATATGACACTGTATTTGCTGACTTGTTTATAATAGGAAGTTGTTAGTCAAATGTACAGTAATTAACTTATTTACATATGAGCTCCTCCTGCTGGTATTTGAATTATATCTCTATTTCAGTCAACTATTATACGTATTACTCCATTATAATGCAGGTTTTCATCTGTCTGTCCAGTTAAAGCCTGTATAATACAATGTTATTGACAGAATCAGTGATGAAGTGAGGGGATTTTTTTCTTCATCAGATAAATAGATTAGATTAGATTTTTTTTAAGGTAAAGGATCTGAGCAATTGACACGTGATGAAAAATTCCTTAAAAAATAGTGATTAAAATCTATTGGCAAGCTATTTTTTTCTTATTAGGTGTCTACAAATAATGACCTTGGATCAGTTGTTTTAGTAATTATTAATAACTTCATAGCTGTGTACATAATCTATTAGGAGGGAGTGTTTCCATGGCAACTCGGATCCAGCAGCTTGCTCAGCCCAAACCCAACCTACTCAGACATCCAGACCGGTATGTCTGACTCAAATCCTCATCTTTATCTTCCAGTATACTGTCTTTTTATGATTAAACTTATTTTCCACCTTCAGCCGTTCAATTTATTGGCTGGATAAACTGCCACCACAAAATAATGGATCCACCACCAAAATCGGTACGTGTCACACTTGTTTTGAATTTTCTCCTCACCTTTATTGATGATGATGATGACGATGATGATTATAATTCCTCTTCTGTTGTCCTCACAGAGCTAACGCCTCGTTGGTTGGAACTGAGCAGAAATAAAAAATTCTACACTCAAGTCACGTAAATAAATATACTTAACTTTAAATACATAAGTATTTTCTCTTTGGGGTTTCTTCACTTTTGTCTAAGTTCTGAAAAATCTGCATTTTTTATGCTCCATAATTTCTAATGTTATTATTTTTAAATACATATAAATTTCCTTGACTTGCTTATATTTTCTAATTATACAAGAGAGGATGTGGATGAAAAAAGATCCTTTTTTTTTCTTTCATACTTAACCTTTATTTAACCATGTTGATCCTGTCGAGGTGGGGGATCTCTTTCAAGGGATATGGGACCACACCACACAGCGATAAAGTCATATAATTATAGTTTACAGAGATAAAAGAATGTACAAACATGGAAAAAAAACTGTTACAGAACAACAGCCTGGATTCCACAGTTTTTACTCACTTTAAAGTCAGTCACTGTAAACCATGATAGTAGATGGAGCTCAGATTTTAGTGTGTTCCATGCATCAGGAGTTGAAAACCCAAAAAATTTGTCCATTAGTCTTTTTCTGTGGAACAAACAGTGTCAAAGTGATTATATCATGATTTCATGTCAACAGTAAACATAAATAAGAAGGATATCTCCCCAAAATTGCTTTGTAAATTAAATTGTACCAGTAACTGGTTAATGATGACACTGTAAAATACAGTGATGAGTGGAAAAAAACAGTTTATAATGAATCTCAGAGCCAGTTATAAACATTGTCCAACAGGTGAGGAGAATGGACAGGTGTATTTATATAAAGTATGTTTCCATCTACTGTTGTACCCTGCAAATTGAGTAGTTAACCCACAAAAGTTGACCTAAACAGTACTTGAACTACTTGATGCAGCACAAAATATGAATATAGTTTAACTACTGGGAAGTTCCAGCAAAATGGAGTTGAACTACATGTAGTAGCATATTCCCCAACGCTGAATATGCCATGAAGTTAATGATGAAGAAGAAATACATCACATTTTAATTGTACAAAATACACCTTTGATAAGATCTTTCTTCACTCATTTCCTCTCTTTGCTTATTACTTTATCATATCTGACATCGTACCTACTTCCTTCCCCTTTCCACTGAATTTTAATTTTTTTCTTTCTATCTATTTTTGAAACAGCTAATGGGGTCCCAAAATAGCTGTCGTTTCCTTTCTCTTTTCTTTCTCATGGTTTTTTTTTCCTGTTTGTTTACCTCAGACTATCTCCAATATGGGAGGTGAGTGAATGGGCTCTCCAAGCGGTTCCATCTGAGCGGGTGTGTCGCCTGGCTCGACCTCGGGCCCCTGTAGACGCCTGGCAGCCAGACCGCCCACTTCTGGCTCCTGTGAGTCACACACCCTGTTTCCTGCTGTTTGGGAACAGTTTGTCAGCGACTTTATGCAAAAACTATTAGAGATACCAGTAGAGTACAAGGCGGTCCAGGCAAATCAAGTAAAACGTTTGTGAGGAGAAGAGTTTGTTGTGCCTGACACCACTTGTTTATATTGACATATATTCCAATCCTTCCTTTGATACATTGATTTGGAGCAACATGTCATATCTAAACTGTGCATGTATGTATATATATATATATATATATATATATATATATATATATATATATATATATATATATATATATATATATATATATGTATATATATATATGTGTATTAGCGGTGTGACGAAACAGAGACGAGACAAGATTTTAAACCTGCTAAGACCAGAAGAAAGAAAGTTTTTCTGTAGAGATTAACTGATCACTTTCTGATCAGCACTCAGTCATATACAGAGAAAGAACAATGTAGTGATACTTTATGGTTTGTTGTTGTTAGTAAAGTTGGTGGTGAGAGTAGTGGGGCATCAAAACGTGTTAGTAATATGCTTAAGAAAACTAAATTACAAATAATATGAATGGACAACAGACTTTTATTTAACTGAGTTGCACATGGAATTTGTAACTCTATAAGCGTTAACTTTTAATTAACTTCTTCCTTTTAATTAACTTCTTAATTAAGTTATTCCTCTACAAATTGAAATTAAAATAAAATATTATAAGAGTTAAAATGAAATAAATATTATATGTTTCTCCGTTTTTGAAAATCAAATGTGGCATTTGTGGAAGTTGAGGTCCAAATGTGTTTGTCAGTGTTGTTGGTTTGTTAGTGTTGTTGTTGATTTGAGTACTGAGCTGTGGTGCTGCTGGAAATGTCTCTGCGTTATTAGCCGTGATATGCGGCATTGTTTGCTCCTGGGGGTGCACACCCGGCTCCCACAACATGGGGAAACGGCTGGGTAGTGAGGTCCAAATAATGTCTAGTTTAAACATTGTGTCACGGTAGAGCCGTGCTTCATGCAGTCCTGACGTATAGAAACAGAAACAGAGAGAGAGAGAGAGAGAGAGAGAGAGAGAGATAGCACGCTGGGGCAAGAGATGATGGAGCGTTAATGTCACACCATCACAGTCTGCATATCGTTCGTGTCTTATCAGTCACTCTCTTGCCATTTATCATTTCTGCCGGGAACTTAAAATGCTACCAAACAAATGATCTGAAAGTAGCGGGGGCGTGTTCAATACTAATACCTGTGTTTTCCGATGTCATTCTGGCTGCTTGCTAGATAACAAATCTCGCGAGACAGAGTTTTAACACAAGAAATCTTGCCAAATGACATCTCGTGAGATCTCGTCACACCCCTAACATATATATATATATATATATATATATATACCAACTGAAGTTTATGCAAATCTGTCTTATAGTTGTAGAGATATTTCAGTCTGAACCAGCTAATTCACACTGAAGTATCAAGCTTTCTGTTTCAGTTATCTAAAGTATGTGGATGTTCCATTCTCTACTAAACAGGCCATTATTTGACATTGTGCTTTGAGTTTAAAGGTGTTTCTTTGATGTGAAATGTTATTATAGTTGAGCAGAGGAACCCAGACAGCAGTTGCATCTTCACGGGTTTGTCAGCTTGCCCAGCCGAAGAAAAGGCCGGTCCAGAGGGGTCTTAGTCACAGACCTAAACCTGTACTCATGAGCCACACGCCCTGTAAAGCATCAGCACACATAGAATTACTTGCCAGTAAGTTGTGCCTTTCGACTATGAAATAGACAGTCATGGAACGTGGTGCACTTGAATACATTTTTAAGATACACAATTAGAACAGCAATTTGTACTAGACAATGTATATTAATATGATAATTGAAGAAATACACATAAGTGTGCATAAATATCATTCAAATCAAGTCAATCAAATATATTTTATTCATCCCTTGAAAGGAAATTCAGAGATTTGATCCCGTTCTGCAGCCAGACAAATAGTTCAACCTTGTTCTTGAAATGGAAAATCAATCAGCAGCACATAGATAAACAAGCACATTCATGACAACAAACATTGCATAAAACATTACAGGATGAGCATCATGGGAGATTTTTTTTTTTATAAATAATAGGAAAACACATTAGTGGACATATGAGTAGGTTTATGGGGTATGGGGGGATATCAGTGTATATGAGCATCTGTGCCCATATGTGTCGACAGTGACTGTCCTTGAACTCTGAAACAAGTCCAGAACAACTGTCCGTGAGTCTGGGTTGTATGTAATTGTATGTAATTATAAATGCAACCAGGGCTGGTGTTAAGCATAGGTAGACTGGGCGGTCACCTAGGGCACCAGATGTCTTGGGGGTGCCAAGTCCCACAGAATTAAAATATAAAGCTATTGTATTGTTTGGTGCACTTAAAAAAAAAAAATTTTCTCCAAAAACCACAGTGTGTATTATATATGGATTAGTTATGGTTGTGCTCAGTGACTTGGAATTTTGCCTTTTTATCACATAAATTTTGCCTTTTTATCTTATAATGTAGAATTTTTATCACAGAATTTATACTTTTTATCACATGCTTTTGGCTTTGTATCTCATAATTTTGACTTTTTATTGGATAATTTGACCTATTTATCTTGTCATTTTTACTTGTTATTGCATAATTTATACTTTTTATCGCATAATTTTGGCTTTTTATCTCCTAATTTTGACTTTTTGTTGCATAATTTTGACTTTTTGTCGCATAATTTTGACATTTTATCTCAGAATTTGGTCTCTTTTAAAGTTTGATTTAGCAGAATAAGAGTGTGTTTTGTTCCGTGTTACAACTCAGCAAGGTTGAGAGTTAGGACACTCTGTTTACAGATGACAATTCTTAATTCCACAAAAAGGAAAGAGGGTTGCTTGCCTAGTGCACCAAATTGACCAGAACCGGCTCTGAATGCACACATATGTATGTGAATATACACTGACAAATATGTTATTATACCCCTGAATGGAGTTTTGGGTATATTATGTTTTGGGTCTCACTTCCAGTGCCGGATACCCTTTGTGTGAATGTGATAACTTGAAAAATATTTGGTTTAGAAGTTCCATTTTTTCCATATCAATGAATATCATGGAGAGGAAGAACTGATTAGATTTTGGACACAAGGAGGCACTCAAACGTTTAAAATCACAGAACACTGTTGTTCATATCTCTGGAACCATTTGTCTGGCAGGCTTCAAACCGAGAGCAAATGAAAGGTCATGACCTTATGTACATTAAAAGTCTCTGGTTAAGGATTGGGGGCATTCAGGGATATATCCTCTAGCCATTACTCTTTTCATTTCAGTAATTATATCCATCTTCACATTACACCCATCATCATCACCTTCTTCCTTCTGCTGCTTTAACCTCCCCAGCCCCAAAGCATGAACACCCCAAATATGAAGGTGAGCGTACAGTGTCCTGGCCTGTGTCCAGATCAGCCAGAAGTGCTGTAGCCAGCCACAGAGTACTGCAGCTGTCCGGTCCCAAAGAGAGGAAGGCTCTGTATGAAGGATATGACCCGTACACTGTGAGCCGAGCAGCACGCTCTGCCAGTCCATCGTCACGGATACGACAGCTCAGTCTGCCACTGCCTCGCAAATGCAGCTCACAATAGGAGGGATGACGCCAGTGTCTGATCCCTGAAGAGGTGTGATTGTTCTCTTTTTCCTCATTCTAGACAAATACTGTATTAACTACTTCTGTGGAACATGGATTATATTAGTGATAAAATGTTTTGCTCTATCCTTCACCTTCTCTCAGCAGTGATTGAATAATTGCACTGTAAACAAAACAAAAAAAACAAGTAACATAACACCCTCAGTATCACAATTCATACAATAAGTAATATTAGAACATGTCTGAGAGTTTTACAATAACACCTCACATAGGCCAGCTATGTTACACCACATTCTTTCTATAGTTGTAGTGTTCTAATAATAACCATTCAACTGTTGTATCCACATGAGTCATAAACACAGAGCTTGTCTAATTGCAGCAACATCCTATGAAAAAAAAAGCACCATGAATTAAAATAAATGACTTGGGAGACATTCTTAGCTACATCCTGTCACAAACATCCTGTATTAGTCACACCTCATCATTTAATTGTTGCAGTTATTGTGAATGTGAGTGAAAGTTGGTGAGTCAAGTCATAACCCTCCAGCTCCTCACACTATAACTGTCCTTTTTAAAATAAGACAATATTTATGTTGTTGTCCAAAAAAAACATTAAATTTAGCATTTTTGATCATTTTGGTGATTACTCTGTTCAGTTTTTTGAGTATTTTATTAATTTATTTTAAATTTATTGATGATTATATTAATTTTATTACTGTACTTGTTCTCTATATTTTTGGCAATTTCATTGGTTATTCTGTTAATTCTTGTTTACTTTGTTGGCATTTCTCTTCATTTTTGTTCAGCTCATTGACTTTGCTTCTTCCATTTTTGGTCATTTTACCCATTTTCCTCTTTTTGTTTGTTTGTTATATTTTGGATAATTTTGTCAATTGTAATACTTGCTTTTCTTCATTTCTTCAACTCTGTGGGTTATTTAGTGATGTGCATGGTGGTGCAGTGGACACAGCAAGAAGAACCCTGGTTCAGTTCCTACACCAGACCTTTCTGTGTGGAGTTTGCATGTTCCCCCCGTGTCTGTGTGAGTTTTCTCCGGGTTCTCCAGTTTCCTCCCATCATCCAAACACATGCACTGATAGGGCAGATCTCCCTTGAAAAAGAGACCATTGATATCAATGTCACAACCCTTCTCAAGCTGTCACCTTTCCCCGCATCGGACAGCTGCAAGTCGTTGCTGATGTGCAACTATATAAGCAGTGAGGCTTGCATTTGCCAATGCGGGACCATTCAGCTTTGTCACCTCCATAACCTGGACACTCTGCCCATTTCCCTTGTCTCCATAACATGGACATTTTTCACCACCACGGACTCTGGCTGATCATTCCCCAGGTTTTGTTCCTGTTTATGTTCTGTATCTGTGTGAGTTTTGTTCTGTTGTATTAAATGATTCCTCCCTTCAATACTGAGCACCTGAGTCCTATTTCCACTTCACCCATCATGACAATCAATGGGACACACCTGTGAAAATAAATGTTAAAAAAAAAAAAAATTCATGTAGATTTTTTTTAGTTTTTGTTCTTGTCAAATGTGTTAAGTATCTTTATTTATTTTTATTTTGTCAGTCTCTGTATTTAGATCCAACCTGTATGAATGTACAGCAATGAAAACAAAGGTTTAATTTAAAACACATGTTCTATAAACCAAAGTGGTTACATTTAGTCTGATCTTCCTTTACTCCTAATATGTACTTAACCCCTTTATTCAGACAATATGAGATTTATTACATATATTTTTTTAGCTTTTATACCAGGTTTCATTCAGCTGTTTTTAACTGTTTGTGCTGCTTCTTGTCATCAGGGGTCACACTAAATAGTCTATTAGAACCCACTTTTTGTGTTTCTATTAAAAATGTACACATATTCTGTGAAGAATGAGAAATAAGTGTATGCACATTTCAACCCTCCAAAAAAACTAAAATGATCCTTATACTTCTTCCTACTTTTGTTTATATCAAACGTTTTTTATCAATAATTATCCAGTACAGACCCAAACAGCCAACGGCAACTAAAAGTTCATCTAAAAGTGTTCCAAAAAAATCTTTAAAAAAACAAACAAAAAAAATCATCTAAAATGTTTAATAATTTCAGAACCACTAAACCAGGAGTGTCCAAACTATGGCTCCCGGGCCAACTGCAGCCCACAATTTTAACTTTTGAACAAGGCAGTTGTTCCACCAAAAAATTAACAGAAGAAATTTACCTCAAGTTATTAAATATGGAAGAATCAAAGAAACATAAGATAGAAAGTGAGTGCAGAAAGTTTCAGACACGATGGAAGAACCCAAAGAGTGAATACCTGTAACAAATATATACCACAATAGCCATGTGTTATTAAACATGAATGTACATAACTAGTATGCAGGTACACATGTGACAAATATTAATAATAGACATCAGTTCTGTCACTACTCTGCTTTTTCACAACACTTTCTTGTGGCGTATTTCAAATTACCACCATTCTTCGCTACTTTGTGCAATTTTAATCATTCAAATTGCCTCTAAAAGCTATGAACCAAGGGTTTCTAATGTTGTTATATGCATAATCATGCGGGGAGAGGGAGGAAATGACATTGAGAAGGAAAAAGTACACGGTGTACCATAAAAGCACACCTTGAATGTGTCATGTGTCATGTCTGTGTCTGCAGGTGGACAGGAATTGTTTCAGAAATTACCACTGCTAAAATAATAAAAAAAAAAAGCCTGGCTATTGACAAATAGAACAGCCTCATGGACTCAGAAAGCTCCCGAAATGTCAAACTGTCTGAGTTGTTGTGAAACAGTTTCAATGAGATTTTTGCAATCTTAGAAATGTTTAATCTGCACTTTACATGAATTAAAAAAAAAGTTGAAGAAAATGCAATTCCAGTTTTAGAATACTTGACTGATTTTGAAAGTGCTACTTCTCCTGAAAAAAAGGTTGTAAATTATTTACACAAACTGATTTTTTTTTTTTTTACATAATTATTGACATAAATAGACAAAAAAACCCAGATGTTTTAATAAATATATCTATCATTATGGTGCTAAAAGGGTTATACATGCTGTGCACAGAGCACACACTACAGAATCTAGCTGATCTCAACTGATGCAGATTCATGGCTCAATGATCAAGTGACATTTATTTTGTTCAGATTTTGGGCACGAGTGACATCAGATCGATATATATAATAAATATAAATCAAATAAAATCAATAAAGATACATTCATGGAACACTGTAAATTCCGTTGTGTTAATTTGGAGATGAGAGGACCAAAATTTACAGTGAAAGCTGTGATGAAGGCAGTTTTTTTCTGTAATTATATTCATCACAGTAACATATTTTACCAACTTTTAATTGATTCTTATAACTTTAATACACTAAAGGTGAGGCTGTAGTAAGTGGCCCAGTCGGTCCTATACTTTTTTTGTATGTGACCCTTAGTGGAAAAAGTTTGGAAATCCACGATTTACATGGTCAGTATGAAAAAAAACAAACAAAAAAAACAAAATGCAGATAACATGATAATACATTGTGATTTAAGAAAAGGAACTGTCCTGGAGCTGTCACATAAAGTAGTAATTTATGGGTTAAAACAATAAAGCAAAAAGATTGAATTTTTTGCAAAGCTTTTGGTGGCCTTGCAGTACATCACATCTGAGAAAAGTGAAGGGTGCCTGTCCCCTGACGTAGCATGGTGCGTTCACGGGTTCCTACTCTACAACTGGAAGTGTTTTTTCACACAGTCGGAGCAGAGGCTGAAGTGTGCTGTGTTTTCTCCCAGTGGTGAGTACCTACGTCCTCATCTGTTTACCTTTTATCTGTTTAACTAAGACTCAGTTTACACATATTATGCTTTACATTTAAGACGATTAACTATTTTAACGACCGAACTTAAAAGATCGTTGCGACATCATCACAGCATGGTGTCCTTTAATCAACTTATTTCATGTTGATTCATCAGCGACATTAAGCTATGATATGTTTTTTTTTTATCGTAAACATATCTTTACAACCTTTGCGTATTTGTCTCTATCTGATAAAGTTGTACACGCTTTCTTTAACACTTTCTCCTGTGTTTTCTTGTGGTTAAAATGTTCCTAACTGCCCTGATCGAGATATGTCACGTGGTACAGTTGAAAGGTTGATTTTTATATTAGATATTTACGTGTAAGAGTTGAAGAAGAAATCATCATAGCTGGAGTTTTATTATTATTATTATTATTATTATTATTATTATTATTATTATTATTATTATTATTATTATTATTATTATTATTATTATTATTATTATTATTATTCGTTCTATGGTCAGAATATCTCAGACATGGTGATGTAGAACATGTCAAACATTTCTTAAAACGCATTGAGTTGGATCAATGACAGTGAATGGACCCAGTTGTTTTATGTTAAATTACACTTGACTGCTCTACAAGTTGGGTTTTTTTTTTTTAGAAAGTATCTGCTTCAGTCATTAGATGTGTTAAATCTTACATACTTTAATAAGAAAAGTCAGTAAACAAATGACAAAACTGCTGCTGTTGTTTTTAACCCTTTAATGTATATTGGTCACTACAGTGGACAGTTATTCTACAGTTGTTCTCTTGTATATTCATGGGTTTTGTTGTTTTAGTTCCATATCAGTCAGTTCATATCATTACTATAACTAGGCTGTGCTTAATATCTGATCTATACTTATATGTTTACCTGTAAATCAATCTAATTGTTGTTATTACACTGTAATTAACAGCCTTCTGAAACAAAAACTGTATTAAATGTTTTATTTCATAGTGTCCTGATATTGTGATTCAAATACACGTTTCTTTGCTTCAAAGCTTAAACACATGTCCAGCTGAGTTTTTTTGTAACTCCATAAAAATAGGTTCATTAAATGACTTCAATAACATTGCTTTTTTTCATGGCTAAAGAGAATTATAAAAAACTTAGGGAAGAAAATTTTGACTGATGTGATCATAATTTATGCATTAAAGGGTTTATATATATATAAGATAAGATAAGATAAGATACCTTTATTAGTCCCACAATGGGGAAAGTACAGTGTTACAACAGCTCCAGAGCAGGAATAGAAATAGAAATAGAAAAGCAGTGCAAGATAAAAGAAAGGACTCAGTGCAAAATTTACAAAAAATAAATAAATAAATAAATAAAAAAAATAAAAAATGTACAAAAAAAGACAATATATACGGCAAAAAAAAAAAAAAAAAAAAGTGCAACAGTAAACAGGATACAGTGCAATTTTAAAGAGTGGCATTGTGTGTGTATATATATATATATATATATGTGTGTGTGTGTGTGTGTGTGTGTGTGTGTTACTTCTGGTGCCTTCTTGGTGCAGAAGCAGCACTGGTGATCTGTAACAATGCTTCAGCGTAAATCTATGCTCTATTCCGGTATTTCTAGAGCTCATAAGTGACACGGCTCTAGAAGGTCTAGGTTTTGTTTTACTCCCACACTCATGACTACACTTATGATCAATCTGTTCCAGTGTAAATGATGAGGAAGTCTACCTCGCTCATGTGAAAATTTGCCGCTGGGCACCCTGTGTTTGTAATGCTTGACAGGAGAGATAGACCATGAATCAATACTTATTTTAGAAGTTTGATGCTTGTTCACTTGGTTCTTTTTTCCATATACCTCCTGGCAGTACAGAGCATGTTAGGTGACATTGAAAAAAAACCCAGAAAAGAAAATAAAGAAAAGGGTCAAGATCCTGATGCAATACGGTTTTTTTTTGGTTTTGCTGCAATAAAACAACAATGGCACTGACATATGGCAATAAGGTTAAACAACAGCAAGTGACTAATACAAGTACATAACGACAAAGTGGATTATATTAATCAACTAAAAGGAAAAAAAAGAAACAAACAAACAAGGATCACAATACTTTTACAACAGTACAGCCTCTTTCCCTTCTTTTTACTCAGAGAACATGAAACTGAAAATTCCTCAAATCAAAAAAAGAAAATAAATCTATTCATGTGTCAAAACAGGATAGATGAATCAAACTAAACTGTAGTCAAAAACTAAAGACTCTATTCCAGTTGGATTAAGTGATTCAGTAACCAGCAAAACAACCCACTGTGTAATATATATTGTTAAGTTAACCATGAAAGAATCACTTTTAAGATGTCAATTTTTATTTTATTTATTTGGTGGTTACAAACGTGCAAAAAAAGTAGCAGGCAGAGCACCCTCCGGCTGCTGCTGCACCAGTGACACAACATTCTTTCATGAAATTTTCCTCACTCATCTGTTAAAGGTTAGGCAAAACACAACATGTTAAAAGCATAGACTAAGGAAATCCAATCCTGGTAGCTGCTATGCTGCTTGTTTTAGATGTGCCCGTCTTCCAACACACCTGATTGAAATGATCAGCCTGAAGAAGAGCTCTGAAGAAGTGTGATAATGACTGTCAGGTGTGTTGGAAGAGGGAAACATCTAAAACATGCAGGATAGTGGCCCTTGAGGACCAAGATTGGTGACCCCTGCCATAGACTACAGTAGCAGCTACAGTAGGGGTGTACAATAATGGAAAAAACTGAGATTGCAATTTTTTTTTAAATCCTGCAATAAAATATATAGGCCTATGTTACACTTCCTGCTTCTGGAGAATGACTACTTCTGGCGTATGTGCCAGTGAAAACTAGATAACTTTATTCACATAAAGTTATTCAAACAAGTATCTGTCCAAAGTCTAAAGTCCATGGGGTGGAAATAACAACACACTGTTCTGGGTTCGAATTCTGGTTTTCGAAATGAACGTGATACACACCTCTTGCGATATGTTAAAAACTCTCAGGAGGATTAAATAGGTGTGTGGTGCCTGTGTAAATGGTCAAACAAATGACATCATAAAAATACATCATTTAGATCATTTTGTCTGTAGTTATTAAAATGTTCCCAGGCCAGATTAGTCTTCTTCAGAAGGGGACTCGCCACTTAAAAGTTCGCTTTCAAAGGATCCATAAAATAAAGAAAACTCTAGCAAGTGTCCTAGCATCAACCAGGGCAAAAGCATCCAGTGTTTCATCAGTTAAAAGTAGACCCTCAATTGTTCCTTGGACAGATAATCTGTTGGATCTGATGAAATCAATTTTTGTCTGCAAAGCTTTCACATAAGGAGTCATTTGTACAATAATGATTATTGACATTGGGGTGGGATTGTGGGAAAAAAAAAGACTTTTGGGTTATTTTCATGTGGAAAGATTATTTTGGCAAAATACATTCTTGTTGACTTCCTTATTGTATGTTTGAAGTTGATCCAGAAATAATTTGTGTTTTATTGTTATGTTCCCCCATTTTTCCCCCCATCTTACATTGTCTTTTCCAAATTTCTCCAAAGGGGTGTGGGTTTAACTGTGAGGCTTGACTATAGTTTATTATTACAGGTTTTAACAGTAAAATCACAGGATGCAGGTCAAGGAACTGGAGGGTTTTTATGTCAAACTTAAAGTGAAATTTGCAGCTACTTCTATTGTCAGACAGTACATCCGCGCAGATCTCACCAAGGTCTCCTTTTTGTTAAAAATAGTGACGTTAAAAAAACACATGATAATGGTCATATATAGCAAAGTCAACAACAGAGGACACACTCATGGACAGGCCATGGCTAATGACCATGTCCAGAGTGTGTCCCCTGTTGTGAGTTGGCTGCATGACATGATGAGTAAAATTCATTGAGTTGAGTAAGATCATAGAATCTTTAGACAGTTTGTCGTTCTTGTTATCAATGTGCAGATTAAAATCACCAGAAATTAAAATCAGAAAATAAGAGCTGCATGTGGATTATTGATAAAAACTCTGAAAGCTCATCAATAAAAGCTGCACACGTCTTTAGTGGGCTGGAAACAGTGATGCAGATAATTAAAGGATTATTAAAAACAAAGGTAGAGTACTGCTCAAATAAAAGTTGTTTTGCCGAGTTAGAGTGAGGTTATTGATGCAGTCCCACCACCTTTCTTTCCCTTTCAAATAAAAAAAAAAAACAAGTTAAAAATTGCTGGGTGGGTGCTAGGAGAAAACTTCTGGTGTGTCCATGCTGAGCCATGACTCTGTTAAACAATCAATCCTGTGGTCTAAAATCAAATTATTAACAATAAAAAAATCCTGGACAAGGAAGGTATACTTAAAGGAGACCTATTATACTCACTTTTAACTGTCATTATGTGAGTTTTCAGCACCTACAGAGTAGCTTTGCATGATTTCCAGCTCAAAAAACTCCATAGTTATCTCATACCGGCGTTCCCAAAAGTCCCAATCCAAGTCAATTTCTGCCTATTCCTGAAATGATCAGTTTTGGCATAAGGCCAATCCGGCTGTTTTCTGATTGGCCAGCTCAGTGGAGTGGGCAGGCAGAGCAAAAGGCAGACCGAGGTTTTTGGGTCCACCCGCACATGTGTATTTGTTTACTGTGTGATACTGGTAAGCTAACATAGGCTACTGCACACAGAGCTATCAAGTCACATGCTTTTCGATCTTAATATAAATTTCTTTGGCACATCACTATTGAACCGAGAGGAGTCAAGCACGTTAACTTTTTGAACCATTTACACAATACGTTACAGTGCTATAAATTAATACAAATGAATACATTTTGCTGTGGCTGTTGGCTGGCAAAAATAAAAGCTTCCCACAGTTTTATGGTTGGGACATCTTTTGGAAAGGAAAACAGCTGATACGTTCCTTCACAGTTGAAAAAACAATGACAGACTGTTTGGGAAGGCATCTTCTCTCTTCTTTTTGGAAATGTAACTCCCGGGAAAGTTTGAATTATATGCCAGGTGGGCGTGTTTTGGGGCCGGTTCCACACTGTTGGAGCATTCGTCCCAATTGGACACTTCAACCTGACGTCAGGTTTTGTACGTAACTCGCAAAGAGCTGTTTATAGTGGCAGGAAACCACGTTGCAGTATTACGGCATCAACACTATAGCTCATGTGTTGTAACTTTGCAGTCGACTTCTGACATTATAACATTGTATGTATGTAGAAAAACATTTATCAGCATAATAGGTCTCATTTAAAAGTGACATGTTGAGGGTTGTTGGGTTATTGTCTGTGACAGTGAAGAGGTTGTCTGGGTCCACTGAGTGGGGTACTTTTGATGGACATCTGATGACTGTGTGTGTGTGTGTGAAATGTAAACTGGGATGTGACTGACAGGGTGTGATTTTGTGAGTGTTCTGCTGTGTGACCAAAGGGGAGAGTTGTGAGTTGCTTTACTGAGTGAAGGGGAAAACACAGGTGTAGGGGTGTATGGTGCAAATTGTCTGTCATATAGGGCAGCCTGCTCAGTTTAATCAGTCAAGCTTTAGTAAAAAAATGTTGGAAGAATCCTGAAAAATAGATTAAAAAGAAGTAGAAGCATGACTGGTAGGCAGAAGTTTCATTTGACACATACAGAAGCTGACCCATGTATTTTAAATTGATTAATCCAGGTTAATGCATTATTTTAGAAAGTCCTTGACCAAATGGAATTGTTTTTTCCAGTATTCTCTTAATCACAGAACAAAACCTATGCAAACAGACACACACTGTTATAATACAAACTGAAAACAAATGAGAGATGCTCCTGTAGTTTATTTATGTTAGGACTTTTTTTGTCTGTTTGTCTTCCTGGTCATCTTCTTTATTGTTGGTGATGCAACTACATCGCATACATCTCAAGGTCAAGCTTCACCACATGTTATGTTTTCTTTTTCTTCTTTTCTTTTGTTTTTTCTTTTGTCTTTGGACATTTGAAAATGTCTTTGCTGATATCATATGTCATCTTTCCCTTGCAGATTGCATGTTTTTTGTTTTCCCGTGATGTAGTGAAGCATGAGGAACAATAGAACAATTTTGCCATCCTCCATCCTGGTTATATTGTGTTGCACAGACAATGAAGCATACCTGTCAGTCCTCTTTTACAGTGTCATTGTGTTTTTGGGGCATTCAGTTTCTTCTTTCCACCGCCTACTACAGACTGGAGGTGTTGTGCAGTTTCTTTCACCACTCCTCTGTGCATCATCAACCTGATTGGAATTAATTCCCAGGAATTTTGGAGTGTGATAGTAATGGGGGGATTACCAGGAATTATTTTATCTAGGTAAATAAAATTCCTGGTAATAAAAGTTCCTGGTATTTTGGTGGAAAAGAGCCTTCTGTTAGTAACGACTACTGAACATATCAAAAGTGTAAAAACTGAATATATTTAATGTAACTGTCAGTTCATGCTTTGTGACCAACAAATCACATCTGACAACATTGTGCCATACAGAACAAAATGTTCTTCAAGAACAGGGGTCTGTAACTCTGGTCCTAGAGAGCCACTCTCCTGCATGATTTAGATGTATCCCTCTTCCAACACACCTGATTCAAATGGTCAGCCTATCATCCAGCATCCTGCACAACCTAAGAGTGACCATCAGGTGTGCTGGAAGAGGGGAACATCTAAAACATGGAGGACAGTGGCTCTCATTGCGGAACCCTGTTCTAGAAGCTCTGAGAAACTTTCTAAACCTGTCCATCAGTCCTTGCTAGAAGGTTTAGTACCATTTTAGAAAGGGTTCTTCACAGTGTTTGTGGGTAGGGTCCCTCTAATCTATGTCGAACGATTTCCTGTTTTGCAACGTCAGTGCAAGTAGTGAAGCTGTCGTGTACTGGACCCAAATGCAGACTCAACAGGTTCACAAGGTTCTTTATTATGAGCACGGACTGAAGAAGAACTAGAAACATAAAGTGACAACAAGGCTGTTCCAAAACTCACTTAAATAGTTCAAACTCTCAGCAGGACCTAAGGCCCCGCTGGTCCAGTTGACTCAGAGCAGGGGGTGCCATTGACATAAGATATGGGGGCGAACTGACAAGGAGGGCAGGAAAGAACAGAACTTAAATAGAGTGAAGTGATGAGGACAGGTGTGTAAGGACCAGGTGAAAGGTGACAGAGTGCAGGGATATGACAGAACTGCAGAAGTGAAACTGCTGGGAAGTGGTAGCCATGTTCAAACCTGTTATTGAACCAGCCCATTTTGATGAGCACAATGCCTCATCCAGTGTTAGGAAAGTTCACCTTGATTAGGAACTAGTTCAAAGTTCAGTTCACGTTACTCAATATGAATTAGTTCAGTTCATCGTTCATTCTTCCAAATTATGAAATAGAAGTTCATGGATCCCAAAATAAACTTTTTCATTCTTTTTTGTGTTATTATTGTAAACTGATTATTAACCGTTCCTGACGTTATCCTGACCGTAGTCAGGAAATCAGGGGAAAATGTCGTCCTCCTCCCGGGGTTAACTTCCCTCTGCAGGTTCTTAGAACTCAAGGAGCGGTTTCAGTGAATTTCGTTTTCAATGTTTATTTCCAAGAACGGGACAACACCTGCTCCGGTCGTCGGTCACACTCTGTAAATTTAACTCTTTTTCTCCACTCCCAAAAACTCTCTGCACCCCCCCACCCCAGAGTCCTGCACGGGTTCGGGTAACCGCGGGTGACCCGTGGGTGAACCGCAGATTTTCACGAAATGGGTGAAAAATGTTGTGCTGTGTCGGATACGGGTTCGGTTCGGGTCGGACGTGGGTGACTGCGGGTCTAATTTGCGGTTCATAGGCTAAAAACTGTTCTTTAGTTTAGACTTGTATAGCTGCCTCCTGTCGGCTTCCTTCTTGATGCGTTTTTCAAGCATGTGTGTGTGTGTGTGTGTGTGTGTGTGTGTGTGTGTGTGTGTGTGTGTGTGTGTCTGTGTGTGCGCGCGCGTGAGCTCACGTATAAAAATAGTTTTTGAATTTATTATTTGTCTGCTCCTGTTTAACAACATTTTTATTTGGCTCTGCCTTGGCTATGTCACTGTTCAGTATATTCGTGGCAATACATTTTGTATTTAAGCTGACATTTTCTTCCGGGTTCGGGTCGGATATTGGGTTCATTTATAGCGGGTCGGTTCGGGTGCGGATTTGTAATTTTTTTTTCGTCGGAAAACGGGTCGGATACGGGTTTGAACATGACGGGTACGGGCGGTTGCGGATTGTCAAAATCAGAACCGTGCAGGACTCTGCCCCACCCTCTCTCTCTCTCTCTCTCTCTCTCTCTCTCTCTCTCTCTCTCTGCCCGCCACCAACGCTTCTCATTGGTTATTCCACAACATTATGTTGCCAACATTTGTTAAGAATAATACAAAAGTGACATCTATGATAATGCTGTGTTTTGATCCCATTTTATACCTTATAGGACTCAATAATTACAACGTGATAAGAACGAAATGTGAACTACATAAGAGCGCAGTTCAATAAATGCCAGAATAACTGCGTTCACAACTTCCCGTTCATTTGGCAAAAATGAACGAGTCGATATCGTTCCTGAACGATCGTTCAATCAACTCATTCAGGTACAACACTGGCCTCATTCATATAAATGGGATAATGAGTGGAATCACCTGTATTCAGTGAATAGGTTTGAATCAATACATGGCAGAACTTTGACTTGATGGACCTGGAATTACCCACCTGTGTGTGGTAGTGATGATACCTACGAGTGGAACCAAGCCATCACTTAATGTGAAGTAGTAATATTTAGTTTTATTTGTCTTTTTTTATGGAATTCTGTATTTTAAAAGACTTCCCTGTGGTTTACATAAACTGTAAATGCTCTGCTTGGGTCTGAATTCTTCATTGATTAAACACCATAGGTCCTTCTTCAACAAAATTTCTCCAAGTATTGACATTACAAAGGTTGTTTTGAGTGGACACGAACCCTTTAAATGTATATGATCACACCCCATTCAGGTTGTTGACCATGCTTTCTGTCCCATTCAGCCACTTGTTCTTGTTAATACCATCAACAACTGAACATTTTAGGCAATTTAATTTGGACATACTGTATTTTCCGCTTTATTTTCTGCTGCTGCTAACAAACAATTATGTGGTAGTTGGACAAATGTTTGTCATAAGTCATGACCTTACATGTGCAAATGTCATGATGTAACTAGTTATAAAACATAACTAATTAAGAAGGACTTAAAATGACTTGTAGAAATCCACAAAATTTTTGCCAGAATAAATGTAAAGTTAACTGTACAGCACCTGGAGGGTTCAAATCCAAACTTTACTAACTATTAGGGTTCAAATCCAAAAATAAATAAACCAAAGACTAATAAAAGTGGGTTTAGTGAAGTGTGACCTCACTGATGTAATGTTTGTCATTTCACTATTGACTTCTAGAATCGTCTTCCAAAGCGTCTAAAGGGAGCAGATCCAGCTCAAACCAGATCGCTATTGATGGAGCAGAGCCCTGCCGCCATGTGGACCCGTCTGCTCAGGGCTGGTCTTGTCCTGGGTAAATTATCTGATTCTGTATGGTGTGGAAAACAAAGTTAACTCAGTGTTCCTGTGTGTGTGTAAAGCACAGTAACTAAAAGGGTTGACTTTCATTCATACATGAAATGTAGATTGTAAGAGTGTAGGAAAATCGGGTTCAACAGGTAGTTTGACTAGTTTTGATTAATGTGTTTATATGAAGAAAAGCTATGAAAAAAAAAAAAATAAAATAAACTATGAGGCAAAACGTTAGGGATTGAATGAAATGTTTCCCAATAATCTGTAATTATTAAGAATGAACACTAAGACACATTTGGGGTAAAATAATGTGCTCTCAAATGATTAAACATTTTAGTCAGATTAATAACATGTTTTCTATGGATTCATTTTGATTAATTACAGTTAAATACCATTCCTTTTTATTAAACAAAAATCAAATGTAATTTAAAAATAATAATTCTGCATTCTGCAAACACACCCAAGAAACAAGAGTATATATGTACTCAACAAAATGATAAGTACATATGTTACAAGGGAGGCAACGCATTTCTTGTTTTTAATGCTGTTCTATACATTATAATATATTAATGAATAGAATAGAATGCCTTCATTATTATTATACACATGTACAATATTTCAAACTAAAAATGTGTTTAAAAAATATAGTGTGTAATAGATATATATGCAAATTATAGATATACTGTAAGAAAGACAAGACATTTTCAAATATAAAAGTAATATACAATGTGCTAATATATTAAACATGCATTTTCCAGGCACAAGGTACATAAAACTCCTTATACTCTTGCAAAAACAACAGACCTGTTTTGTGAATTGTCTTCAGTGCACATTATCTTTATGACATAAAATAATTTCCTTATAAGCGCCAATCTGACATGAACCTCCTGCTTCCTCTGTAGCTGTGCCGGTGGCTGTAGCTCTGTCTTCTTCGATTCTGGCTCCATCCGTCTCCAATACAACCCACCCCAGAACCCCAGAGCTGGTCTCATGTGTGTTCCAGGAACGAGCTAATATCACCTGTCAATGGGAGCCAATGGGAGATCCCCAGATAACACACTACACTCTGACCATTAAGAAAATGGTAAAATGGTGAGATGTGATTTTGTTATATTTGGTTTCAAAATGGGTCACAGATGTAGAAATAAACGGAATTGCCAAGCACAATGTAGTGTCATCTTGTAAAATCCAAAAGAAAAATACATCTGTACATTCTAACTCTTTTATTATGACTTCAGAGCTGGACAGTACATGAATATCTGTACAAATGGTGAACCCCCCCAAACAAAAGATGATCTATCTACTGACCTAAATCAAATATCCATTGATGCTAATAAAAATGCTATCAATCGCAGGGCTCTCCCCAGACGGTAGCATAGAGGCAGAGTGCCTCTAGTACGCTAGCTAGACCCATCCGCCTGAAATAAAGCCCTGTCATTGGTGAACATTTAAAAACAATGCCAGTTTAAAAAAAACTCCAGCTGAAGCAAAACATGACCAAGTGTAAGGTGTACAAAGCCAGCTGATGAGGATCTGGGGATAATTCAGTGCACCTCCTTATTCAGAATTTCTAAGGAAAGCCCTGAATCCATTTAAATAATTGGTGTAAAATGTAGTTAGTCATCTTGTCATGGTCATTGGGATATGAGGGTTATGGAAACAATGTCACTTTCTGCAACACTGATTCATCAGTAAAACTCATGAAGTTGTATCAGTGACAGTGGATGGAAGTTATTATGATTTGTTTGTCTGAAAAAGTCACTTTTTTCATTTTTCTTACATTTTAAAAAAAAATAATAACCTTTGACTTTTCATTAATATTGAAATTAAATATCAGAAAAATACATTATTCACAGTAAAACATGCAAAATAGAGATGATAATATTGTAATAAATAGTGATTGATTATTTAAAAAGGTTAAATGAAGACAAAAAATAATGTAGAGCTGGGTCTCTTTGGGTGGCATTTTTATGTTATTAATATTTTTGAGGTAACTTAAAATCGCAAATATCAGACTTTCTACAGGGCAGATAAGAATCATGTTTTTGATACTTCTCTATAAGGCAGGAAACACACTACCCACAGTGTTTGTTATACTTAACACGATCAGAATGTAGCATGTCTCAGATATACTATGTTAAAAACTCTTCTTTGGCATCTGTACTTCTTCATAGCCAGGGTGGTGTGTATAAAAGTAAATAAATACACAAACCTGGAAATGACTGTGAAATGAAAAGTAGATTTTTTTGCATAATTTAATACACCTTTCTATGGGGCCATTAGACAGTACTGGATGCTGGCTGTATCATACACTCATCAATGGCATCAATGGTCTTTTACTTTAGCTCATTGATGTCCTGTACCTTTGTTTTATATACAATATGTTCAGCATAAACTCAGAGACCAAAATCCTGGAAATCTGGAAATGTTTGATTTAGGAACCCACCAACATGCAACTAATGTGGTGGTGCAACATCTACTTGAAAAATTATGGTCAATTCACATATTCTGTTAAAATGTCATGGTCAACATTTGCAGTAATTGATCTCTCATTGAACAAATCAAATCAAATGTTATTTTATATAGTTCCAAATCATAACAGAAGTTACCTCATGACACTTTACATATAGAGCTGATCGAAAAACCAGACTAATAGATGATCATCACCAGACGATGTGGTACACTGTTGGAATGCAACTTTATTATCACAATATGGGATTCAATGAATTTTATTCCACTTTTGAAAAAGTATAACTGTATAAAACAGAAAGACTTGCATACTTACAATGTCTGTTTTGTATTTAAATTTTTACCAAGACCATATTTTGCGAAATTGATGACGAGAAATGACTTAAATATTCACTTGCTGCCTAAAATGTTCAACTCATGAAAGGAACCATTGCAATGAAATCACCAATATTGTCCTAATTCTTTTCCTGTCAGTGATCAGAATGTTATAGTTGATTACTGTATATCATCTTTACTCTCTATAATTAGTATATATATATATATATATATATATATATATATATATATATATATATATATATATATATATATATATATATATAAAAGTAAGTCAAATTATTTCAGCAGCGGTAACGGTTGTGTTTTTGCATGTGAGTCAGATTTGTTTGTTGCACAGGTGCTGGCACATTAATAATAACATGAAATACAGTGCACCTCTGTAATGCAAATGTAATGCAAAATATTTTTTTAATACACTGCACAGTCGTGTCAGACTTTGACATATGGGTTGATAACCTGAAGTGATAAGTTTTACACACGTTCCGTTTCATGATTTGATCTTTGTTTAAAAAAAAAAAATTGGCTCTTATTTCTGCAGAGCGTGACAGATACATTTTATATCTATAACCACATATGCAAATTAGTTTTTGTTATGCGTCTGTTGAAATAAATGAGTGTCAGCTTTTAGGATGACTGTTGTGTCCTAGGGTGAGACTATGCAGGAGCCAGATAATGTTGTCTGTTAATGTCTGTTTATATCTTTGTTTATGTGGGTGCATCCAGGAGTAAGGTGTTTAACTGCTCTTCTCCCTCTGGCACGAACTGCACAGTATCAATTAATGGTGAAACTGTGAGGGCTAACTTTTGTATCAACGTCACAGCACACGGCCCCAACAGTATCGTAGCATCGAAACCTCGGTGTCAGCTTGGAACGATTGAAAGTGAGTCTTCTTATTGTCCCATCATGTACTTTGTTTCAATGAGAATGTGTCCCCAAGTAAAAGTATTGTTACATTTCAATCAGATAGACCGAAGTATAAGTAAAATGTATAGTCAGCTGCAGAAAAAGACTTTTATCTGAGTGTGTTTAAGTCCAGAGAGTTCTTGAGACTGACCCCATAACTTGAACTTGTTTTCTTTTTTGTATCTGCTTGTAAATGTTAGTTATACTGTTTAGTATCCAATGTGTGTGTTATATGCGTTTTAACTGTGTAATCTTAGAAATGTGTGTTGTATTCACTGCTGCCTATCTTGGCCATGACCCCCTTATAAAAGAAGATTTTGGGCTCTACTTTCCCGGCCTGTTGCAGGCTGGTGGACCCCATGTAGTGCTAGTTTGATAGTTTGGCACAATGCGGTGCAGCAATATGGGTGTGGCGGCGCCCTCGTGGGAAGTGACCAGTGATTCAGCTTGTCGGAGTGACAGTTTCGTTGACTCGCCAGCTGAAACCAGGTCTTCTGGTGAAAGGTGAACGCAGCCGGTCGAGTGGCAGTTTGGCTGACTGGTGTGCAGAGCGCACACGCCACCACAACCTACCAGTTAGGTTTCCATAGAATGAGACACATGTCAATGCAAAAAATAATCCCAACAATCATGATTCAATGTAACGATCTGAATCAGCACATAAATATGTATATATTGACTGTTTCATCACATCTGATGACAGCTCCCCTGGGGCACTTCTGTTCTGCTAATTTTTGTTTGGCTATTCTATGGACGTCATTGACCCTATTTTTACACTGGGCAATGGTGCTCAGTGTATGAGGTCAAACTTCGTTAATGATATTTGTGACATCTTCCCAGGGTACTTTTGCTTCATCGGCCCGCGGAGGTCTGCTCACACTTCCATATGTTCGGACACTGTGGGTTTGGACCTCCCAGAACAAAACA